>BPLS01000234.1:185767-227847 GCA_019656275.1 Rhododendron kiyosumense
GGATCGAAAGCTCGTAAATCACGTAAGACTTACACGTACGATTGAAGCGCAGCGGAATTGAATTGCTTCAAGCTTTTCACGATCTGAGGCCTACTCTACAAGCACCGATTACGTTCACGAACACCATCTTCTCTTCACGTCGGGTAGAGGAGACTACTAGAGTCTGCTCTTAATATCCACATTGCAAATCCTAGGGTTCTTAGATGGAAACCCTAAAGAGAGAAGATATTTCGCAGGAGAATATTTTCTAGAGGAGAAGGAGAGATGAAACTCTAACTCTTTTGTTATTTTGTGTGTATCTCCAAAATATCTGCAGGACTATATTTATAGATTAAAGTCCTAGAGTTCAAAGTCTCCTAATAGATGTAGGTGATCTATTATCTTTGAACTCTCCTAACAGATAGAAATTAGGAGTCTGTCTCATCCTTATAACCAACTCAATCACATAACCCATGTGGACAACCCATGTGGGTTGGGTCCGGTCTGAACCGACCCATTTTTCTAACATCTCCCACTCGTACACATTGGGCTTTAAGGAAAACATTCATCCATGTCAATCTTATCAATTCTCTCTTCATACTGGAAATGAGGCATGCGACCGACGAGAAAGAAACAGGCAAAAAAGGAGTACCATATTAAGCTTCCATCAAACTAACATGGCACATCACTCCACAAGATCTCGTCATTTCCCTAGACAAATCTAGCCACATTGGATCGAGCATCTCCAATCCCTCTTGAGTCTCAGCTTAGAGCTATGCTCAACCCCCTTGCGTTGGTGTGCTTCCAATTTCAAAATTATTTTTCATTTTGATATACTGTATATAAAAAAAAGATAATAACTTGTGCCGGCACAATGCACAACCAACCACATAAACGAATGTGATACTAGAAAGTCTTTCTTGAGCCCTCATGTCATTCCATGTTAACCTTGCTGCTTTCCCAGTCATGCTCCATGGGACCCTGACATTTTGTGGCCTTAGGTTGTCAAGCTAGAGTAGCAACGCAAAGTCTCTACTTCATGATATAGTCTCAAGTCAAGTAAGGGCAATGAGTGGTCATATAAATGACTCTTAGAGCTCACACAGTGATAAGAAAGGGATCCATGCTATCACTCCTCTAAGTATGGTTGACAATAGCACATATGGTATGATTCACATGCTACGGTGGAGCAATCCCTAAAGATTGTGTCACTCCCAAAAAATACCGTACAGA
Organism: Rhododendron kiyosumense; assembly: GCA_019656275.1. Taxonomy (NCBI): domain Eukaryota; kingdom Viridiplantae; phylum Streptophyta; class Magnoliopsida; order Ericales; family Ericaceae; genus Rhododendron; species Rhododendron kiyosumense. Next base: position 186,980 of record BPLS01000234.1, read on the forward strand.
CGTAAGTACAGTTGCTACTAAAAGCGCCTTACTTGAGACTCTTAAATTTGTCGCATGCATTGTGCCTTATCTAGGTCTCCATCTGGCTCAATCAAAGGCTACACAGACTCTGTGTTCGGTCAAGAGTGACCTCATCTTGGTCCAATCAAGGTGACAATACTCTAAACACAATATAAAAAGTATAATTATGTCTCATCTCGCTCGCCCATCAGCGCCAAGGTAGGTTACCGTGTGAGATGGTCAACCCTATGCCTTTTGACACACAATTGTAAGTGCATAACAATTTAAATGCAACATGATTTTTATTATCACAATAAACTCGAATATAAAAATCAGTGCATAAACAATAAATATCCAAAGGTGTCTCAATAAAGCATAAACAACTCAAATCCTACGAAGTCCCAGACTACTAACATGGCTCTGAAAGACATCCCTTGCTATAGGCTTAGTTAAGGGATCAGCAACCATACTGGTTGTAGATATATGCTTTAGGACCAACTGTAACGCCCCCAAATTTAGGGTGCGTTAAGAAGCATTTATTACATAATAAAGGGAGTTTATTACATCATAAATACTTCAAAGGGTACATTAATTCAACAAAGAAAGGAAACTAAGATTTCCTAACTACAGCTCCTCTGGCTTCTTCATCCTAGCCAGCTCCTCAGCTCCGGACGCCTCCAAGTGAACGGTTCATCTTGATCATCTACAAGGTCTGACACATTATACCAGCGTCGCCACCGATATAATATGCCAGGGTCACCACAAGGTAACACCATGAGCTACAACGCTCAATAGGAAATTCTTACCCAACCAACCTTACAACTAACAATCACATAATCAAGTTCGTTAATCATTTAACGTTGGTGTCCAAGATTTCCCGATTTCTCCTACGCGACTCATCGTAGACCGTGTCAATCATTCTTATTTACAAAACATCTTTCAAAACATTTGCATTGGCTCCGTACCGCGGATAACCAAGCCTTTCAAAAAAAAATCTCTTAGCATTGGCTCCGAACCGCGGATAACCAAGCCATACACACCCAACCTCGGTTCCGCCGTTCCGGGTTCCCGAGTATCCTCACAATGGTTCCGCCGCACCGGGTTCCCATTGGCACACAAAACTTGCATTGGCTCCTCTCCACGGAAAACCAAGCCATATTACCAACAAGGCTACCACGTCCGGCCCTATTGGCAATCTTCACAAAGGGCTACCAAGTCCGGCCACTTTGTGGTTTTCACAACCCACGCAATGGGCTACCAAGTCCGGCCACATTACGGTTTTCATTCACACAACGGGCTACCAAGTCCGGCCACATTGCGGATTTTCAAAACATTAAACCCTTTCAACACACCCTAGGTGTCATGTCACTAACTTTCTCGATAGAGGTGTCTCGTTACATGCAAAGACTCCGTGGTAAGACATATCACATACGTAAACAACAAATCATTCATCGTAATCCAACAAGATCATCCAACTCTATAATATATCACAAGTAACTCAAACAACTCACATAAGCATGCTCATAATCATTTTCAAGATCAAAATACAAATACTTGAAATGGAAAGTAAATAAAGATAACTCACTTTAAAAGGGAAGAATACGAGATCTTACATATACATAGGAATAGGGTTAGAATATCCTACCTTGATCCGAAACTAGTCGGGGCCGAATAAGCTAGGTGGAAAATCCTACGGGCGGTGAAACTTCCGAATCTGGACCGAACTTCGGACGGCAGTAACTCGGTCAATCTTTGGCCGAATAGAGTCATTCTTGGGTCTAGAACGAAGCTCTCTAAACCCTCTACAACTCTCGAGAAGGAAGTTAATCCTAGAAATGAACCTAGGTTGGAGAAAAATGGGGACGAAGGAGTGGACAGTGAGCTGTCCAGAAAAGGAAAATCCAGAATTTTTACTGAACTTCGGATGGCAATATCTGGGTCATTTCTTAACCGATTGGGGTGATTCTTGAGCCTAACTTCAAGGTTTCGAAGCTCTCTACAACTTTCCAGAAGGAAGTTGATCCTAAAAACTAACCTAAGCAGGAGAAAACAGAGGATTTCTGACGGGACAGTGGCTGCCCAGAAAAACTGAAAATGGTTTCTAGAGAGAAGGAAGAGCAAATGCTTGAGGTGTGAGTTCAAAGGCTTGGAATGGCCTTCTATTTATAGGCAAAGGGCTTGGCCTTCTCCTCTCTCTCTCTCTAAGTCTCACCTTGACACTTGGCAATGAATCTTGAAAGATCAAAACTAATCCTAGACTTGTAAGGCTATTCTTGTACCTTGGTGATATTCTTGGATCAAATGGAGGGTTAAGATGATAATGGTACATGATCCAAGGGTCAAGAAGCTTGCTAGGTGTCCAAGAAGTATATCTATTCAAATCCCACTTTTAAGCACAAATCAAGGAAAATCCTAGGGTTGCATGGCTACTTTTGTACCAAGATTGATCTTGGATCAATTGGATGGCTAGGATGGATCCTTGGTGGGCAAGAAAGATATTGGTACAAGATCTAAGGGTTCAAACAAGTGCAAGGTGTACCAAGGAGTACAATGGAGTTTAATGGAGAGTTAGATACACCAAGGATTTGAAAGATCAAAAAGATCAAGGAAGGTACATCCAATCTTTCCTCCTTCCTCTCTCTCTCTCCCTCTCTCTCTCTCCCAACCGAATTCTCTCTCTCTCTCAAGTATATATATATATATATATACAACCATGCATACAATGTATAGGAAATAATAAACAAAAGGAACTTTGTACTTTGAGATCAAGGAAGATTTTAAAAGGCAAGATTTCCCATTAAAACAAATCAATAGGCACATGTACAAAGCTAATATTTAAGTCTCCCATGTGCTAGGGTGGAAGAACAACCTATTACCCATTGGGTAATAAATCCCCTAACTTCTATTGTCCAATAGACAATAGTGACTTGGCAACTTTTCTTTTAAAATAATTGGTACTTTGGCACATGGGGTTAAAAGAAAATATTAAATTAATCCACCCATGTACTAAGTTGAAAGATGAACCTTTTACCCAATGGATAATAACCACCCTAACTTCTATTATCCAATGGATAATGGTTGCTAGGGAGATTAAACATTAAAATAATCCAAAAAGGTACTTTAAAATAATCAAAAAGTAATCAAAAAGTTACTTTTTACTATTCATAGCACTTTAATAAAGTATACTTTTAATATAAACAATTGGGGTTTCTATTATCCAATGGATAATAGTTTCCCTAACATTTATTGTCCAATGGACAAAGAATATATCCAAAATAATTAAAAGAAAAAGAATATCCAAATTCTTAGTCTAGGTTCAAAAGGTTCAAAATGTTCAAAAGGTTCAAGGGGGGGCAAAACGGTCATTTTGCGGTTAGGCAAAAGTAACTAGGTTACTTCCTAGCTTAGTTTATCCAATCGAATGGTTAAAAACTAGTTAGGCTTACTAAGCGGACTAAAGCGCAAAGAATTCAAATTTCAAGGGGCAAAAACGTAATTTTGACAAATCTCAAGGAAATTAAAAGGTAAATCCAAGTAATAACAATAAAATTCAAATATTTAACGAAATTTTTAACGACCGAAAATCAGGGTCGTTACACCAACTCTCCTTGCACAACCATGTCTCGAATGTAGTGAAACCGAATATTAATGTGTTTGGATTTTCCATGATATTTGGGATTCTTAGTATAAGCGAGAGCCGTCGTACTATCACAATATAGAGTCACAGGCCCATTAGACTTAGGCCTTGTGTTAAGGCGCTGTAAGAATCTCCGCAACCAAACAGCCTTTAAGACCTATTTATTGTCAATGGTCTTGGGCCCAAGCAGAATATCAACCAACTCTCACACCTGATATTTGCCCATAGAACTAAACTCATCCTCCATAGCAACTAGTCATTTCTTACAAGCAGGTGAAGACAAAGCCTTAATATACAAACTAGGCTCATCTTCCTCTTGAGGAGGACACATGAACAATTCCCCTTCAATCTCAAAACGACGATGAGGAATACTTTCACGATGGCGCCTACGTGGCGGAGAATCTTGAGAATCAATAGTCTAGTGGAGTACTCCCACTAGGAGGCAAGCTACTCCCATTGTTCTCGGCGACCTTAGGATAAGGATTTAAACTCCAACCCTCGCTGAGAACAGGTGTAACTTCCTCTGATTTATACATCTCATAAAGATTATGATCTCCCCCCACATCTTCTCTGCTTGGAAACTCATGTTCAATGTACTAGTTCTAGTGGACTTGTAGCTCTCACTGCCTTACCGAATGGTTTTGCTTATAGCTTGTCCTGTCATGCAAGACTCACATATTGGTAGGTTGACCTTAGCGAGTGGGCCTAAAAAGCTTTCTCTAGCTAACCTAGTCATCCTATCTTGGCCAATATGGCCTAACCTGGCATGCTATTTCACAGAACTAGAAATAACATCATCGTCATAAAAAGCCATAAATGCCTTATTATTTGAACCATCCAAATCCAAAACATAGAAACCACCAGAAATAGATCCATGCCCAAACGGCTTATTATCTAGGCAGATTAAAAAACCATCCCCATTGAAATTAAAGGAAAATCCTAACTCAACTAAAACTACTATTGATATCAAGTTACGTCAAACTCCAGGCGCATAAAGTACATCATAGAGAATAAGTGTGCGACCACTTTGCACTTCAGCTGATAAGTACTAACTCTTAGCAAATCCTCGGTTGAACTATTCCCCATAAATACACTCTAGCTACCAATAGGAATCCTATGATACTTGATAAATCCTCCTCGTTCTTGTGCTACATGTTTTGTTGCTCCTGTGTCAATAATCCAATTAGGATCATTATGAGCAACCAATACATGAGAGCAAACTAAGCAATCTATGCGAGATATAGGGTAAGATGGTACCTTCTTTGGCTCAGTGCAATCACGAGCGAAGTGTCCAATCTTCTGACAGTTGTAGCAAGTGACTTTGGATTCATCCTTCTTGCCTTTGCAGCGCTTAACATGTTCTTTTGGCGCATTATCTCTAGCTTCTCCATGCTTAGCCTAGCCACCTTGCCTTCTGCGCTTAGACCCAATTGTCTTGCGTTGGCCAGGTTCAACCACGAGAACCTCATTGCCTCGCTTTGCATCATGGTGCTCGGCTTCAAGCTCAAGATGACACTTCAAATCATTAAAGGTTTTAACCATTTCATTGTGTGTCATTGTGAGCTTGAAACGGTCCCATGTCTTATCAAGCAAAGATCTAAGCATAGCGAGAATCTGTTGCTCATCAGTAAGAATGTTACCGGCAGTCCTAAGGTCGTGTATCATGGCCGACATAACCCTCAAATGTTCAGGCATGGAATGTTAGGGGTTCATTTTATAACTGTTGAACTTCAATGTTAACGCGTGCAACCTAGTTGCCGTTGTGCCACCAAAAACAATTTTCAACTGGTTCCACATTTCTTGGGCCATAGCGCAGTTTTCAAAATTGCCAATGAGATCATTGTGCATGCTGGCTAACATAGTAAAGCGCGCACAACGGTCTTTCTTGACCCAATTTTGATAAGTTTCCATGTTTCGGCGGTCTTGGGCAGTGGTCCCCTCTTCGGGGACAGTCATCGTATTGGTCAAGGTTTCAAGTATTTCTTACTCATTCAGGAGACACTGGATTTTCTTGTGCCACATGTCATAGTTTTTCCCATCCAGTTTCTCTCCCTTAACAAGATCAGCAACAATAGCCTTCGAGGCCATTTCACTACATTTATTTGCGCATTGGAAATATTTAGCACGTTACAATAATTTTATCCTCAAACCCTATTAAGCAAATAATGATTTTAACCATGGATAGAGATCGAAAATCTGCAATGCTCGTAGTCATCACTCCAACACTTGGTGTAAATCATTGTTTCTTAATCGATTTTTAGACAAAATTTCCAATGAATCAATATAACAGTAAGAGGATGGGACTAGTTATTTTAAGTCCCTAATTAAAATTTTATGCATAATGGGAGGCAAAAATATTATACAAACATAAGTGCAAAAACTCACCCCCTTACAAATAAAAACAAATGAGGGTGTTGCACTTATTCCATATAATAAGTTTGTCTCCGGTCTCTATCATCAATGAGAGCCCATCTCTAAACGCATACAAATATTAATCCCTTCAATTGACCATCCATGCCATCATGCAACAACACATAATAGGTATAGGCATGGATGGTTCCACCACACTCTCCCTCTAAGAAGATGGGTAAAGTCCAACAGCTTAGGGTACAATAGTTTGCGCCGTAACGCAGCTAAAACAATCCATACATGATAAACTGAATTCATCGAATTACTTACTATCATGAGAAAAACCAGATGCAATAGGATATAGATTCGAACCTATATCAATCCAAAAGGATGAGAACATATATTTAATCTGTGCGATCTACCATCTAGATTGGCTTCTTCAAATCACATTGATTTGGGGTGTCACGGTCCAGAAATTAGTCGCAAAAGCCAAGTTTTTTTTATTTATATATACTATAAAAACTGACCAATAGCTGTTTAGGTTTAATCCATCTTATATCCAGAAAGCTTGTCAAAAATAACCCACAACAATGCTCCTTATTAGTTTACTAGTAGAAAACAGAACACTAATGCATCTGTTTGAAAAGAAACAGAGCCCAATCTCTATTGTTCAAAAAAAATATTTTGTTCTATTGGGCTCTCAGGTCACATGGAAAAACAAATATTGGTCAAACCCTCACTTGGCACTTGACTTGTCAACACAAAAAAACGTGAGATTTATTATGAGCACCCAGTGCTCCAGCCTCATGCGTTGCCATGCCACCCCGAATCCGGCGCACCCCGCAACCGATTAATCTAACTATTCACTGGACCCACTCAATAATTATCACAGAAGCCAAGACCGATTAAATGTTCTCACTACTGCATGATCTGCATCTGTCACTCTTTTCTTTTGAATGAAACTGAACATCACGTATTTGTATCCGAAGTTTAAAAAACGGAAACAAGCCTAAGTGTTTCATGCGAGAGCGAGCCTTTATAGGCTCTTATACCAATGTTAGCTTTATAGGATCGAAAGCTCGTAAATCACGTAAGACTTACACGTACGATTGAAGTGTAGCGGAATTGAATTGCTTCAAGCTTTTCACGATCTGAGGCCTACTCTACAAGCACCGATTACGTTCACGAACACCATCTTCTCTTCACGTCGGGTAAAGGAGACTACTAGAGTCTGCTCTTTATATCCACACCGCAAATCCTAGGGTTTTTAGATGGAAACCCTAAAGAGAGAAGATATTTCGCAGGAGAATATTTTCTAGAGGAGAAGGAGATATGAAACTCTAACTCTTTTGTTATTTTGTGTGTGTCTCCAAAATATCTGCAGGACTATATTTATAGATTAAAGTCCTAGAGTTCAAAGTCGCCTAATAGATGTAGGTGATCTATTATCTTTGAACTCTCCTAACAGATAGAGATTAGGAGTCTGTCTCATCCTTCTAACCAACTCAATCACATAACCCATGTGGACAACCCATGTGGGTTGGGTCCGGTCTGAATCGACCCTTTTTTCTAACATTACTGATCCTGCATCTGAGCTTCCGGTCCATAGAAATCGGGTCTCTCTACATCCCATTCAAGGTGAATATTCGCGAGACAAATTAATGCTTCAAAGAATCGGGTCTTACATTGTAAGAATGCAAATTGCATTGATAAATGGGACGTATTTGTTGTTTGTACATATCTATTACATTTTAGCTACAGGGTTTCTTTCATATTTAGAAAAATCCGGGTGCCTGATTTTTCTCAAGTCCACGCTTAGATTTGAAATTTTCCGCTTATTTGAAAGTGCAGGGTTTGCTCAGTAATGCCTAGTGATATGAACCTGTCTCGAAAATAACGTTCACCAAGTGGATTTGACTTTTACTCACTCTATGGCAGAACTTTCTAGAAACAAGGCTTGAAGAGGCTTCTCAGTGGTAGATCGATGCATACAAGTCATTACATCTTTACTGACTCGGATGTGGCAGTAGTTGATGACCTAGGCAAATATTTAAAAACTACCCCACTTTCCATGTGGGTACTCACCTTTAGGAATAACAAATTAAGTGCAACCTCGCCGCTGATGGAATTCGAAGGTACCCAAACTGCAAGTCCATGTCTCTCGTTATGTATGTGTAGGAAAGGCCAATAGGTGCGACCGTTGATCGTTTGACTATCCAATGAGCATGAGACACCTGTACTCGTCCTCGCGGGGTTAACGATTTGACCAATGAACCCTAGCTTGTCACGCGGCGCCTTAGTCGCGCGATATGTGGCCCTGCGCATGCTACCCATAGCTTTGCAGCGTCCATGTGAAGGTTGCGAGCCAAGATTCCTCCCTTAAGGAGAGAACTACACTTATTTAGGTGGATACTTGGCGTGGTCCCAATCTAATGGAGGCGATAACGCGGTCTAACCAAGATGTACAAAGAACTTGCCTAGACTCTTATGTCTGCTCCGGCCTTTAGGCAGGACCCGAGGGGCCCTTTGAAGCTTGACAGCAGTATTGGCGTGACCGAGTAGGTCACGACCTTGCCCTACGGGAATGAAGGGGATCTAATGGCTTGGCGGCTGTAAAAGAAGAAGAGGTTCTCCGTGAATAAGAGGATACGCTTATCGTCATACTCGCGGTCATCGCGAGGGTAGCGACACCTCGGCGGTCAGGGGGTACAGAAGGGATACGTGTTATTTTATCAGCGCGCCACTTGGTGCCCGAGCATTAGCTCGCGTGGTCTATAAATATGAACGTCTCTTCATTGAATCCCAAGAGCAAGAGCCAGATATAGAGCTCATTGTGAACATTTCCTAGAGAGAAAGTTGGTGAGCACTGATTTCAAAGGAGGTCTTATACTCTTTTAGAGGCTCTATTGTCTTTCCTCCTAGGGATCTCTGGGTTTGGGTTTCCACTGCTTACCCTCTCTGTTCACCCCTGCTCTCTTCTTCACCCTTCTAGATCACTCCTCTCATTCTTTTCCATAGACTATTCTAACCTCTCCGGCACATCTATTCTCTAAGGGTATTTGTCCACTCAGAAATTGGACCTATCCTACATTGGCGACTCTGCTGGGGAGGTTGCTTAGTTTATGGTTAGCTTAAGAACTAGTTTAGAAACCCCAGCCCTCCTTCCACCTCCGACTCATACTCCGACCATGGCGGAAAATTTGGCCAACACGAGGCCGATCTTGGGAGAGGGCGATGGATCCTCCACTCAAGGGGGAGACGCTACCATGGAAGTTCTTCAGTCTGTCCAAGATGGCCAAAATCAAATGATTGCTGCCATAATTGCTCACACAGAGGTCATCACCGCAGCTCTTCTAAGAGCACCGGTGATACCACCAGCAGTCCCACCAGTAGCACCTCAACAGCCCGCTGTAGGGGAAGTCCTAAACGCAACAGCAAATCCAGCAAACCCTATTCAAAACCCTCTAAATCCTCAAGCCGCTGGATCGGCCCCTGTTATGGGTACCGGTTCAGTCCACTAGCAGCCTCTTCAGGCCGAGAACAACGACCAATCTTAGAATCAATTTCTTACCGCAGCTGATGTTGAAGCACTCCTACTCAAAGAAAAAACCAAAGCCACTCTTCCCTCCTTACCCAACCCTGATATACAACCCCTATATCACATAACCATCCTCTCTCTACCTTATCCAGAAGGATATACCCCACCTAAGTTCATTAAGCTTGACAGAAAAGAGGGCAGCACCCAAGAGCATGTGGTTCGGTTCATCAAAACACTTGGGGCCCATTCCGGTGACTATAACCTTCGCCTTCGCGAGTTCTCCATGTCCCTTACCTCGCGAGCGTACACTTGATATGTGAATCTTAAACCTTATTCGATCAAAACTTGGGAAGAAATGGTAAACAAGTTTTACACTAATTTCTTTCAAGTCTGCGAGAAGGTCACTACCTTGTCCCTCGTGAAGGAAACTCACCGAAACAGTGAAGATATCATTGACTACATCAAGCGATTTTAGGACAAAGCTGTGGACTGCCACGAGCTAGTGGGCGAGTCACACTTGGTCCAAATATGCATTGACGGAATCCTGCATGACTATTGTGTGTTCCTGGTGAACATCAAAATCCTAACGTTCTCAGCTCTCCTAGAGGCCGCTTACAACCTCCGCCATACTGTGAAGCCAACTCCCATGGATAACTGGAAGTCCAACCACTGTCCCACAGTCGCTACTGCCTTTTTTGCACCATAGTCACATAAGAGGTAGGGGGTGGTAGCGACGACAGTGGTCACAAGAAATGAAAGGATAAAGAACTCGCTGAAGCCCTAGAATATCCCTGCAGTGTGGAAGAAGTGAAGGCATTGGTGGAACAATGGGTCGCCGACGGTGTACTCAGGTTGCCTGAGATTGAGCACGAACCATCGCGGCAGGATCGCAAGAGTCCAAGGTACTACGTGTACCACAGGCACATGATGCATCCGACAAGCGATTGTTGGACCCTAAGGAGAATTTTCAAGAGAAAGTTGGAAGCCAATCAGCTGAGGGTTGGAAATGGCCGCCCTAATGACGTGCGCAAACATCCCTACCCTGAGCATGAGCGTGCTGTCCATATGGTTGCCTGCTACAACTTCTTTGCTGAAGACGATGAGTACACAGACGAGGAGGTCTGTATGACTTTCTATTATGATAACTTGGATGAAATCGCTTCTCACGAGTAGCCGAGAGTCATCCCTGACCTTGACGCTACAGTCAAGGTGTTGCAAGAGAGCACTAAGTTCAAGGCGTTCTATGACTCGCTAGGCTTCACAGCCGCGGCCAGAACAGAAATCACTAAATCCATCATGAACATTGCAGAAGCGCACCAGCAAGCGTGCATGGCTACGGATGGCTCAGTACCGCAAACCATCTGAGAATGAGCTAACTCTATCACCTGCTCCGCCGCGGACCACCGTGTCACATTCTCCCACAATAAGCCGTTCTATATGACAGCCCACGTCAAGGGGGTCGAGTTGAAATGGGTCTTCCTTGACAGAAGGGCATCCATCAACATCATGCTACTCGCTACCTTCGAGAAGCTCGGAATACCAGAAAACCGAATCGTGAAATCCTCTGTCGCGATCACGGGATTCGGGGGAGATAAGAAAGGGTGTCTGGGCTATGTGGTGGTAGACCTCGCGGTAGGTGTCATCCGCGCTGCAACAAAGTTCCACATCATCGATGCACAGACAAACTACCATAGCATCCTTGAAAGGAGCTGGATGCATAAATATGCTATAGTCCCGTCAAGCTATCATCAATGCATGAAAGGAATATGGGCAGGAAAAAGGGTCACGGCAGCCGCATCAGAAAAGCCTTTCGACACGGATGAGGCACACCTGCCCGATGCGGTCTACTTCTCTGAGATTAAGGAAGAAGTGGAGGTGGTGTTAGCTAAGCCCGTAGGCATCAAGGTCCCAAGGTGGGAGAACATCATGAAGAGAAAAGAGGGGGTTGCGAGCAAGCGAGCCACCGCGAAGGTGACACCAGCGGTCTCGAGGAAGGTAACTAAGATCCAGGAGGGTGGCAAGATGGTGTACTGCTTATGACGGTGTGTGGGGTCAATGGTCCCTCGCGGGGTCGCCAACCCCCACACTGTGATAGCAGCAAAAGTCGAGCCAGACTGGGTGGATAAGCCGGAACCAGCACCGGAATGCATGCAAGATGGTCCTAGGCCGTAGCAAGAGGCCTTGGTGGAGATAAACTTGAGAGAAGGTGAAGGATCGTCGCGGCCTGTGTTCATAAGCAAGGCGCTAGGAGGGGAAACTCGAGAGAAGCTGATCGAACTGTTGTGGAAGTACATGGATGTCTTCGCGTGGCACTATGAGGAGATGCCCGGGCTGGATGGCGGCTTGGTTTTGCACCACTTGGATGTATTCCCCAACTCCAAGGCTGTGAGGCAGGGGCAATGGAAGTACAACCCTGAGTTAGAGGAGAAGATAAAGGAAGAAGTTAAGGAGTTGAGGAAGGCTGGTTTCATACAACTGATCCAATATCACTCATGGCTGGCCAACATTGTACCAGTAAAGAAGAAGAGCAGGCAGATTAGGGTCTGCGTGGATTTTCGCGACTTTAACAAGGCATGCCCTAAAGATGAGTTCCCATTGCCGCACGTGGACACATTGGTCAACGCTACCTCGGATCACCAAATGTTTCATTCATGGACGGCTTCAGCGGATATAATCAGATAAAAATGGCCCCCGAAGATGCAGAGAAGACAGCCTTCCGCACCTTTATCGGAAATTTCTACTATGTGGTGATGCCTTTCGATCTAAAAAATGCAGGCGCCACTTACCAGCGCGTCATGACTGCAATTTTTCACGACTTAATGCACCACATAGTAGAAGACTATGTGAATGATTTGGTGGTCAAGTCAAAGGAAAGCGCTGATCATTTGAAACACCTAGAAGAAGTATTCGAGAGATGCAAAAAATTTAACATGAAGATGAACCCGCTGAAATGTGCCTTTGGTGTGACAGCAGGGAAATTCTTGGGGTTCTTGGTGCACAGGCACGGGATTGACGCAAATGAGACAAAGATAAGGTCCATCGTGGAAATGCCTGCACCGCACTCGTAACAATCCCTCAAGCGCTTTCTCGGAAAGGTCTCTTACTTGCGGAGGTTCATCCCAGCACTAGCGAAGATTACCGTGCCATTCAATGACCTGTTGAAGGGGAAGGCAGAGTTCAATTGGAGCAACGAGCATCAGAAAGACTTCGACAGCGTCAAGGCTGCCTTAGCCTCGCCTCAAACCATGATTGCGCCACAACCAGGGAAGCCTCTCATCCTGTACCTGACATCGACGCCAAAATCTATCAGGGCATTCCTTGCTTAAGAGATAGAAGGGGTGGAGCGACTGGTGTACTACATTAGCGGAAAGATTCAAGGAGCGGAGGAGAGATACACCCTAGTGGAGCGACATTGCCTAGCCCTCGTATTCACTGCTCAGAAGTTGAGGCATTACTTCTTATCATTTCCAATACAGCTCATTACTAAGAGCGACCCTGTGAGATACTTACTATCGCGACCAGCCTTATCCAGGAGGATCGTGAGATGGCTCCTAGCCTTGGCAGAATTTGAGATTACATGCGTCGCTCCACAGGCTATCAAGTGTCAGGCCCTAGCAGATCTCCTTGCATAATTTCCAAGCGGACAGTGCAAACCATTGGAAGATGCGTTGCCGGGAGACGGTTTCGAAACTCTCGCGGCCAGTCCAAGTGAGGCGCCCTGGATGCTGAGCTTCGACGGGGCAGCGGGGGGAGCACATGGTGGCATAGGAATTGTCCTTCAAAGTGATGAAGGGGAAAGGGAATACTTGTCCTATAAGCTAGGCTTCGCATGCTCTAACAACGAAGCAGAATATGAGGCTTTAATCCTGGGGCTCTTAGCAGCAAATTTTAAAGGAATCTCATAGTTTAAAATTGTGGGGGATTCAAAACTTATTATACTCCAAACATCCGAGGAGTATGCGCTCAAGGAACCCACCCTCGCGCCTTACAGGGCGACAGTCCAAAGCTTGATGGGAAGATTTGAGGTAGTGGACATAATCCACAGGCCAATGTCAGATAACAGATTCCCGGATGCCCTCGCGACGCTGGGGGCAAAGACAGAATTTGACGAAGAAAAAGTGACGATTGAGATCATTAGAAGGATAGAGTCATCAATCATAGATGAGCTCAGGGCAAGCCGCGAGGAAGACTAGCGCGACCCCATCCTAAAGTAGTTGGTTTCTGGAAAAGAAAAGGGGACTTCCTCATCACGGAGGTGGCCCACTTTACTGTCCTTCGCGGTGAGCTATACTATCACAAACCTTAAGGGTGGCTAGCGAGATGCGTAGGCCCCGTTGAAGCAAAGACCAAGTTGCGTCAGATCCATGACAAAACTTGTGGTGAAAACGAGATCTCTCTATACCGCATAGTTCAAAGGCAGGGCTATTATTGGCCCAGCATGAAAGAAGATGCCGCAAAGGTCCTACGTGCTTGCCAAAACTGCATGTTGTATGCAGTAGAGGCGGAGTGTTGCCTTTATGGAAGAGCTGGACTGGAGGCAGGAGTACATTGACTTCCTTCGTGAAGGAGCACTACCCTTGGATCCAAAAGAAGCCTGGAGGGTTCAGCACTACTCTCAGTGCTACTTCTTGTAAGGGGGGCAACTCTACTGACGCGCCTTAGACGAAATTCCCCTGCACTATCTGTCTCGCAAGAAAGCTGAAGAAGTTCTACTAAAGGTCCATGAAGTGGAGCATCAGGGTTAGAGGAAACTGTATGAGCACTTAATCCATCTCGGGTATTTCTGGCCTACAATGGAAGCGGACTCAAAGCGACATGTATGTAGGTATGTAGCTTGTCAGAAATTTGGGAACCTAGTCCACGCGCCATCCGTGGAACTACACTCCGTTCACGCCCCTTATTCGTTCCATACTTGGGCAATGGATCTAATTGGACCTATACACCCGTCATCCAAAGGAAACCAGTGGACCTTAGTTGCTACCGAGATAAGCACGAAGTGGGTAGAGGTGGTGAGCTTGCACAGAGCTACTGGCAAGGCAGTCGCGAACTTCATAAAAGAAAACATCATTTGCCGCTTTGGTATACCCAAAGTCATCCTTTCGGATAATGGCACTCCTTTCATCAATAAGGATGTGAGGAGGCTTCTAAAGTCCTACTCAGTGAGTCACCTCACATCGACTCCATACTATCCCCAAGGCAATGGTCAAGCCGAAGCAACCAACAAAACCCTCATTCGCATCATCAGCAAGCTGCTGGATGAAAAGGGAGGGACATGGGCTGACCATTTGCCGGTGGCACTATGGGCTTACAGAACTTCTCATCGTAAAGCCACGTGGGCTAGTCCTTTCAGTTTAGTCTAGGGGCAGAGACTGTCCTCCCCGCGGAGCTAAGCGTGCCATCTGCGAGGCTAGCCCTCGCGGTGGCGGTAACACAAGAAGAAAGAAGGGCAGACCTGGAGGCTATGGAAGAAATGAGGAATGTTGCTGCGAAGAATCACGAAAAGTACTGGGAATCAGTAGCCAAGTATTACAACAAAGGGGTGGTGCCGCGAACATTTAGAGTCAGGAACTTAGTGTGGAAGTTTACGACCGCGGTCATGAGGGATCTGGAGCAGCCGAAGTTCACTCCGAAGTGGGAAGGTCCGTACAAGGTAATCAAGGCCAGCAGAAGCGGCCATTATGAGTTAGCAAGGGTCAGCGACGGTTTTAAAAACCAGCCCCATCAACGCTAAGTTCATTAAGATGTATTACCCATGATATAAGGGTACTCCATATGTTTTCAGTTTTAAAGAAGGCGTCACGCCATGCTATCCTTAGTTCATTTATTAACAATTTTCATGTAAAAGGTGGCAAATAATATGTAAGAGGCAATCAACGGAAAGTAAAGCAGGCAGTTGTAATAACAATTAACTATGTTCTTAAAACATAAGCATATTACGAACAAAAAACTAATGCGAATATCCGATATTGTCATTACATCACCAAAGGTTAACACAAAAGATACTACAAATATTCTCCGAAGTCATCGTGTTACAATACCCAAAGTAAACGAAGTTATCAACCAAAGATGTTCTTCAGAAAAGGATCAATGTCGCAGAGAGGCACGTCAATGAGCCTGTCACCAAGATGGGCCTCCTCAGCCATGTGCTCGTAAGCCAGCCTGCATTCCTCCATTACCACTTAGGCTGCGGCCATCGCACTCTGCGCCCTAGCAAGGGTCGTGCGAACCTCCTCTAAAGCGACCTTGGCTCCCTCGTAATGCCACCACAACTACTCATTCTTGCGCATGATCTTGGCAGCTTCGAGCTCCTTGTACACCCACCAGATATCAAACCCCAACTTGTCAAAATTTTGGACGGTTTGTCCAATCTCCTCAATCTGGCTGAGGCTCAAATCACACACCCATATGTCCTTAATGCTTTGTAGGAAGTTGTAAAGGCATTCAAGCTGCAGCCGACCCATGGTCTGGCTATAGAGGCCGCGGACCATGAAGAATGTGTAGGGGAAGCGATCTCGAACAAAGGAGAGGAAAGAGGTCTCATTGTGGGAAAGACAGAACTGCCCAAAGAAAGCCTCATTTGAAAGCACCTCTTCCTCATTACTGACGGGCAGCTCCACCACATGCACCTCAGATTCATCTTCGATCACCTCTTGCTCGTGACTTATACCAGCCTCAGTCTGTTGTTGCAATAGGGGTCCCCCAGTCGTCAAAGAGCTCCCTTCACCGAAGTCACCAGCAACGTACCCCGCTTGCGGGGCCCCGAGAGATATCAAAGAGTCATCCTGCAAGTTCGCGAAGACCTCCGTGGAGGTTAGGTTTGTGAGCGCCAGTGCCGCATCATCTGCTTGAAAGTGTGTGGCAAAGTCATCAGTAGGAGGAACATTGACACGCCTGTGAAAGAGGTCGAAGGCAGACTTTACTGCCTCTCGTCGGGGTAGCTGCGGAGTGACGGCCTACGGCGCCAATTGGTTGATGTCTGGAATTGAAAGGATCCCCTCTGTTGGAATCCTCCGATGGGGTATCAAACCCAACGCATCATCATCCTCTTCATCCTCCTCAACTACGGGGTGCATTGTGTCAACACCCAAATTCTCACTATCTCCCCTGCCACCATTGCGACCTTCGTCGCCGTTGCCATCATTACCAATATCATCCCCATCATTTTCATCCTTAGCACCATCTCCTTCTCCGCCATCACCCAGATCTTCATCGCTATTGTTACTATCACTGTGGTCTTCATCATCACGAGTCCCATCACTTTGGCCACTCTCGTTGCCATCAACGTCGTTGTCCTTAACTTCCTCACTATTGCGACCATCACTACCCTCGGCGTCGCCATTAGTTTCATCAGATTCCCCTTCGGCCAGATCAACAACCACCTTCTTACCCTTGGCGACGGACGTACCACCTGAACTTGGCTGTGCGGCACAAGGCAATTTGAAAGATTGGCTAATCGGAATGGTGTCATCAATGCTACTGTTAGAGCCTTCCTCGTGAGCCTTTTCATCTTCCCTTTTTCTCTTAAGCTTACTCAGAGGGGTATGTTCCCCCCCTTCATGCCTGAATGAGGAGCCTGCGGAGCAAAAAGAAGACAGGTGAGAAAACAATAATGAAGCAATGGGAGAGCCAGTGAAAAGCAATAAGAGAAGTAAATCTCCCCAACAGACGCGACGCTCACAAGGGTCTCTTTAGAGTGAGGGTTCTTGCTGTCTGAGCAGACGCACCTTGAAGAAAGAAATGGGTTCAAAGACTGTAGCAAATGCAAGTAGCAGGTACTGCTAAGAAGAAATGGAGAGGAGTTGTTCCGGAGGCATACCTTCTGTAGCCGCTTCAGTTGGGGGCCTTACTGCTGTGAGGAGGCTTGCTCCTTTGCCTTCACATGAGTCATCCTTGACGGGATTACAGTCGAAATTGGCTCCGCAATGGTAACATCGCGGCTAGCCGAGGGGGTAGCGCTTGATGGAGCCCAGTAACTCTTTTTGTCGCGCCACCCGGGTTGTCTTGCCTTGGGCGACCTTAAAGACACGTTGCGATGATAAACGTCTGAGAAAGCTTGAATTTCGGGGAGGCCGTAAGCATAATTGATGAAGGAGTCAAGGTTGCAATGCCAAGCCAAACGGCTATTAGCCATAAAAGGGTCTCCCTGTCATTCCTCAGAAGCACTACAATGTTGTAGCCCTCAGTTAGTTCCTCCTCATAAGCCCTAGTAAAGCGGCGGAGACTATCAACATAACCCCTCAGCGGTGGCGCCTGACCCGGTGCGCCCTGGTCGTAACCAAATTGCCGTGCTACCCTGTCAAGACGGTACACCGTGGATCGTGTCCTTTCCGTGCATAACGCAGGAAGAGAACACGAACAAGTAGCGGCAAATGCAGCAAGAGCAGAAGAAGAGATGGTAACACCTTCGGTTTGGAAATCCACGATACGGTCATTTTCTGAAAAGAAATTGGTGGGAAGGGCACCTTCAATGGGCTTGGCGGAAGGTCGCGTGAAAAATGCGCCAGCATCGTCAACACGTTTCCCCCAGAACTTCGTCGAACTTATCCCGCTCCACCTCATTATCTGGGGTCGCGGCTCATCACCCCCGCTAATGTCTGCGGGGGAGGGAGCGAGACTCGGGAAGTGCTCGAAGCAGAAAGCCATCAGAAATTGTGTGTGCACCACTGACACCATGTCATTGCGTCCCATAGATCTCTCACTGTCTATGTGAACTTGATCCAAATGATGGAATAAAGAACCCAAAAAGAGGGGGCCTAGCGGAACGAAGTCCCCCCTCGCGAGACTCACCGCGAGAGGGAAAATAGTGTGGTTTGGCCCTTTATAGGGGAAGTCAGGGATCACAAAGAAAGATAGCCATTAAACAAGAAAACCTGCGAGGTGGAGATTAGAATTGTACATCTTCCCATAGAACTCGGTTACTTGCCCCACGGGAGGTGCGGTCTCAAGGGGAGGCAAGTCCTTGAAGAAGTATCGCAGCCAACAACCCCAAGATGTCTTACCAGATTTCGGAGGGGCTCGCACGCGTCCCTCTTCATCGTAGCGGGACCCGTACTTTTCTGCCTCCGTGTACGCTCTCCTCAAACAGTTTACCAGCCTTGCATCCGCCGAAGAAAGGTTCGAGGGGTCAAAAGCCACCAATCCCCTCGTACTCAGCCGCATTAGTACAGCCGTGTCTTGCAAAGTGGGGCCGCCATCTCCCCACGGAAACACGAAAGTATGGGTATATCCTTGCTCCACCGAGAAACAATAAGATCGATGTTGGCATTGGTCTTCCAAATGTTTAACTCCGCCAAGAGACAGATAGGTTCGAGGGCACGGGAAGCCCTGAGTGTATGCGTCAAGTCTGGGTTGCTCAAGACCGACTCCACCCAATCAATCCACTGGACCGGCGCCTGGGAAATAGCCTCGTAGTTGACAAAACAACAAGGAATGTCCCCTCTCTCCACTCAAAACCTCAGAACAGAAGAGGGGGGGATCAAATTGGCCTCCTCGTTCGGTACCTCCAAGACTAGAGAGAGAGAATCCTCCGGGATCTCCATCTTTGGGACAAAGGCCTCTGCCTTCCGCCAGAACGAGTCGCTAGAGCCACCGAGATACGGCGCCTGGCGCCACTCATCCGCCGGAAGTGCTCGGATGGAGGTTTGCATAATGGCCTTACTCCCCTACTCTACTTCGTTTCTCACCATCTCTGACCAAGAAGCAAGGTTTGTGGAAAGGAAGAAGAGAGAGAGAGAGAGAGAGAGAGAGAGAGAGAGAGAGTTGCAATCAGGAGAAGGAAGAAGAAGAAAGTTAGGGGTTTTTTAGGCAGAAGAGAGAGAAGAGAAAGATTTGATCTTTTGGAAAGTGGCGCGATTTGTGGCTAAGTGGGTGTATTTATATCCCAGGAAGGGCCCCCCAAATCTCGAGAAAGGGATGCTGTAAATTAAAGGGGTGTGATGGTTGCAGAGATCCGAACCGCCCCGACCATTGCACGCGTGCATGACAGCACGAGTCATACACGCATGAGGGGCAATTGTAAGAAAGGTCAATAGGCGCGACCATTGACCGTTTGACTATCAAATAAGCGTGAGACACCTGTACTCGTCCTCGCGAGCTTGACGATTTGACCAACGAACCCTAGTTTGCCACACGGCGCCTTAATCGCGCGACATGTGGCCCCGCGCGTGGGAGCCACGCGCTACCCATAGCTTTGCAGCGTCCATGTCGTGAGCCCAGATTCCTCCCTTAAGGAGATAACTACACTTATTCAGGTGGATACTTGGCGCTGTCCCAATCTAACGGAGATGATAACGCGGTCTAACCAAGATGCACAAAGAACTTGCCTAGACTCTTATGTCTGCTCCGGCCTTTAGGCAGGACTCGAGGGGCCCCTTGACGCTTGGCAATGGTATTGGCGCGACTGAGTAGGTCACGACCTTGCCCTACGGGAATGAAGGGGATCTAGTGGCTTGGCGGCTGTAAAAGAAGAGGTTCTCCGCGAATAAGAGGATATGCTTACTGTCATACTCGCGGTCATCGCGAGGGTAGCGACACCTCGGCGGTCAGGGGGTACATAAGGGACACGTGTCATTTTATCAGCGCGCCACTTGGTGCCCGAGCATTAGCTCGCGTGGTCGTCGGTTTCAAATTTCGGCGGCCTAACGACTCCGGATTGCTTCAAAAGGAAGAAAGATGTTCTTTCTTTTCTTAGAAACAACCTTACTACCTAAAGTGGACTACTTTAAAGATTTAGAAGTGGTTTGGTGGTTTTGCTCAAGAACTCAAGAACAAGAGAAATTCTTGAACTTTGAACTAAAAATTCTTGGAATTCTAGAGAGAAGGAAGAGCAATTGCTTGAAGGTGTGAGTTTAAAGCATGAAATGGCCTTCTATTTATAGGCAAAGGCTCTCCTCTCTCCCTCTCTAGCCGATTCTCTCTCTCTCTCTCTCTCTCTCTCTCTCTCTCTCTTTCTCTCTCTCTATATCTCACTTTTCTTTCACTTGTCATGGTTGATTGATAGGTTGATGGGTGAAGTTAAGGCTTGCTTGCACATTAACCACCAAATCTTAGGCTTGCATGGCTAGTTGTAGTTCTTTGGATAGAACTATGGAAGATATGAAAGTAGAGTTGTACAAGATTTGGTGTTTAAATAACAATACAAGGACAAAAGGTGATGGATTTGGAAGATATTCATCCCAAAGGTTGAAAGGATGGAAGAATAACAAGGTACAAGTCCCATCCTCCTTCTTCTTCCTTCCTCCTTCCCTCCCTCTCTCTCCCTCTTCCTCCCTCTCTCTCTCGGCCCACTCTCCCCTCTCTCTCGACTCACTCTCTCACTCTTGCATGGTACACACACATACATATATATGTACCATAAAAGGAAGACTTAGTATATAATATATATATAAGTACATGGTACTAAAATCTAAGGGATTTAGAAGTCAAGATTCACTTATTATACTAATACAAAAGGTACTAGTCCTTAATTTATATAATAGTGTACTTTGTACTCTCGGGAATCTTAATAAAAGATTAGTTTAATAGGCCTAGTACTTAGTTGGCAAAACTAACCTATTGATCAATGGGTAACAAATCCCATAATGGTTAATAACCAAGGGTTAATAAAGGACAAGGTACTTATATAATAAACTAGTCTTTTATAAAAGACTACATGTCCTTTTGCATGTGGCAAATACACACACATGTGTGTGTGTGTGTTTATATATATATATATATATATATATATACATACATACATACAAGTACTTATCAAGGTATAATAATGGGAAAGCTATTGTCCAACGGGTAAAGATTACCCTAACAATTATTGTCCAATGGATAAGGAATAAAACCAAAATAATAAATGAAAATAAATTAACAAATTCCAAATCTAGGGTTGAAAAGGTTCACAAGGTTCAATGAGGGCAAAACGGTCCATTTACGGTTAGGTAAAAGTAACTAGGTAACTTTCTAGTTTAGTTTCTCCAACTCGTCGATTAGAAGGTAACTAGACTTGCTAAGTGGGGCTAAAAGCCAAGAAACGATATTTGAAGGGCTAAAGCGTAATTATAATAATTACAGGAATTTTAATGCAATTAAAATTAATAACTCGAATAATAAATAATTTCCATTTATTGAAATTCAGAGTTATTACACTCTCACCATCGACTTCCTCACCACCAACAATGAAGTTGAATACGAAGTTTTCCTTACTGGCTTACGCTCCGCAATCGCGATGAAAGTCGCCAACCTAGTTGTGTATTGTGATTCCCAACTCATAGTCAATCAAGTACTTGGAGACTATGAGGCTCGAGACCCACGAATGTTGAAATACCAAGCCAAAGTAGCCAAGCTCGTCTCACACTTTAAGAATTTCAAGATCGAGCAAATCAATCGTGAGCATAACTACCACTCAGATGCACTCGCTGGCCTAGCCTCGGCGTCAACGGCCTCAAAATTTAGGATAATCAACTTCGGCAGAAACAAAGCCGCTTACTACTGACTCTCCGAAAGCGACCAACTCTATAGGAAGTCTATCTCCAGCCCTTATCTTCTAATTGTTCACCCAACCCAAGTACCCGATATTCTCACTGAGCTTCACTTAGGTAGTTGTGGCTGCCACTCTGGCAGCTGTTTTCTCTGTCAAGGAGCAATGAGTCAGGGATACTTTTGGAAGAACATGAAGAAAGACTGCGAAGAAGTCGTCCGCAGATGCTGACCATGCCAACTTTTTCTCCTATCCCGAAGCAACCTGCCTAGAATTTTCCCCCCATCACAAGTCCCTGGCCTTTTGCTCAATGGGGCCTTGATATCGTTGGAAAGCTACCAACGGCCCCTGGAGGCTTCAAGTTTCTGATCATGGCAATGGACTACTTCTCAAAATGGGTGGAGGCTGAACCCCTTGTCACAACAACAGAAGCTGACGTTCGGAGATTCGTCTAGCGTAACATCGTTACCAGGTTCGACGTATCTTATGCCATTGTCTCAGACAACGGAACTCAATTTGTCGGCAAAGACCTAACCAGCCTCTGTGCCGAATTTGGGATTCGATTCTTCAACTCCACTCCAGCATACCCCTAAGGGAACGGCCAGGCTGAAGCAACGAACAAGACAGTCTGCGCTGGGATTAAGCGTCGGCTAAACTCCAAAAGAGGCAAATGGGCTGAGGAATTGCCACGCGTTTTATGGGCTTACCGTTCTACACCAATGCGCTCAACAGGCCAGATGCCCTTTTCCATGCCATTCGGCATGGAGGTCGTAATCCCACTAGAGTCTAGGTTCCCCACTTTGAGAATAGAGAACTTTGACCTAACGACCAACGACGAAGCTGTGGAACATGAGTTGATATTGTCAGAAGAGAAGCGTGATGATGCTCGATTAAAGCTCGCCGAGTACCAACAACAAGTGGCCAAGGGATACAACCGAAGCGTGCGAACCAAGACCTTCAAGCCAGATGACTTGGTTCGGCAAAAAGTGTGCGAGCCAGCAAGAAGTTGAAATTTTAACCCAACTGGGAGGGATCTTTTCGTGTTGTCAAGATTGCTGGTGAAGGTGCTTACGTGCTGGAGGACATGAATGGGAAAGTCCTCACCAATCTGTGGAATGCACAAAATCTAAAGAAGGCATACATGTGATCAACCTTTTACAGATTCACTCTGTGCTCAGCCACATACTATCATTTATTAATCTTTGATTTACCAACTCTACATTTTGTCAACATTTGGGCTTCAGCCTCATTATCTATTGTACTTCATCTCAAGAACGGCTTCGGCCCTAAGTTTTTAATTTTTCCTTGTATTCCAACATTTCTCAATACCAAGAAGAATCTTGATGGGAATTGACGTCTTCTGCACTTTTTAAGCTTATTTCACTTATGTTTTCATAATTTACCCTCGGCAAGTTCCGCCAACCACAAACGTTGACTTCGGTCACACTCACAAACGGCTTTACTACCCTGCTTCGGCCACCATCGCTGCCCAAAGAAGCACAAACTGGACATTTGGTCTACCGAGCCTAAGACACACAATACAGCTGTAATTTAGGCTTCGGTTTGGCTTGGCAAGACAATAAGGTCGGCCAACCCCGGTTATTCTCACGCTTTGGTGAGCAAACCACCCACAAACGTTCAACATCTCAAGCCCTTAAAACCTTGGCTAGGGGCTGGCACCTTGGCCGAGCCCCAACCACAGGTAGGGGCACCTAACAACTTTTGGTTGCTAACCTAAGTATTATCCACTAAATTGGCACAATGGCCTAGGACAACGCCAAGCTCGGCAAATTCTCAACTCTATTTCCCTACTCTACTTTGGTCAAGGCTTGGCAATCACTGCACTAAAGTTAGCCATCCCTACAATTGGCCAACATCCCTACTATTTAGCCGAACCCAGACCAAAGTAGGGGCTATAGATAGCTACCATCCAAACAAGCAAACCTATCAAAATTTTCCTAAAAGCACGGGAACAACCAATCAAATTCGGTAAAGCAAGAGAACATTGCAAACAAGAAGTCATCCATTTAAGAGAAAACAAGTGTTGATGAAAACACCTAAGCTGGGAGGTACGGCGTGGTATACCGTTCGGTGCCAACCCCCCACAAACTATTACATCTGGAACGGTAGACTCCAAGCTCGGAGCCGTCCAGTCCAACAAAAGATCCGTTCAAAATTTACAAAGTCTAAAAGAAAATTGGTAATCATCCACGTAAACTTGAACAGCATCCTCAGCAGCAACAGTAGCCTCGGCCATGGCGTTTTCGTCAACATTCATTGGCTCATGCTCGGCATCCTCGGTCACCTTCTGACTCCCAACCTCACCAGTTTGCTTCCCAGCGACCACATTTTCACCCTCCGCATCGTCCCCAAAGACATCTTCAATGTCTTCTTCACTCTCGGGGAACTCCTCGGGAGGAAGTGGTGCACACTCCTCATCCGTATATGGCAACACAAGTTCAGGAACGACAGCTGCTGGAATTGACTTGTACAAATTCGAGTCAGGCTCCAGCTGAAGAGCGTTGGCAGTAGCAGCCACGCCGCCCTTGTAACCTTTACGGTACGCCATAGGCACCCTCGCATCCACTTCCTCATTGACCATCTTCTGAGCATCCCACATGTACTCGGCCCCAGCTCGGTCAAAACCAGCCTGATAGGCCTTCTCATCAACCTCTTTCATCCTCCTCTTCTCCCTCCTCAATACTTTCCCAAGCTCACGTTCATATTTCTTCATTTTTGCCTCGGCCTCATCATTCTTCTTCTCCAACTCCACCACCTTCATACTAGTCTTTAATGATTTCACCTTCTCACGCTCGATTTTAAGGTCATCACAATAACGAGACCTCTCGATGGTAACAAGCTCGGCCTTGATCGAGGCCCTCAGCAACGGCTGCCCAGCCTGTGAAACAAAACAAGATAAGCTTAAAGAAGCTAGCAGATATAGACAAGCTCAGAAATAAATACGAAGAAAAGAGTTGTAATGAATAAAGGTCCGGGCATACCTCGACGAGGTAAGCACTCACGTGCATCAGGCTTGGCTGAAGATCCTCGGGAACCTTCTGCATATCATTCGACAGAGCTAGACCTTGGATTGCAACTGCTAGTCCCGGCTCCATCTTGATAGAATCCTCAATTGTAATAACCCTGCCCTCGGTCAAAGCAAAGGATGGAGCAAACTCCCGAACAGCAGCTGGGCCAGCCGAGCTCTCCGACCTTTGGACCCCTTTCAAGCCATTTGTAGCTAATAACTCGACTCTATCCTTCTCGGTCGAAAGTGGAGTCGGCGGCTTGGTTTGGAAAAAATCATGAGTGATTTTTTGCCTCTTTTCGACGGGCTTGGTCATGTCAGCATCTTTCTGCCGAACGACGGCGCCATCCCTAATATTCATGCGAACCACGTTCCTTCTTCCCATCTCTCTGCCTAACTCGGGTACGATGGTTTGAAGGGGAATGTTTATACCTGGAAACTTAGATTGTTGGCTCTCTTGGAACCAAAATTCAGCTGGCTACTTGAATGAGGGGAATTTTACCCTCGGTCCTTTTTCTTTCCTACTTGACTTTGGCTGATTACTGCCCACAGCTTGCCCAGCACTCTTCTTTTGTCTAACAGCCCTTGTGCTTGGCCCCATCTCTTTTTCCCTCCTTCTGAGCTTTCCCTTATAAGATGGGACGAAACCGAGCAACGTCGGCGCATCTCTGCAAACCTGTGCCCTCAAAATATCTGTGTGCTTCTCGACGGCCAAAGACTGCTAAGTCTTAGTAATGGATCGGTGATCTGCAAATAGAATCAACAACCAGAACTGGAAAATCAGATCTACGTAGTCAAAAATTGGCCTCGGCAAAATCGGAGAAAGATGAAATACCTCGAAATTTTTTTATCTTCAGTACAGAGTGCCTACGTATAGATTGGTCACCGAACTCATAATTTCCATTAACTTCAATGTAGAGGTTGGCCCACTTGTCCGTGTCGGGCAACCCATCTATTAAGGGCTCCTTCTCCCTACTTGTTGACAAGTATCTGCGCTCGGTCTGGCCGTGCCTAGACATGATGTAAGTATGAAAAAGGTTGGCGACCGTGAACTCTAGGTCATGGAGCTCCTTTAGTTTGATCACAAACATCACTATTTTGTAACTATTGATGGCAAAATAGTAGGGAACAAGGCTAAACGAAGCCAAGAGTTCCCTCAAGAATGGATGAAGGGGAAAATAGAGCCCAGCTTCATAAATGGCCATGAGGGGAACTGTGATGTGCTCGGGGTGGTGTTCCTTCTTGTCCCGAATTCAATTGCTGGCCACCTAGCTAATAATTACGTCATTGGGAATATTGTAGTCTCAACAAAAATTCTCATATTCACCTAACTCCCAGCTGAAGAAATGGGCGTGGGGGCAAACCTGACCCCTCTCATAAGATCGGCAACCTCCCTATCCTTGGACGGGGCTTCACTATGCCCAGATCGCACAAAGGAGGTAACTTCGGCTTGGGAATGGAATCTGGATTCAGCCTCTGCCCCAAGCTGGGGCTCGGCCTCGGAATTGGTTGATGGTGTAAACGAGATTTCAGGCTCGCTGTTGAAACCGTCCCTGCCATACTTGAAGTCGCGTTCGACGTTTAAGTCATTGGCGTTAGTCGACATATTTGAAGCAATTAAAGAGATCTGGCATCAGCTTCTGTGCCTTTCCAAATACTCTTGGATTATTAAGTCTACGGAGTCGTCCCCCGAGCTCTCAGATTCGAAAGATATTACTATGATTGGGTGAGCCAGACCCATCAACATAAGAAGAAAATAATGAGGAACCTCGTCGTTGGCCAAAAGGCAAGGATCTCACTATGTTCGGATACCCTAGTGGCCCACCCTACTT
Organism: Rhododendron kiyosumense; assembly: GCA_019656275.1. Classification (NCBI taxonomy): domain Eukaryota; kingdom Viridiplantae; phylum Streptophyta; class Magnoliopsida; order Ericales; family Ericaceae; genus Rhododendron; species Rhododendron kiyosumense. The sequence goes on from BPLS01000234.1 coordinate 213,830, forward strand.
CACTCTAACAAGACTCAAGCTCAGGGAACATTAAGACTCGAGTTATGAGGCTCGGTGTGCCCTAACGTCGGCCAAGCCAAACAACGTTATGTCTGGGGCTCGGAAGAACAGATTGAAGGTGAAGATTAACAATCGTTCATCTCAACCTTCATACTATTCATACATAACAGAATCCCCAAAATCCCAGAAAAAACAACGTGAAAGGCATAAGAACTGTAGAAAAATAAAGAGCAACAACAATCGAACACACACCTGAAATTTTCCTGAAGATCTGGTGATGGATCGATGATGAATCGAGACTAGAAGATGAACGAGCGGAGGATGAAGCTCTGGCAATGGAGGATTAGAGAGAGAGTGTGTGTTGTAACCCTTCTCTCTCCTCTCGTTTCCTTTTATATAGGGTAGGGTTTGGGTTGGGGTTCAAATTTCCCGCCCATCATGACACCGCCGAACCAGCGATGAATCAATGCTTGACACGTGGCATTGATAAGACAATCTGGCAGGACCCCTCCACGCTCCTGGTGTCCTTTCAGCCAGCCGTGCCCAAATAGGAAGCAACACCTGGCATTCTCCCATTGGCACTTGGCCCTGGCGGTTGCTGTAACCTCAAGGATATGGATGAACGAGGCACGGCCAAATCTCATCAGTGATTCATGTTCAGCAATCGGCGGGTTCGGCCAAGATTCAACATCAATCCCTACCACGCGTTTGGCGTCGGTAGAGATTGAGGGGCTATTGTAGTAGGCCGAACATGACTGACTGTATCTGTCTTGAATAAACAAGACCAAGTCCACCTGTTACCATGCTTGAATTGGGGCTCGGCTCTAGGGTGAGGCCCATCCATCAGCATTATATTCATCTTGAGCTCGGCAACAGAATATCTCAGGCTCGCCCACCATCCGAGAGGAGGCTCCATGGACGGGTACTACTCATCTATTTTACCCACCAGGCTCGGCTACCCATCAGGCTCGGCTACCTACACAGTCACGTGCCTTCCCACGTGCTGAAATGGTTATACCATGAGATAATGATGAGCGCACATGGGGATACCAGCTCATGCCAAAAACGGTTTCCAGATTAGTTCGGTGACGTCACAATGGCGTTGATTGGCTAGTGTAAGGCATGTGCCTATGCTTGGAGAGCAAGTCAAGGAGACTCTATAAATATTGAAGGATGACACCCCAGAGAGGTACACACTCTCGTAGACCCTAAACCCTAGTCTTTGGCTTTACTCCCTGCACATTCTCATCCTCTCGCTGGAGGGCCTTGTCGGGCAACCCTAGCCAGGTCTTAGTCATGCGTTTACTGTGCAGGTTGGAGCAAGAAGACTAGGAAAGCTATAAACCAACGGAAGAGGAATTCAGATCAATGATCACAGGCCACACAGTGATCAATAGGGTATGAACACAAAAGTCAGTGCCAACCAACTAAAATCCACCATTTGAAAAAGGCTGATGCCATACAGATGAAGTCAAAGGGCAATTCTTAATGTTGTGGAATTTCATTTAAACCATTCCTTCACTTGGAATATACAGTAAGATTGTAAGAGAATTTTTTTCAACTCGTGCAGGTTATTCATTTCAAGGGATCGAGGAAACGCCTGATGCTCAAGTCTTGGAACTTCTTGTATTGTTCCTCGTCTTCCGACATAGTTGTGCCTCATCTTAAGTGGTGGGAGGTCGAAATATGATTTTTAAAGGGGAGGGAAACAACCCAATTCCTTTGAGGAAGATGCTAGTTGGCATTTTATTAGTTACAGGTATCAGATTATGAGGCTATTGGCTTCCTTGGCGTATCCTCGCATTCTGTATGACCTAACATTAAGTGCTGTAGACATGAATGTTAAATAGTTGCCACTTCAATACGACAAAAAGGGAAAAAAAAATAGTGCTATTTATTGGTGATTCGGCAACTCCAATTGCTTGTTTTGTAATTCGAGTTGAGAGCATTTTTTTCCCCTTAATTGCATTAGTAATTAATGTTTTTCACCGGTCATTAGCTTTGTAAAATTTGATTTGAGGACGGAATGAAAGTACAAAACGGGATTTTGGTCGTAGCATCGTAAGATCCATTTGCACTTGCAGGATTGCGTAGTTGATTTTTCCTTCCAGAAAAGATTATATCAAGAGATTCTGGTCAAAAAATAGTGGAATGAATCTGGATAACGCATACCTCAAGAGTGGAAAATATCCATATTGAACCGAAAAATAAGTTCATCTCAGGCCACGTATGGATTTATTGGCTCCGAGAATAAACTGTTCGCAAATTGTTTTATGGATTTGTCCAGTTCTTTCTATGGGAGGTTTCCAGTAAACCATACTTCCCTTCTGTTTAAGAGAGGTATCAGGTTTCAATCATGGAAAGCAATGCTTTAAACTCCAGATTTAAAGCATACTTACCTTTAAACTCCAGATTTAAAGCATTCTTTCTATGGGAGGTTTCCAGTAAACCATACTTACCTTCGAAGTTCAAATGTTACATTAACCTTGTTCCTCCTATAGAATGAGTTTCAGAGGTCTTATAACCAACTTTCCAACACCGAGGGGGAGCTGAGTTGGTAAGAGTCTCTGCAAAATACCTAAAACAAAACAAATTACCTCGTTCGTTTTGGGGTTTTAGATTTTGAATTCTAATCATTATCCTATTTCTTTCTGATCATTACTCTCATTTTTCTTTTTATTTCTCTCTGATTATTACATCTATTTTCAATAATTACTTTATTTCTCTCTATACTCACTACTTACAAATCCAAATCCAAAATCCTAAAATAAACGGGGCCGAAGTAAACCATGGGGAGGCTGCCACGTATAACCACCAACACAAGCGGGGCCAGTTGATAGGTGAAAAATTAGCCACTGGCTGACTTGCTATAGACACTTGTTCCACACCAGCATATGTTCTCTGGGATGTTGTTCTATTGTTACTCTAATTATGGAGCAAGTTCACAACTGAAGTCCAAGTTAAGTCATTAAGACTTGTTCACTTGACATCAAATGTACTCTCGATACCCGTCCTTGGCGCAGGGATGGAGCCAAGGAGGGGCCAGTAGGGGCGGTCGCCCCTGCAAGAAGAAAAAGAAACACTACTATTATATGTAAAAAAAAAAAAAAATCCTATGAAAGTATATAGGCTCGCCCCTGTGTATATAAGCTCGCCCCTGCGTAGTAAAATTTCTGGCTCCGTCCCTGCCTTGGCGGTCTTTGCCTTTGTTCCTTGTCAAGCTAATCAACTTCTATTTTTTATACCCGTCCTAGGTGGTCTTTGCCTTTGTTCCTCGTCAAACTAATCAACTTCTATTCTCAGTTTGCCAAGTGGTTTGAGACGGAGTCCACTGATCATATTTAGCTGTTTTCTTCTCTTTTTTGTGTTTTTTTTCCCTGTTTCTTTTTCTTCTTTCTCCTCTCTTGTATTGACTTAGCAAACGAAAAAAAGAGTTAAGACATTTACTTGTCCAATCCAGCATTTGAAAACTTTAAGGCACCATAAATGATGATGTTCATATGCCTAGGAAGATTCATTGTCCCCTTGTGAACTAAAATGGAATAAACTTCCAGGCTATTTTTGAACCATCCAAACTATCCACGTATCGCCATGCTAAATTTGAAGGGGAAGAACCCATGAGTGTAGCTCAAGTTTAAAATTGTAACAGAGATAACATATAAAACTGGAGAAGTTATGTTTAACTCTCCTGGCAATGTCCTGTGCGCGTTCTTGTAGCTTTTTGATGGTTCCAAGTATTTGATTATAGTATTCCAACTATAACTTTGGATGGCAAATTAGAATGAACAAAATTGCATTCCCAACTACCAAATATCTTACTTTCCTATTCATGCAAAAATTGGAAGAAAAAGTAAAAAACGCCATTGACTTGATACAAACTTATGGAACCGTAAAGCATTGATGACAGAACAATCCATAGCAAAACGGAAAATGAAGCTTCAATCTGGAGTATAAAGTTCAAACAACTCGGGCATCCGACATTTCATGTGTGAAGGTTTTCCCAAAAGAACAAGATAGCTTACTCATGTAGTAAACCATGTAACCAGAATGATAGCAGCAAGGGTTCATGTAAACCTACCCTGTATGGTGTAGAAGAAGACCTTATAAAGCCGGTAAAGGATGAAAATGCAGTTGAACCCTATTAGCCCGTTAAGGAATATTAGACAACGAAAATTAGAAACAAATTGTCAAAACAGGTGGAGAATGAGGATGAAGAAGACGCTAATATCAAAACACAGAAAGAAGCAACACATCTTGCATCACACAAACAATAATTTTTCCCGTCTACAGCGATTGCATTGTTGGAGTAGCAAACCACACAAATGCTGGTCTGAACTTTAGCATACCAGACATCTTATGCTACCTTGAACCTTAAATTGCTCTATGAGCTTCAGTAGTGCCTTTGGCATGAAACCTCAACAAGATAGATTGAGGGAGACATTCATGGCTAAAACACTCCACAGACTACTCTCTATTGTCCTAATACTAAACGCTGAGAAGAAAAACTTCTTGGTGACAGAGGAGGTTAGCTTGTTCCAAAGAAAGTTGGAACAGCTTCAGCTTTTCCATAGACATAGAATCGGTGCTTAGAAAACACCACGCATTGGCGAACTATGAGCCAACTCTAGCAACACCCTTTGTGCAGAAAGACATGTAGGAAACAGGCCATATAAACCATGGAAAATCAAACAAAAATAGGCCTACAAGAGACACTGAAGCAGAAAGATATGTGGGAAACATGATATATAAACCACAGAAAATCAAACAAAAATAGGCCTACAGGAGACACTGAAGCTCCAATTGAACAAATCAGTGGATATGTTAAGAGCCTGTGAGCTACAAGGAACCGTCAAAGGAAAAAATTGCTTCTGCAGTTATTACAATGAGAACTTAGCCCACAATAACTTACTCAGCCAAAAAAAAAATTATTCACTGAACAAAATGGAAGAATAATTTTCAAGGTGCAACGCAGGATAATATCCTTGCAGTGTAGTGTTGTAACAGTAGACATTTCCTCACTGAACTTACATCTACAAAATATTTCCAAGATATCAATAGAATATACTTGAGATTACTTAGTCTATCTAAGATATTTATTTACTTTTTCACCTAAGCGACAACCCTGTCACATCAGCCAAGACCGATGGAAGTTCAAAAAAACATGAACAATATATACCAAAGTGAACAACCCAAATTCAACCACTACAAATTACAAGTTTTCTTCAATCTCTAACTCATTAAGAAACCCCCAAAACCGAGAGTAAGCGTTCTTCAGTCTCTACACACAACAGCTCCACCAAGTTACTCGCAGATAGAGATCCATCATTTGATAAATGATAAAAAGTATCAGAAGGAAGTGTTCCTAATATAATATCCTCAGAAATATGAAATGCGGGCATAACAAAGAAGCTGGCAATAATCAATAGAAGAAACAGAAAGTGCAAATGCTGGTGTACTCAAGGCAGAAAACAGTTCACTGTGAGCTATCATAGATGAAACTTATACAGCAGAATAGTGCAGCAAGGTGAATGGCCACAATAAATCAGCCACCACTTCGGGCATTAAGGTTGTATGTTGGAAGCTACATAAAAGGAGTAACATCATTTAATTAGACAGCCATTTTAGAAACATATATATAGAAATCAGACGTGACCCCAATAATTCATAAAGAGACTACAAGATTCAACCACACCGTATCCGCCCAAAAAAAAGATCTAAAGCTACCGTGTGCTCTTTTATTGCTGTTCCATAGAGACGATACAAGTCCAACAATCAGCCAATGTTCTATTAGTTTTGAACTCTACAATGATAAAACTACAACAGTTACAATCGCCAGCATACAAGGAGATGGTTGGTTCTGAATTTCTTATGATACAGCTCAGGATGCCCATGTCCACCAACAAAAAGAACTTCTTCACCGTGGAATTCAAATTTCTCCCCTCGTATGGCATCATTATCGATGTACGTACCAAAATAATCGAAAAAAGAACAGAGACGGGTTAAAAACAATCATATGAATCGAAACGAATAAGAATTGACAAACACCCTACCACACAATTGAATGAATATATCACTGGGAACTCTTCTTTCCAGAACCATAGTAACTCAGATACCACCGGACAAACTTTTTCAAACCCGTCTGAAGATCTGTCGTAGGCTTATACCCTAACTCCCTCTGAGCAGAGCTTATATTCGCGTGCGTGAATTGCACATCCCCATTCCTTGGCAACTTCATAATTGACCTCTTCGCCTTCACTTTCAAAAGCCTCTCCAAAATGCTCACAAGGTCTGAAACTGGCACCGGTGATGTATTCCCCAAATTAAAAACCCTCAATTGAGCTGCCCCCTTCTTCTTACCCCCACTTCCAGTACTCTTCTCTGCTGTATCCAACGCCGCCAAACAACCCTTTACGATATCATCAATGTACGTAAAATCCCTGGCAACAGTCCCATGATTCGTGGCCTCAAAGATGGGTATTGACTTCCCTTTTAACATATCCTTGGTAAAGAAGAAGTAAGCCATATCCGGCCTCCCCCAAGGTCCATAAACCGTGAAAAACCTTAACCCGGTTAGCGACAGCCCGTATATGTGGTTATAAGTGTGTGCAATTTCCTCACCAGCTTTCTTGGTTGCAGCATATAAACTAGCAGGCTGATCAGTTCTATCTTTCTCCGAAAACGGAACTTTTGTGTTGAGGCCATATACAGAACTAGATGATGCCCACACAATTGCAGGCTGTGGGTTTGCTGATTTACACACTTCTAGAATACTAACAAGGCCAGCAATATTGCTATGAACATAAGAGCTAGGGTTTTCCATTGCGTACCTCACACCAGCTTGGGCGGCCAAATGCATCACATGGGTAAACGCCACAACCTCAAATAACTTGTTCAAAAGTGTCAAGTCATTGATATCTCCTTCCACAATGAAAACCCCGGATCGCTCCAGGAGGGCCTGGCGTGCCCTCTTGAGCGCCGGGTCGTAGTAATCATTGAAGTTGTCAAGCCCGATGACGCCGTCCCCCCGGCGCCTGAGGGCGGCTGCCACGTGGGTTCCCACGAACCCGGCGGCCCCCGTGACGAGGACGGAGATCCCGTGCTCGGATCGGACCCGGGCGGAGGACCTAACCCGCTTCTCCCAGGCGGGTCCGCCCCAGGAGTGGGTCCGGAGGGAGCGGCGTGAGAGATCTGAGGGGGCCGGCGGGGAGGAGGCTGGGGATCGGAAAAAGAAGACCAGGATCAGACCCAAGAACACGAAGGACCAGAAGGTGAGCTTGGCTAGAGGAGAATGAAACCTGAGCCTGTATGATTTCTCCATTTTGAACTTGCCAGGGGTAGAAGGGGAATTGTCAATGTGGGACAATTGCTTCATTTTCTTGGGAAATCTTGGATATGAATCAGAACCCTAGATTTCTTTTTTGATGTTCTTCTGGCTATGGTTTTGATTTTCCCTTGTGGGTTTGATGAAATGTGGCGGAAAATCTAGGGTTTGGATTGTTTCTTGCCTAATTGGGTATTTTGGGTTGAAGCTGAAGATAGAGAAGGCAAAAAAAAAAAAAGGGTGTGGATGGGGTTTGATGGTGGCGGTTTACTTTTTTCTTGTGCCCCTTTCTTTATTTGTGGAATCTTCTGGTTTCTTGGAGGGGACTGATTGTTGTTGATGAGAGAGAGAGAGAGAGAGAGAGAGAGAGAGAGAGGAGGGATAGCTTTAGAGATGGACTAATGGAGAGGAAGAGAAGAAATCAAGAAACAGTTGGATGGATTTGAAGTGGTCAAATGGAGATCAAGAAGGGTCTCTCTCAATAACAGAAACTGTAATTAACGAAATGGGTTAATTCTATTATTGATTTGCATCATAATCTACTAGGGTTTTCCCCCTAATCATTACCCAAATGATATCGAGGGATAGGCGTAATAAATGAAGGGGTAAATGATTAAAGAAAAAAAAAAAGGAAGGGAAAACTACCATTGGGGAATAAATGAATTTTGATTGGTTGGGAGAGTACCTTGGAATGCAGGCATCCATTTTTATTCAGCCCGTAATTTGTGAGGGAGTTCTTTATTTGGGGAGGAGTGATGGATGAAGATTGGGATTTGATGCTTGGGGGTTAGGGGTTGTTAGGGATGTGTGGAGGACAATTTCAGGGTAATTATGAGGGTTTCCTAAATTTAATACCATTGAAAGGTGTGAAGGATTTCGGATAAAAAAAAAAAAAAGGTGTGAAGGATTTGTTGGGATTTGGGTATTTTGATTTTCTACCTCCATCATTTTCTGTTTAACATGTAAATAAAGATGATATTTAATGAAAAATGATTTTGATACTTACTTATTATTCATTGGCACTCACTTTTTTTTTAATTCATATGAAAGCATCAAATTGTCCTTCATATGAAAAAAGTGGCTCTAGAAGTAAAGATAATTAGTAATTTCAAATGAATTAAAGACAAAAGATGTGTAAAAATCATTTCCATATTTAATTGGTATTGCCAATCATATATTGTAGTCGATCAAAAAAATCATATATTGTAAAAAAAAAAAAAAGGACTACTGCCAATCACTCTAACAATAGTTCTCTTTTTTCTTTTTTGAAATGGCAAGAAATATAACAATGATATTAACAATTCATCCGCTCTCTTCTTTTTTCCCCCTCTTCCCTATAGTTTTTTTTCCATTTCTTGTGCTCCTACCTCAAATCTGACCCTCTCTATATGGCGGGATCCGCCATTACCAGAGTCGTTTGTCCATATGTAATGCCCTTGTGACAGCAGTGGGGGAGGCAGTAAGGGTTGCGATCTGTTCAACGGTTTTTGGATGGCTGGATTCAGAGTAAGATCTGGGAGACTTTTGTCTCTCCTTGTGAGAGAGTAATAAAGTTCATCTTTGGGCGATTTGTTTATTGTTCAGGCTCGAGAAGAATAATATGCATCTATTGGTGGTTTGCTAAAAATTCATTAGTGTGTTCATTTTGGTCGAAATTCATCTAATTGTCTGAGTTCTTGTTTTTTTTCCTTAGCTAGCAATGTATCTTTTTTTGAGACTGCTATAGGATATATGAATTTTTCGCTCAACAGAAGGTGCGTCAGGCCATGCCTAGGTTGGGGATGTGTTTACCAATTTTTCCCTCGATTGAAATCGACAAAGATTTTGAGAAACAATGCCAACAACAAAAATAAGAGCGAAAACGGCTATGTCTCCACAAGACGGATCCGTGGTTCCACGCCGTATTTCAGGACTTCATCGGAAGAGAAATGACAGTCGAGTCAAATATGAAATTGATGATAAGGAAGAAGAAAAATGGAAGAGATTCTTCCATTAATCTTCAACGATCCTAAAGTTAAGCTTAGAATATGAAATTCTACTCCTACCCCTAATTATAATCCAGAAGTGGGTTACTAAGACAAAAATTAAGAACAAAGTTAAGACTTTGATTTGTTGAAGAGATTATAATGAGGCCTAAAAGGTCTATTTATAGGAAAATAAAGATGTGCTGGAAATAACTTTCTAACTTCTCACTAATCTTCATTCTTCTAATTATCTTCCAAGTATTCAAATAATTTCTCTTCAACTTCAAAGTGTGTAGGACGATAACAAGTGTCATTTTAACTTCCAAATGTGTAGAAGCAGGCCAAATGTCCTGCACTTCATTAAAATACAAATAAAAGAAATAAAAACTAGTTATATTATTAATATGAATTAATAAAATAGAAAACATTCTAATTATTGCCACATTTTGGTCAATCATCGACAAGCGGTGAAATATGGTGTAAACAATGCCCCACATATTCACTTGGGTGAATGGCTAACGTAACCCAAGTGAATAATTTAACTAGTTTTAAATCACCCCTCTATCAATATCGACGGGTAATAACCTTTTACGGTGTAAACATTTTGCCCCCAACTCATTTGGGCAATCAATTGACACAAGAAACAGATCATTTTGGACATACGTGGCCTCAATCGATGGGAAATATAAATTGAGTCAGATTGTTTGTAACTCAACCTTCTCTTCTATGATCATTTTGGACATACGTGGCCTTATCAATAGGCCATTCCTAAAGAAATAATTTATTTCCCAACTCTGAATTAGGCACTCATGAATTTCCAATCGATGGTCCAAAAACACTTTTTTTTTTTTTTTTGATCCCTTCATTAAGAAAACAAGAAACAACATAACATGGCCTATTGAATAAAGGCCTATCGATCAAAACTCTAAAAATGGCCTATCGATAAAAGGATTTAGGAATATTTAAATATTTATCCTCTTTTTTCATGCTAGGTAAGAATTTATCCCCCCCCCCCCCCCCCCTCCTTTTTTCATACTTATGTTTTCATCCTTACGATATGTAAATTACCTTTATTACCCTTTATTCTATTTTATATACATACATTTACACATTTATAGAGAGGGGGGTATATGGAAACTGTTTCCTAAATTTATGGGAAATAGATGGGTTGAATATTGAAGCACCTATGGAATTAGATGAGGTGTAGCAGGGGAAGAGATGAGAATTTTCAAAATTTCAAATTTCCAACATAAAAAATCCCACTGATTGCTTGTTCCATTTATACTCCATAAAGCATATGGCCAAAGCCCTGTTCATCATGAATCATTCCGGTAATTCCACCGTGCAACATGTATCGAATAAGTACATGAATATTTTAACATTATCAATCATTGCAGAATATTGTTAACCATGTTACCTACATGGTAAATTAACCATGTTACCTACAAGTTTTGGTGGTATATTAACCATGTAACATTGGCCAATACATGGTCCTGAGCCAAGCATATTTCATAATCAGTTGCCCATATCTCAAATGCCTACAATCAAATTAATACATTATGAATGTCAATCAAAATAGTAGTGAAACAACTACACAAAACCACCTGCACCTATTATATTATACCAATTGAAAAGTATCCACCCAAAAGTTAATGGACACTCTAATTAAGTACATGTAAAATATGAAAATAACATCTAGACTTCCCCGATACGCTGTCTCACGTATTTCTCCCTTATTTTCATCTCGAGGTTTCCTCGAGCAAGGATGTTTTGCCTTAACCCCTCGTGCTACACTCTCTTATCTTGTGCGTCTCTTGAAGGACCCTTCAACGTCAACATTTTCTTGTGTTCTTGTACTTTTACTACTTCTTTGAACTATCTTCGAAGGAGGTGTATTCTCAACTATTGCATCATCTAGAGCCACTTTTCTTTGTTTCAACCTAGCTCCATTTTCCACATCACGAGGCGTAACTCCTACAATAATGGTAAATAAACCATTATGTTAGAAGAAGTATGGAATATTCCGTGATCGTTCACGATCGTTTCATGACCTCTCAATACTGGATAATTTATGAAACATGAATAATTTACCATCAAAACTAGTATTGGCTATTGTTTCATGTTCAGTTGACAAAATTTTGCTTGATTTGAATAAGTTAAATTGTATATGGAAGTATTCAGTTCATGTAAAACGGTTGAATCAAAACCGTTCTTGCTGAAAATGCATTTGGCCATCAGCTATGTGGCTTAAATTTGTAATGTTAGATTGATCCCCAAAAAGGAATAGGTATTGGCCAATCTGACATGATAAAGTGATCATGTTTTAAGGAGTATTTACCTTTAAACATTGACCAACTTTCACGTAAATTAGTATTGGCAATCATAACATGACCAATTAACCAGCAATTTGCATCACTTGACAATGACCAATTGACCAGCAAAAATTTGCAAGCAACATAGATTATTTTTCCTTCAAACCTACCATTAGTCAATATAACATGATAAATTGACCACATTTTTCCATATACTGATCATGCTAAATTGCTCACTTTTTTATATTTTTCCTCGATATTATTTCATGAAACATATTTACATTACCATCAAAAGATGTATTTTCATCGTTTCATGGTTATATTACCACCATGATTTCAGTTTCATGACTGTTCCTAATCTAGGGAAACCAATTTACTTAAGATGATATGCTCCCACAATATTATCATTCAAATCATGGAATATAACCCGCACAATTGAGGAATCGGCCTCATTAGGGAAACTTGACATGTCTACATCATGACGTGCTTCCAGACAATAAACCATTATCCATAAAACACGAAATCATGATGGTAATTTAATCGACAGAATACCCAACTGAATCACAACAAAAATTGGTAGAATGTGCACAAACAGATCAGTATTATACGCAAACCCTAGATCCAACTGGCAAAACCTAACAATGGATCCGAATAATGAAAGGGTGTTTAACAGATAGACTTATGAATTCTGCCATGTCGGTTTCATCCCCTCTTCTTTGCAGGCGGCTTCAAACACATACGACTTGATTGATTTTTGTCGTTGCGAAGTTTTCGGAAAAAAAGCTCCATTCTGAAAGGGCGAGGGAATGCATTTACCATAGAGTGCTGCCAGTATTCGAAAGAATAGAGGACGGACAGGATTGAGTTTCCGATTGGTTTGGGTTTATACCGACTACGGTTTCTCAAAATATTGAGCTCCAAAATCAAATGGATGGGTTCCGTTTAAGATGGATATGGTTGATTAATATCATCAACGAGAATCTCGGGATGTGCACGCGAGAATTTTGTAGATTTGGTAGGCGGACGAAACAGGATTATCACAGGATGAAACGGGAGAGGACGAAAGGTATTATGGTTTCGTCCCCAATTTGGACTATATATATATACATATATATATGTATATATATACATATATATATATGTATATATATACATATATATATATATATAATAACAACAAAAGGGCATTAATGGGATAAAAACTAGTACGGGGATGAATTCATAATTAGCTTAAAATGGGAGGACGAAATCATAATTCTAGAAGGCTTCTAGGATGAATAATTAAGCCTCCCAAGGATTTATGCCATGAGCCTTAATCAAGCACAAGCATTTGTTTACTTAATTTCACCCCCACCATTTGATAAAGAAATGGCCAAACCCAAGCCCGGAGCAATACAACAAACATTCTCTTGATCAAATTATGGGAGTTGAGATTCTTTTGATAAAGAAAAGGTCAAATCATGCACGTAGCAAACGACAAACATTTCCTCTATTTAATTCATCCAAGATTTCGGAAAACAAAGTCAAAACAAGAGTAAGGGCCAAAAGCAATAATTTCTTTTGGATTTGGAGGCCAATGGAGCTCAACCTCCAATAGTAATGGCATGAACATCTGTAACGACCCTGATTTTTTGTCATTAAAAATTTCGTTAAATATTTGAATTTTATTTTAATTTCCTTAATTTCCTTGTGGTTTGTCAAAATTACGTTTTTGCCCTTCAAATTTCGTTTCTTGGCATTAAACTCTAATTGGCAAGCCTAATTAGTTTCTAACCGACTTGTTGGAGAAACCGAGCTAGGAAGCCACCCAGTTACTTTTATCTAACCGCAAATGGACCGTTTTGCCCCTCTTGAACCTTTTGAACCTTTTTAATCCTAGACTAAGAAATGATTATTTATTTTCTTTTACTTAATTTGGTTTTCTTCTTTATCCATTGGTCAATGGAAGTTAGGGTAATCTTTGTCCATTGGACAATAGGTCTCCCATTATTTAAATGTTGGTTAGTACATGAATATAGTATTTTATATGTTTTAATCACATGTGCTAAGTACTTTTATTCATTGTTTATTGGTTAATCTTCCAACCCTCCATTATCCATTTGATAATAAAAGTAAGGGAATTTATTACCCATTGGGAAATAGTATTAGTTCTCCAACAAAGTACAAGGATTTTATTAAATAATCAAGTCTTGAATTTTCCCATGTGATTTTATGCATTAAATTATTGGGGTAAATCAAAACCCTAGATTTCTAAAGGACATTTTTTTATTATTTTGTCATAAAAGTTCCCAAGTAACTATTGTCCACTGGACAATAAGAGCTAGGAGGATTATTATCCATTGGATAATAAGCTCATCTTTTCAACCTAGTACACGGGATTATTAATTTAATCTTTTCCTTAATTCCCATGTGATAAGGTAC
>BPLS01000234.1:236462-271909 GCA_019656275.1 Rhododendron kiyosumense
TCCTTACATTACAGCTAGCAAGTAACAATATATTATCAATATAGAAAAGTAAAACAAAAGTACCACACATAAATCTATTCATTACTGTCCAATAGTCTAACAACAAGGGAAATCTTGTCATGCCCGGACCATAACTAGAGTTTGCCTACCTTAATCACCACATCAAAATCACCACTGGACTTCTGCCAGTTCTATCATCATAAAACATCACTAGACCACCCACCAGGTTTTATCATCACAAAATATCACTGGACCCCCGCCAGGTTTTATCATCGCAAACCATCACTGGACTATCCACTAGGTTTTATCAACACAAAAGATCTCTGGACTACCCACCAGGTTTTATCATCACAAAACATCACTAGACTACCCGCCAGGTTTTAAATCATCACTGGACTCCCACCAGCTTCTCAAGAAGAACCCTCAAATTGCAATTGTCACAAAATTTGAGGGATTAAGCATGAAATTTATACTCCAGTAGATCACTCAAACACCAAATAATTTTAGTTAACCTTCCAATTTTCGTTGTGTTACAATATTCCAAGTCAAAGGAATTATAATTAAAGTTACAAATACATCTTCCAAAAAATATTTACAAATACGGATAGATAACTCCTTCTGTTAGCTTTCAAAAGTATTTCCACATTCCAAGCACTGCATGTATGCAAGCTACTATCCCATGTTAGCACCTGAAAATGATGTAAGGTTTGAGTTACACTAACCTAGTAGAAAATTTTATGCAAACTCTATATGCAAATGAGCAATACAAAAGAACAAACGATGGAACCCAAATGACAACGGAGGTAAGCATAACTATCATGATCAAAGTGTCCAACTATCATCGATCCTTCTTCTCGTTTTACTCATAAGTAATATTCATTCAGTTCGTGTCTTAACATCTCGTATCCTTCGTAGGCTTGAGCCAAAGCTCTTACCGGGCCAATTAAAGGATCTCGATATCCCTCGCTAAGAACCCACCTTGTAGGTTAGGCCTTGAGTGTGTTCATTATGGGCATTAGCTCCCCCCGAGCCAATTGTGGGATCCTGATATCCCCTGCCAAGCACCCGTTGATGGACCCTGAGTGTTCGCGCATCGTTCATATACTCAAGTGTATCATTCGTATTTCAACATGCAATGACTTACATTTCTCACCTCATAACTCAATGTGTTCATTCAAATCCACCGGATATCATTCTAAGTATGAAACAAGTAATATTCTCAAAACACTTGAAAGAATGCATAAATAAACCCATTAGACTCGATGAAAACTCCAATAAGTGATCTACAAGACTTAGGAAAAATCTGCACCAAGACTAAAGACCTACCGGTAGGTGAAAAAGGCCTACCAGTAGAAGAGAGGAAATTTTGGATGACCTACCGATAGGAGACAAGTGGTACCGATCGGAACTGGGGAAATTCCTGAGGTTCTACTCTTAGGGATTCAATTCCTACCAGTACAAATGCTGATCAGTAAGGCCACGGTTTTACATGAAACAATTTTTCACAAGACCTATCGGTAGTTGAAAAGTTTCTACCGGTAGGAGATGGGTTTTACAGGCGATTTTGACAGAACTTTCAGATTTTGATCCAATCTCAATAACAACCAAAATAAGCTCGAATAAGACATAAAAATGCTCAAATAACATATAAAGAGAGGTAGAATTCTCTACCTCGAGTATCCAAGCCGAAACCGAAGAGGTTGAGCAAGCCCTAGCTTCTGAAATCCAAACCGAGCAAAATGCACCGAACCGAGCTCTATCCAACGCAACACGAGCCCCAATACGCAAGTAGAAGATGGTTTGGGAGTTGATTAGTATGGGTGTTTGAGCAATTGGGTGAGTTTTGAGAGATGGAGGGAGAAATGGAGAGAGAGCTGAGAGAGATAGCGAGGGGAAATGGGAAATAAAACACACGCCACACACATATATACACCATATTGCACTAACACCCACATTTCCCAAATCCTTGCACACTAACCCACAACCATATTTTTCACATTAAACCATCATTTATCCCTTTATAAAACATTAAAATTATATAAGAGAAATTACGGGTCTCTATATTCTACCCTCCTTAAAGAAATTTCGTCCTCGAAATTTAACAAACCATGATTAACTAAGTCACGTACCACATAGATATGCAACAACTATAACCATCAATATGATGCAACATGTTAAACATTAAACACTTCAATCTCAACCACTCACATTGGTTTATTCCGGAAATAGGTGCGGATACTTCTCCCTAACCCCATCTTCCCTTTCCCAAGTCGACTCCTCACTACCCTGACTTTTTCACAAGACTCGCACTAATGGTATCGTTTTACCCCTCAGCACTTGATCACGTGAATCTAGGATATGTATCGGTTCTTCCCCATAAGACGCATCGGCCCCTAACTCAAGTTTGGACCACTCTAACACATGCAACGGATCTGATTCGTATTTCCTCAACATAGACATGTAGAACACGTCATGTATACCTGATGACCTCGGTGGCAAAGCCAAATGATACGCAACCTCTCCAATCTTCTTGATGATGTTGAACAGCCCGATATAACGTGGTGAAAGCTTTCCTTTTTTCCCGAAACGAGACAAACCGCTATGTGGCGATACTTTAAGGAATACGTGATCCCCCTCTTCAAACAATAATGGGCGACGGCGACGATTGGCATAGTTCTTTTGTCTACTTTGCGTGGTCAACAACCTGTAGCGAATTACTTTGACTTGTTTGGTCGTTTTCTCTTAAGCTTCCTTAAGGCGTTGGTGAATCGCTTTCATGCTCTCGGTGATTTTTTTGATCATATCCGACCCCACTAATGTAGCCTCCCCCACTTCGGGCCAACACACAAGCGATCGACACGATCTTCCATACAAAGCCTTATACGGTGCCACTTCGATACTAGATTGGTAGCTATTGTTGTACGCAAATTTGACTAACGGCAAGTGATCCTCCCAACTACCCCGAAAGTCCATAACACAAGCCCGAAACATAGCTTCCAATATTTATATCGTTCTCTCGGATTGCCCATCGATTTGAGGATGACATGCGGAACAAAACAAAAGATTGGTGCCCAAAGTGGCTTGCAAACTCTGCCAAAAACGCGCGGTAAACCTCAAATCTCGATCGGACACGATAGACACAGGAATTCCATGAAGCTGAATAATCACCCGAATATACAAATAGCTAAGCGTATCTACAGAATCGGTAACCTGAATAGGTAAAAAATGTGCGGTTTTGGTAAAATGGTCCACAATTACCCAAATACCATCATACCCCCTTGGCGATCTCGGTAAACCCATAACGAAGTCCATGGTCATGTTCTCCCACTTCCATTCGGCTACCCGTAACTCCCCCACGGGTCGTTGATGTTTGGCTTTAACTTGCTAACATGTGAGACACTTGGACACGAAAATCACCAAGTCCCTCTTCATTCCGAACCACCAAAATTGTCTACATAAGTCATTATACATTTTCGTCCCTCCCAAATGAACGACTAACGGTGAATGGTGAAACTCTTGCAAGATTTCTTTCCGACACGAAACGGATACGAACAACTTCCCTTGATAGCGCAAACTTTGATCGGCATGGATCATCCACCCTTCTTGAGCCTTTCCACTAAGGAATCTAGCACGGAGTTCCTTCGCTTCTTCATCATGTTATTGAGCCTCAATAACTCGAGTCAACAAGGTCGATTGCACGGTCAAGTTACATAATGTGACCCCTTCCCAAACCTCCTCAAAGTGCATGCATAGAAGCCCAAATTGTTCATTACTTTCCACTCGTGAATCGCTAAGCTTGCAAAATGTGTCGGTTTTCTACTCAACGCATCCACCACAACGTTCCATTGGCGTTGTCGCAGGTTAAGCTCTTTTTGATAAACAAGTATTTCAAACTTTTATGGTCGGAAAAGACTTCAAATTTTTCACCATACAAATAATGACGCCAACTTTTCAAAGCAAAAAAGACGTCCGCAAGTTCTAAATCATGCATAGGCTAGTTTCACTCGTGAGTCTTCAACTGTCGAGACCCATATGCTACCACTCACCCCGCTTGCATCAATATGCACCCCAACCCTTCCTATCACAATACACAGAGTAACCAACTCCACGTTCGAACACAATCAAAACCGACGCGGTAGTCAATCACTTCTTTAACTCCTCAAAAGCTGCCTCACACGAGTCACTCCAAACAAAACGGGTCCCCTTACGTGTCAATATTAACTATTACACTATTTAGATACTCTTTACAGTTTAATTTTCACTGTGGTGTTTTGGTTGGCTCATTGCCTTCCTTTGGATTTGGTTCTCGGGTGGTGTTTTGCCGATGTGCCCGTGATCCATTAAATCTTTGTAATCTCTTTCAACAATTTATAAAATTTTCTTTTGCTGATCGAAAAAAAAAAAGAAAGTGATAGAGATCGAAGAGTGCCAACCAAATTTGACACAGAAGATATGTTTTATTTAGATCACCAAGCTGGGAAATATACAGAAAGTAATAAAACATTAAAGTTTAAAGAATGCACCACAGAAACTCATTCTCCAAATTTAGAAGTACGGTAGCAAAAATTTTAGTTTGATGCTACCTTTTCAAGTATCTGGTAAAGATGCTCAAATGTGATCATTATAACATTGCTCGTATAATAGACAATAACTAGAATAATTAGTGCAATATCTGGTCTTGAAGATATATGTCCTACATTGGTCTTAAACTAACAATTTTTTTGGTTCCTTTTTCTACATTGGTTGTAGGTTAAGCTCTTTTTGATAAACAAGTATTTCAAACTTTTATGGTCGGAAAAGACTTCAAATTTTTCACCATACAAATAATGACGCCAACTTTTCAAAGCAAAAATGACGGCCGCAAGTTCTAAATCATGCATAGGCTAGTTTCGCTCGTGAGTCTTCAACTGTCGAAACCCATATGCTACCACTCACCCCGCTTGCATCAATATGCACCCCAACCCTTCCTATCACAATACACAGAGAAACCAACTCCACGTTCGAACACAATCAAAACCGATGCGGTAATCAATCACTTCTTTAACTCCTCAAAAGCTGCCTCACACGAGTCACTCCAAACAAAACGGGTCCCCTTACGTGTCAATATTAACTATTACACTATTTAGATACTCTTTACAGTTTAATTTTCACTGTGGTGTTTTGGTTGGCTCATTGCCTTCCTTTGGATTTGGTTCTCGGGTGGTGTTTTGCCGGTGTGCCCGTGATCCGTTAAATCTTTGTAATCTCTTTCAACAATTTATAAAATTTTCTTTTGCTGATCGAAAAAAAAAAAGAAAGTGATAGAGATCGAAGAGTGCCAACCAAATTTGACACAGAAGATATGTTTTATTTAGATCACCAAGCTGGGAAATATGCAGAAAGTAATAAAACATTAAAGTTTGAAGAATGCACCACAGAAACTCATTCTCCAAATTTAGAAGTACGGTAGCAAAAATTTTAGTTTGATGCTAGCTCTTCAAGTATCTGGTAAAGATGCTCAAATGTGATCATTATAACATTGCTCGTATAATAGACAATAACTAGAATAATTAGTGCAATATCTGGTCTTGAAGATATATGTCCTACATTGGTCTTAAACGAACAATTTTTTTGGTTCCTTTTTCTTCATTCTTCTATCGATTTCCTTTTACCAAAAGAAGTTGAGGAGTTCTAGTCATATCCCAGCTACCAAATCAGATTATGCACTGTAGTTTCCAATGGTAGATATATAAATTCTGTCACTTGCTTCTCTTCCACTCCTTGTTGGACTCTTATATACATTATAAGACTAGGAGTAAATAAGATATTAAAAAGAAAACATTTGTCCATTGCCAAGGCACCTTTTACCATGTGAGTTCTGATAAGAATGTGAGGCAAACATGTCTTGGCAATTCATTTTTTATAGCCCTGGCCAGCAGCAGGTCCCATGCCCATCTGGTGAACAGAAGAAGTAACCAAATCGAATAGAGAATAGATTCTTTACATCCTAGGTGGAAAATTTCAAGTTTCTACCACCGCAATTTGTGGGCCCCTTCATGGATTTGTTATATTAATTTGAATTATTCATCTTGTAGGACTTGCAGAGTAGCATATCCATGCAAAAAAAAAAATTAGCTTCATCGGATATCGATAGGTATATTAAAAATTAAATTTTAATTTGTAAAGTGGACGATATGATTGTTTAAAGTTAAAATTTGTCCATTGCCGTCTATTTTATAAATCAAAATTTAATTTGTGATATACCTTTTGATTTTCAATCAAGCTGATTTTTTGCATGAATACATTACACTGCGGGTTCTATAAGATGAACAGTTCATATCTCTACAACAAATGCACTATTGGACCCACAACAGGTGATGAAAATGTGGGTTTTTCACCTAAGGTGAAAAGAATTTAATTTCAATTGGATATTGATATAAAATGATGGATTTATATAAGGGTAAATTTTACTGACACTCTTGAGGTTTGCTTTAGTGACGAATACAACTCATGCATATATAGGAAATAACAATAAACCTCCTCTCGTTCTTATGTGTGCTTCACTAACACCCCTAATCAATAATTGTATGTCCAAACACTTGATGGAATGGGCCGAAAGTAACTTATATCAATAAATTCATCATTTCTAATAATTAAAAGTAATAAAACTACAACATCTCACTAGTTTTGAATCAAAATGACTTTTTTTTTTTTAACATATTGGAAGAGCTGTTTTGATCCAAAAAAAAAAAAAAGCTAAATTTTATTAGTAACTATTTATTTTCTTACTACTTGAAAAAATCATTTTTGTTAGAAAGGACAAATTTATTACTTTTGGGTCATACAAAAATATTTGAGAGCTTTTATTATTTATTCTATTGTTAAAAAGGTTGAATTTTACTAATACAAGCCATTTTTGGCTATTCTATCACTTGTTTGGTCAAACAGTTGGGGTTTATAATTATATTGTAGTGAAAGAACTTAATGATATACAAATTAGGTATTATTGGAATTGTTTGGATGTGGTGGAGAATAGAAATAGAAAAGATAGTGATTTTTCTCTTTTCTTATCTTACGCACTTTATTTTTTTGTTCTTATTCATGTAATTTCACAATATCACTCTTATTTATCCACTTTTTCACATATCAAGAAAACAATATAATAAATTCACATGAATAAGGACAAAATACGAATCATAAAAATGACATAGGAATATGAAATCCCAAATAGAAAAAGACAACCAAAACTAGATGGTTACCTAGAAATTGCCAATAGAAAACCGAGTTAAGACCCCGTTTGGTAGTGTTTTCAAAAACAAAAATAGCAAAAACATCTAAAACACTCGCCATATCATATACTATTTGTTAATTCCCATGGAAAATGAGTTCTGGAAAATTCAAAAACATCTTTTCGTGTTTCCTCAAAAGTATGTAATTATTTTCCGACAGTAATGCAAGCAGTTTTTTTTTTTTTTTTTTTTGTGTTTGCATTTTCCAGAAAGACAGACCCAAAAAAAAAAATTTTAAAAATAGCGGAAAAAAGAACAACTCAGACTCGCTTTTGTAGATTAACAATGTGGTCCTGAGCTGCATTAGCCTCACATACTCATTCAACAAAACAAACCCAATCAATGTACCATCAAGTTACCAACCTTGATTTAGATCCATAAAATTGTGCCATCGATAAAATAATCAAACTCCGAATAACAGTACACATGGGTCAAAACCAGCTTCATTGCACTCGCTTTTCCGGGACTCTGTATCTAAACAATACAATACGTTCTCTAATTGGTAAGAATCCCCTAAGAACAATCGCACATTATTGGCCGCATACATTCTGAACAATTACAAGCCAAATCGGGAGGAAATAGAAATCTTACATTCGTCTCTCTTACATATGCTTCTCATTTTCTTCGCTTGCTTGAATATATAATGTTTATTCAATGCTTTGTGAACCTGTGGAGGACTTCAAAGTAGTCGGGGAAAGTTTTGCGAGTGCAACCGGGATCCTTTATGGTAACTGGAACATCGGAACAGGCAGCAAGAGAAAATGCCATGGCCATTCTGTGGTCATCATATGTATCGATCGCTGTTACGTTCAACTTCTCTGGTGGGGTGATCACGCAGTAATCTGGCCCTTCCTCAACTGTTGCTCCCAACTGAAAATTCAAATCCAATGGCAGTGTTAAAGATAAAAATGTCCAACAATAGAAAGGAAAAGAACCCTAAAGAGAAATTAATGATGCCACTAAACTTTTACCTTTCTGAGCTCTGTGCAAATAGCTATCATCCGTTCGGTTTCCTTCACTCTCCAGCTAGCCACTAAGAGCAAACACAGAGACTAGGGATCAGTTTAAACATTGAATTCTTTTAATGAGGAAAAATTATAATCCACTGCCCTGAACGAACTCATATGAGTATATGACTACTCTTTAGCAAAATAGATTCGCTAGATATCTCTCTAAGCTAGTAACAAAGTACCCAAACAACAACAACAACAAAAAACGAAACAAGAATCTCTTTAAATAAGTCTATAGCATGAACGATCTCTCCGTAGATCAATATGATGTTAAACTTGACACAATGGGCTGTGGTTAATGAGTGGGTTTTAGAACTCCAAACAAATGACCGGACAATGTTCTGTATGGTATGAGAGAGTCACAAATCTAGTACATAGACATAATACGTGCACATTTGAAAAAAAAAGCTATCTTTGAAATTTTAATGACGGGAGGAATCGGTTCTTCAAAAACCTAGTATAAGACAGTTGATATGATATTCCACACACTACCAGATAAAAACCTACAACAAATCATAGTTCATTTTTTAAATCAGAAACAAACTCATTATTTAGGTCCTATAAAAATATAGTTACTACATTCATGTAGGTGACAAAACTGTGAAGCGCAGAAGCAAGAAATAGGAAGTTCTTGGATCAATGAAAATTTTCTGTCCCTTCTGATCTCATTCTTCCACAACCAAAAATGTGAAATCATACCGTCTCTTATGGTAGTTGAACCTTCAGCAAAAAGAGCAACAACAGCAAGGGTCATGGCAACATCTGGCATCTTGTTCATATTAACATCAACTGAACGCAAATGTTTCCTCCCCAAAGAACCCCTAGGTGGGCCCGTGACGGTCACGCTGTTCTCCGTCCAAGTAACTTTTGCACCCATTTTCTCAAGAACTTCTGCAAATTTAACATCCCCCTTGAACGGAAGAGAAATGAGTAAAATAAAGGTCACATGTTTTACATGACGTAATAAAGATAAGTAGAGTCAAAATTTAAAATATGAATTGGGTACCTATTTGCACCAGAAAATTATGGGCAAATCACTTTTTAATAGGTGAACATGCGTATATTCATCAAGTGGAAAATCAACAATGAAATTTAAAAAGAAATGCATGTCAGACAAGAGAAGCATGCAAGTGTTTATAAATTAGGAAGAGTCGGAAACACTTTGGGCATAAGTAATAGAAACCAGAGTGGAACCCAAGAGCTGACTCCATACAAATCCAAATATATCAACTTGCAAATACTCGATAAAACTATATTGTGCACTGGGAGCAATACTTGAAAACTGCTTGTGTCACATCCTTCAACAGCAAAAGGTCAGGATGTGTCCAGAACTATAGATTTTTATCACAAAGGGATGACAACAATAAAAGATGGCACAAAGGTGGGAGCAATACTTGTAAACTGCTTGTGCCACATCCTTCAACAGTGATAGTCCCACCAGTGACAGCTGCACCAGCTAGAAAGTAACTAGCACTTGAAGCATCACCTTCGATGTAAGCATTTCCAGGAGACCTGATGAATTTCTACTAATTTAGAATGCAGCAAAAGTTTTACGAACTGGTGTAAGAATTTGGTGCAAAAGAGGCTTACTTGTACTTTTGACCTCCTCGGACCAGGAATCTATCCCAGTTATCAGTGTGCTCTACAGAAACTCCAAACCATTCCATCAGCTTCAAAGTCATCTCAACATAAGGTATGGAAATAAGTTTATCAATAATCTCAATCTCCACATCTTCTAGGGCCAATGGAGCTGCCATGAGCAAAGCAGTCAGGTATTGACTACTGATTGAGCCAGAGAGCTTCACCTGCAAAAAAGCTCACAAGAAAGGAAGATTGATGAAGATAAATTGGCTTCTAAAGAATATACTCAGACTTCTATTAAATAGACTACGTAGTCCATTGTCAAAAAGTTCAGGACACTTGGCAAGCCGCAAATGTGGTTGGTTTCGATTCTTCATCAAAGCATAAACTGAGTCAAGTCAAATACAAGTTTCCTGACGAGTAATGGACAGTACTAGGAGCGCCTACTGAGTAATAGCACAACTAGAAGCATGGCATACAAGAGAACAAAGCAAAAAGGAACAAAACTCAAAAGCCTACCCACTACTCAAACCTCAAACAAAATCAACAAAGACCCAGAGGAAAGTAAATGCTGGTGCATCAGCTTATAAGAACTTATCTTGACCTCATCATATGTCCAATCATCTCTTTCCAAATTCACCGGAAAGGCATTGAAGGTAAATTATTAACACCACTATAACTATCTTCTAGGCACAACTGCCTTGAAGCATCTCAGTAATTTTCTAACTGTAGTAGACATACGACTCCAGAAAAGAGTCCGATTGAGAAATCAACCTTGGAACACATTACATGTGCAATATGAATTTGTAAGCAATTTCCCTTGTGCACCAATCAATCTCTTATACAAAGCATCCACCCCAAAAAGGTCACTTTTGAGGACATCTCGGAGCAATTATTGTCTGAGGAATATGGGGTTCCCCCTCATTCGAAGCCATATAAGATGAACACCAACAACATTTTGCTTATGCCTTCAAAAGAAGAAAATCCTCCCTGCCTTCTAGAACAGGGGTCCTTACAACCACTCAGCTCAAAAGAACTATGGTCTCCAGCACCTGATCCTGCAATGCCAAAATGAAGCTGATCCAAACGAATCCTGGAAAACCCCATATAAACCAAGACAAAGCTTCAATAGGAATTATCTGCCTTAGCAAAGAATATTTGAAAGCACCATTTCCATGCCATTGTGTGAAAACTGCATCCTCTGCCCACCAAACTGAGAAACTGGAGTATTCAGAAATTTTCCACCACCCCTTTCCATAATGCTATCCCAAAGTAGTTACTGTGATAGTTCTGCATCACTCTAGCTTCTTTTTTATAACTCAGTATCTGGCCCAATGGACAGGCTAACTCGGGACCGTTCCCAGCGTCCACTAGCAGAGAATCCAATTGAAGCCCGGGCAATGCCCCATATGGATTGGACCAACACGGGAATTGATAGCACGCTGTTGACCTCCCCCTCCCCCTCCCCCTATTTGATTCATGAAACACCGATATTTCAAAGGAGCAAACTTTTGTTAAAAAAGGAATGCTAAACCACAAGTCCCATGAACCAGTATTCATGCTACTTTAGTCTATCTCAAACATATACATCTATGAAATTAATTCAAGTTATAACAAATTCAACCTAATTTCTTCTAAACTTGATATCATGTCCTTCACAAGCATAAACTGTCTTTCTCACTATATTCACATGGATAGAGGCTATACTTGACATGAGGCAGCTGCTGCAGCTCCAAACATAAATGAGCTGCCGATACTGCAGCTTGTTGAGAATAAAAACATGAATCCCCAAAATACAAGTAATGGGAATTCAATGGAAGGGCTAATTCAAAAAATATCCCTTTAATTGCAAAAATGCCATTAATAAGATAAATGAATGCTCACCTTTCCCCCGGGAAGACCTCCTTTTCCACCTACACGAACAGGAGGGCAGTTTGTACCAAGAAAACAATCAACATCTGCGCCAAGCTGCTTAAGACCAGTGACCAAGTCACCAATTGGTCTCTCTCGCATTCGGGGAACCCCATCAAGAATGTAGCTGAAAGCAATTGAAATGTTAGGTTAGAAAGGCAAACAAATTGCAAGCACTAAATATTCTTAGAACAAGGTACTGCACACTCTAATATGGAGACACAGTATAAGATACATGACTCCATCGGTATTGCGTCAAATCCCAATATTTTGGATTGACTAGATCATCACACAGGTGCCACAAATAATGACAGTTATTTTTATACGAATTTCAACAAAAATTTGTTACTGCAGGAAATATTCTCTTTTTATCAAATTGAGTCAAACATAGTCCGGTCAGTGTTCTAAAAGTTGGCCGCCTAGGCACTAGGCAGTGGCCCAACGCCTCGATTAGGCAGCCGACTAGTTGGCGCCCCTTGTCTGCCCAACTAGCGCCTAGTAATTTTTAGAATATTGAGTCCGGTAAAGTAGATAGTACATAAACACATTAGACAGACCTTGAGTTTCCACCAGCAGCAGTAACAGCAGCTGTCAATGGACGCATTGCTGTTCCTGCATTACCCAGGAAAAGTTGAATTTCCTCCCTTGATTCTTTGCCCACAGGGAACAGACCACCACAACCCTCTACAATGGCTCGTTTGAGTGCACTATCTTCTTCCACTTGTAGCCCAAGAGTTCTCAAAGCACCAAGCATGTAATGGATATCATCACTGTTCAACAGGTTGTCCACAACAGTGGCTCCCTATAAATTAAAAGAGTGTTACACATTAAACTTCTGTACAGGTTGAAAAATGTCCACCAATTAGTTACTGACAATTCACTTTAATAATTGGTTAGAGCTAAACATTGGCTTATTGTAACCTCCAAAATTGTTAACATGAGCCCGGGCAACCTCTCCACCCTTTGCAATTCATTTTGTGTTGGATATCTAAACTGACTAAACATGGCATAAGATCTGTGCTTTAGAGTGTTTTGGACAAAACTCACTTGGTTGATTGCCCCTTTGAAGAGCCTTAAGTGCACCTCACACCATTATGATCCCTACATTACGAAACCTCTGTTTAACACGTTGCGTGAGAGCCAGAGGTCGCATGTGCGAGGGAGTATTACAGCTTGTACTACTTCGGTTATCTATAATGTTCAAAACTAGTACATGACCTTGGGTGACCTCTCCATTCATTGCCAATTGGCCTTGGGTTAGATGACTTTACACCAAGAAAATGTCCAAAAAACTTTCACACAAGAATTTAACAGTTAAACCTTCCAAGTTGCAAAACATTTTCAGGTGCTCTACTTCCATATAATGTATGAGCTCACTTTCATCCAATGAAAAGTCATGCTGGCAGTGCAAGGCCTCTTGCAACCCCCAACTTTGACATAGAAGTATAGAACTATTCTCGGTTGTATCGTTTATTTCCATCAGGAATTGTGTACTCCAAAAGTGTAAAGTTTGACACTAGAATTGAGACCCAAAAGTTAGGGCTATTTTCTCATTACATTCAGTTAAACAAGAGTAAAGGAATAATTGCACTCTACATCCTTATCTACTAATCTATTTACATAAGAGATTAATTATGTACTAATTGCACACTACACCCATAACTTAACAAAAGGTTTTATCAGCGGCCAAACTGATAGTGTAGATGCAATTATGTCAACAGACAAAAATTACACAATTCCAGAGCTTCAACTTTTATGTTAAATACGACGTGGCCATTAAATTACCAGAAAACGGCCCAAAAACAAACCAGGCTAGTACCTAAACGGCTAAACTGAATCCTACTCATCTAGATGTCCATGAGAGTAGGAGGTTCATGATCATCGCGTTTGAGTTCTAAAAACATAATTCTTAACCTCGTGCAAGACATCAATAATTGACAAGATGTTTCTTTGACTTCTTCCTACATAAAGACAGACCTCTCAAAACCAATTTAGATCTGTTTTCAAATCAAATCGTATAAGCACAAAAAATCAACAAATATCACTTACTCCATCCACATCATAACCCATATACACACAAAGTACTAAATATGATGCGGTATGGAGTTAGTGGTATTTGTTGATTTTTTGTGCTTATACGAGTACTAAATAAACATAAGTTACAGCCTTGTTTGAGACTAACTGCCATTATGCTATCCCTCGATAAAGACATTTCTCCCAAATCCAAATAGGTGTGTCATCTTGAATTTCAAATATATTAGAACCAAAATCATCAAGGCCAACCTTGTGTCACATTAAATGCACTTATGTTCTCTTCTAAATACAGGCAGTTCTTCCAAATCCAAATAAGCTATACCTGTCTCTACTCTATAGTAGATTAGAAACAAATTTCAACTAACACCAAAGGATATAAAATAGTCCTTAATTTAGGTGAAAGTGAAACCCAAAACCCTTACTGCAATTATGTTAACATTGACCTAGCATCAATTTTTTTTTTTTATAAGCCATTGACCTCGCATCTGATTGTCCAAAATAGGGAGATCCACTCTGTTAAGTGAGACCTAGGTCACATAATACTCCTCCGATATCTCTTTGCTCCTGCTCTCAATCCTTGCTCAACGCACCCACTCCCAATCCTCACTCTCACAAATTTTAGTTGTCAGGATGTTAAGTGGGACCTAAGGCACATAATCCTCCTCCAATACAATTCTTCATTCCCGCTCTCAATCCTCGCTCGATGCACCCGCTCTCAAACCATTGTTGGAAATTTTGTGAATTAACTTGGAAAATTCGGAGGGTATTTCGAGGCAAACGAAAGGTCCCTCGTAGGTTCATTGTTGGACCGTGCAGCTCAAAGGCCTGATTCATTCCAGAATTCATGGCAGCAGTTTTCAAAAATTTAATCATGATGTGCAGCTCAAGTCACCTCTGTGGCTATAAATTGTTCAATCTCATTTCAGAAGTTCTCACAAGTTCCTCATAGCAACATTCTGAACTTGATCTTGTGTGAGAAAGAGGCAGACGTTAGTCAGTTCACCAAGGCAGCCTTGGGTGGCGTTTTAACGGTTGTGGTCTACCCATTCTATCATGGGAGACAAACGCTAGTCAACCTCCAACACCCTTCAGTGACTCAGTGAGGCGGGAATCTATTTTAAGGATACTGTTTACAGGGCTCAGTTTGGTTTTCATGTTCATCTGTTTTGTAATCTGTAATCAGTTTATCGAATGTAATTTCCATTCGTATTCTGGAATCATCCAATCATACTGTACTTTTCCCAACATCCTCACCTGCACGATTTTAGTAATTGGCATATTTTCAAACGATGCGTTTGCACTCTCGCTCCCACTCACGCATTATGTGACTTAGAGTGGGAGTGTGGGACACACCCCACCTTTAACGTTCACCCACCTGTCACAATTGTACTTCAAAACCCGAATTGAGAAATACGACACGAACTTCTAATCCTTAAGTACAATCAAGAGATGGGAAAAAAAAAATTGTGTACCTCAGAAAGGGCAGCAAGAAGGAGAATCCGATTCGAGAGAGACTTGGAGCCGGGCAATTTGACGGTGCCGGAGATCTCTCTGATGGGTTGCAACACGATCTCCTCCGGCGCCATTGACGGCTTCTCGGCGGTAGCAACCGAAGCTGAAACACTAAGCGGAACCCTAGCTGTGGTAGCTGAGTGGTTAGTGACCCTTTCATGGCTCAAGCACCAAGAACTCGCTGAACCTTTTAGCTTTGATCCAAATAGTACGGAACCCAGATGAGGTTTTTGATTGTGGGGTTTGGGACCACTTGGGTTGTAGTGGCTGCAGTGGATTCCACTTGGGAGTTTGTTAATTTGCGCCATTGGGCTCTCTCTCTCTCTCTCTCTACACCTGGTTGTTTGTGAGGGGAACGGGGCTTGGTGGCAATGAAGGCTGTCTATGTAACTACAATGACTGTTTATGGGGAAAGGGGAAGGGGAGGTGGGTGGCAACGGTGGGGTTCATAGGAGTTAGGCGTTCACCAACCCAATATGCCAACAACCACATTCACGTCCTATCCTGTTGTCATTTCTCCTACCAACTCTTTTTTTTTTTCCCCCCTTCCTCGTTTCCTCATTTTCGTCTATTCCTTGCAGAATATCCAGATCCAATGTCAAAGCCTAGTTGGCCAAAATGAGTGGGAAATCCCCTCCTTCCATGTGCATGACCTCGGTTCAAATCCCACCCATGCCACTGCTGAGTCTTTATGTGGATTTACATGGAGGGTCTTTGGCCAACTAGTCACTTTAGTGGTGCTGTGGTGACGGCATGTTCTCATGGACAATAGTTATGGCTTAAACTGGATATTCTACAGTGGGTAGGGAGCCCCTATGGTCACGCCCAAGGGGAGTCGTTACGCTGGTCGCCCCCTTCCACCCTTTTGACTGTCAAAAAAAATGTTAATAACATTGCGGATAAAAAAAAAGTTAATATAATTAGAATTTGAATCAAGTTCATATTCTTTTCAACTCCAAGTTTGACTATTATTGACGTCTAATTAAATGGTAAATTATTTTTAACTTTCATTATTTTATTCAATTATTTGCTTATTCTTGGTGTCTTTTAAAGTGTCAAATGTCAGTGGCTTGGAATTTTGATGGTAGGTTTGGATTTGAGAAATCATTTTGGATCATGGCAATTGAAGTATGAAGTTCAAGGATTGTTTGGTGTTTGATTTAGCAATATTTTTTTATCAACACCAATTGCATATTTCATTTAAGCCCGATGGTGAAGATTACATTAAAATAATAAGAGTGAATCAAAACTATCAAAATCTAAGACACGAGCACTACTGAAAGCACTATAGGCTATAGGCTTTACGACGAGTACTGTCAAAACAGACCAGCACGAGGTGACAGCATAGGGTCTATCTTCAACTTGGAATTAGAGTATCAAGCAGAAAAACCTAGCTAAGCTCAAACAATAGACACAAAACACTAATGTAATCTTCAGTAACCCCCATAGAACTGCTCTTTAAACACGTCGTCAGCCGGCTCATAGCGCAAGGAATCATCGACAAAATCCATGAGCCCTCGCTATCACAAGCAAAGGATGCCACTTCCACTGCAAGCCCCCCTGTCACGGCGAGCTCCGCTCACACTGGATTGGAACCCCTCTCATCCATTTGTCTAAAATAAATGTGTTCCGATCGTATATAGAATGATATCCGATGGACATAAGTTTTTAGATGTTATGTGTCTCGACGAGATCTACAATATGAACGGATCCGATCATTGAAAGAAACCGATTTTCGCTGACAAATGACTGACTGGCCCGAACTGGACAGTAAAACCCAGTGGATGGGAGCTTGACCCCAAAATTGTTGCTCATCTTCCTTTGAGCCATTTTCTCGAACATATAGCTTGACTTAACTTCCTTTTTTTTCCCTTTTCGTGATACACTGGTTAGAATTTGAACTACTCTCAACACTTAGATTCCTCCCAACTGCCTTGAGTTAAAAAAACAAAAAGCTGTTCCATTACCTCTCAATATTTTTCTGTAAAGAAAATCAATTCTCGGTGAGGAAATTTTGTCAATTAAGTCGTGAAGCAGAACTTGTATTATTTATTTATTTATTTTTTTAGAATAAAGCAGAGCCGGAATTTGTGTTGTGAACATTATTGATTAGGGAGTAAAGTTAACGAAAGGCCAGGTAGCGATCAATGTATGGGGTTCACGGCCTGCCACTGTGATGGTTATGGAATTTGGGGTTTAATTTTTAGAGAAGAGAGCAAAAGAAGCAGGAGAGAGAGAGATTAAAATTTTCCATTTAGACGATTATGCACTGATGGCAACACAAGACTCACTTGGGTCTTGCATGAACAATCTGAACTATTCAATAATTTTAAAAAATAAAAAATCAAATGGACCCGCGTAAAATCAGCTTGTGTTGTTTTACAAGCTAAGTGAGATATAATTTTGAGTATATAGTATTTTGAGTATATGGGCGATTGTTAATTTGTGGGAAAGCTTTAACTGCACACAAAACTTTCCGAATGATCATTGTATCTTGAAGATTGAAACATCGTACAACTCGGTGTTAGCGGAGACGTATCTTCTCGTAGGATATTGCCGTGCATGACTCTTTTCTCTTAAACTCTTACTTTTGTACTTACACATTTATCTCAATATTTTATTGTTGTGTTGGTGTCTCCTTTTATTATAATTTACGGAAATTCTAATGAATAGTTCTAAAAATCTAAGAGAAAATATGCCGTTTGAAATCCTATAAGTTTGGAGATTAGACAGCGCGGATAGATGAATCTTAAAAGTTGTATATCCCCATTCCATGCAGTATGGGATCGTGTCGTTTTCGTATAAAAAATAATTAATAAAACAGAATAATTACCACTATCTAAAACATAGTGGTGGGTACTCTGAGTATCATCCTCAGGGATTACGAATGCTAAATTGAAATTGTTCTAATTAATTTCTAACTTAATTCAGAAAAAGGATTTGATTGTTGGATTTCGAAAATATTAAAAGTTGAATTAAATTAAAGCAATTAAGAAATAAAGAAAGTTGATGAGAGAAAAGATCTAGGGTTTCGAATCCACTCGACCCGTTGTAACAATTTTTATACGATTATAAAGGTTAATTATTCGAATCAAATTCGAATATCGTTAGGGTTCGCAGGCCCTTACAGTATCGCCTAAAGACATTTATGAATCACTAAATAGCATGGGGTATCGCCGCCTAGCACGAACCGTCTTACTAGTACAACCCGTCTCTATAGCGCGGATCGTCTAATAGCACGGCGCGTCTTACGAAACATAACCCATCTTACTCAGTTATCACAAACAATTAAGAACTGTTGTATGAACGTGCATAAAAATCTAGAAAATCATAGACAAGATTCAATAGAGAAAATTAATACTGCAAATAAATTCTCAAGTCATACAACCACGATTCAAATAATAAAACACTAAATCAAAATATAAACATTATTACTTTGAGTTCGAACTTCATCTAAGCCCAAAAAAAGAGATTAGCCGGACATCGAAAACGAGAACATCACTCTGTTATTGTTCTGTCCGTCCGTGATATGCTGCACAACGTGCTTCGAAAATCCTCTGCTCGATACGCGCAGCCCTCTGGTTCACTTTTTCTTTCCAGTGGAACTCCTTTTTTCCGTCTCCTGTAATGCGTCCTCGCCCACTGTTCTCGTCTCCTTTTATAACCCCTGTAGCCGACTCTTTTTTAATTCCCTCCTCAGTGGGCTCCCAAGTTCTAGCAAGAATATTTTCTCCAAATGTGGTAGGCTATGCCCAATGCCGAGAATGGCTCAGGCCTTATTTTACTTGGTCCAATTATAAATCAAAATAGGAAGTATTTGGGCCCACCAAACATGAATATGTACAAATGATTCATGTATTCTTCTGCTTCCAATTCACTTCCAAGATTTATGTGCACAGTAGGAGTATTCATAAGGTCCATTAGAATGTTAAAACCTCCGAGTACCTAAAACACAAAAATCAAGCATTAAGCACCGAGTAATAATATAAATGGACTTAGCGAGGATAAATTAAGGGGCGCATATGTGAACATTACGCGTCTATCACACCCCCCAACTTACACTTTGCTAGTCCCTAGCAAAGAAAACAAATAAAATAAATTTTAATTACGCCACTTTCGTAAGACTCACGATTGCACTTAGCCCATGCAACAAGCCTTTAAACCCCTAGGCGATCCCTAGAGGACGAGTGGAGTCTCGTGAGGGTTTTTAGCAATTAACACCCACAAACACGGGGAACCTTTCAACACAAAAATCACAACCTATCATGCAACTCACCAACATATCAAGCAGAGGACACGAAGCTACCACAAAGATATTGCAAGGCAAACATAGTACCAAAAGCTATCACTTCAACAAATAAACTATGGCACTTAAGCTTAGCATGTGTGAATATGGGCCTCAATCACATACGAACAATAACCAACCGCTCTCTCCGGACCGAGTTTTGACTTCAATTCTCACCATGTCATGCACTCACAAATGAAATAACTCGAAACAGGGTGCATTATGAAATCTCAAGTGTGCGGTAAGAAGGTAAGTAAATTGGAAAGCAAAGTACCTCGCACACAAGACACGAAAAAGACTGCTTTATATATTGGACACACAATCTCATGAACAAAATGCCAAGTATTAGAACTCTCCACCAATCAATCCTCAACCCAACACCCCTGAAGATCAAACCAAACTTTATTCAAGGTCATAGCATTAAGGATGGGATAATGTATCAAGGCTAGGGTAAAAAAAATTTAAGTGTACGAGAATAGGCGAGTATTTTAGTTCAACTCCACCTTATCTCTCCTTCTAACCCTTCAACATCTTTTTCAATTACAAAGCAACCATTCCTCCTTTTTCCAACTTATCGGTGCCCCTTTTTCTCTTTTTTTCTTTTTTCTTTTTGTATTTTTTTTGTATTTTTTTTTTTTGAGAAACACCACTAATTCAAGCGCAAAATTCAACATTCTACCCAAAAATTAACCTTTACAATCTCGTCTTTCTCCAAACACAATATGGAAGGTGGAGCTAATCAAGAAAAGGCTAAATGTATAAGGCTCAATGTGACTTGCAAACACAATATGGAAGGTGGAGCTAACCCAGAAAAGGCTCAATATGGCTTGCACGGAATAAATGTGAACACAAAGGAACGAACTGGCCCAAATATCAAGAAAGTGCCTATAATTCTCTCCTAGGGGTGTAACATCCATGTGACAAACCAAAACCAAGAGATACTGTTATGCATTCAAGTCCAACACTTGGCGACCAAAGATAATGAGATTGACAACAAAGGTGTTTCTTTCCATGACAAATAAAGAGTTTATTCGACACACTCCAACAAAAAGCTTAAGGCACGAAAGCTCACTCGGGCATATATAAGTCTCCACTAATCATAGCCTTTAAGACCAGTCAAATCATAGGTCACAAGCAATCAAAGCCCGACGTGCAATGTGCAAAAATGCTAAAAACAAAAGCGCCAGCAGTCTAGCAAGTGAAACTACTCTGCCAAAGAGATATCAAAATGGTGGCAGCATGCCTATACTCAAGTAATCAACAAGCGAAGCACAACAAATGTCAAACCGCATGCAAAAGGGTCCCACTATTTTTAATTTTCCAAATTTTCAATTTTTTTTTTTTTTTTGAATCTAACAAGGAAAAAGAATAAAGTGACCCCTCCCCCCAACTTGAACTATTTATTGTCCGCATTGAAAACATAATCATGAAAAGATATGACAGAAATATAAAAGAGAGGAAAGGTATCACCGCAAATGGGAGGAACCAAAGCATAGTCATAAAGCGTAGGAGGAGACCCCCCAACTTAGATCGAACAACCTGCAAAATGTTAGTCTCCATGACAACAAAATATATGAAAGA
Organism: Rhododendron kiyosumense; assembly: GCA_019656275.1. Taxonomy (NCBI): domain Eukaryota; kingdom Viridiplantae; phylum Streptophyta; class Magnoliopsida; order Ericales; family Ericaceae; genus Rhododendron; species Rhododendron kiyosumense. Next base: position 257,645 of record BPLS01000234.1, read on the forward strand.
AAAGCAACTAAACAAAATAAACAAAGACAAGAAATAAAAAGATACAAACATCCATCCACTTTCTTTACGTGAAAGACACGGGTACTACTTTTTTCCCTGGCCAAAGACTGTGGTTCCCTATTTGTTGGAAGAACAGTATGTATAAGATTCAACGATATCTTGAGAAGTGGTGCCATCATCTAATAGTTTGTCACTCCCTCTGGGGCTGCCAGATCCCTTACCCACCACTCCGTTTGTGAAGCAATCTCCATAGAGTTGGACACTAAAGTCAGATGGTTCAGGCAGAATTCTCGCTGCTAACTATGCACCTGCCGCCAGACCTAACCTCCTAGGTACTACATACATAGCTTTGACCAGGTGGCTATACCAGACCGTTGGAAACCGTTCGAGCACGGCAAACACTGGAGTTATCAAAAACTCCATGGATTTTAAGTCTCCTAGACTTCCAATGAAGCACTAATCTATATAAATTGGGTCCATCAAAGTAATGGACTCCACCATAGCACCATCCACCACTCCATCACCAATTCCTTCCACGTAAGGTTTAGGCAATTGACCATTGATCTTGAAAACATTACCAACACGTGGATCCTTAATTTCTACAGCTCCGCGAGGGAAAACACGAATGACAACATATGGACCATTCCACCATGACCTCAACTTGCCCGGGAAAAGTTTAAGTCTAGAATTAAAAAGCCACACTTTTTGACCAACTTCAAAGGACTTTCTAACAATGTGTTTATCATAAAATGCCTTAGTCCTATCCTTATATATACGTGCACTTTCATACGCTTCATTGCGCAACTTTTCTAATTCAGCAAGCTGGAGCTTACGATTTAACCCGGCAGTAGTCATATCAAAGTTAAACTTCTTAATGGCCCACATAGCTCGATGCTCCAACTCAACAGGCAAATGACACGCCTTACCAAAAACTAACCGGTAAGGAGACATGCCAATAGAAGTCTTATAAGTTGTACGGTAGGCCCATAAAGCATCATCAAGCCTTAAAGACCAATCTTTTCGATCGGGCCTAACCGTCTTTTCAAGTATGCGTTTAATCTCACTATTTGACACTTCAACCTGCCCACTAGTCTGTGGGTGATAAGGTGTTGCTATCTTATGAGTGATAGAATACTTTCGCACAAGGGCGGTGAAGTGTTTATTGAGAAAATGGGTGCCCTCATCACTAATAATCACCCGCGGATAGCCAAAACGAGTAAAAATATTACTTTGAAGAAACTTTACCACAACTTTGTGGTCATTGGTCTTGGTGGCTACCGCTTCCACCCACTTGGACACATAGTCCATTGCCACAAGAATATACGCATTCCCATGCGAACACGGGAACAGACCCAAGAAGTCTATCCCCCAAACATCAAACATCTCCACAACAAGGATGGAGGACAATGGCATCATATCACGGCACGAAATATTACCTGTTTTCTGGCACTTAAGGCATGCCTTGCAAAATACATATGCATCCTTAAATAGAGTGGGCAAGTAAAAATCGCTTTGTAAGACCTTCGTCGCCATCTTTTTCCCACTAAAATGCCCTTCGCACTCAAGTGAATGACAGAAGGTGAGAATGCTATGGTACTCAGTCTCAGGAACACACCTCCTAATCACCTGGTCCGAACACAACTTAAAAAGTTTCGGATCCTCCCAAAAATAGTGTCTAACCTGCGCAAAGAAACGGTCCTTGTCATGCTTGGACCAATGAGGGGGAAGTGCGCCTGTGGCTAGGTAGTTGACTATGTGTGCATACCATGGGGGTCGCACTTATGACACCTCAAAGAGTTGCTCATCGGGAAATGAGTCCTTGAGGGGCAAGGTGTCACCAGAGGCATCCACTAGGATCCTCGATAAATGGTTTACTACAGAATTTTCAAATCATTTCTTGTCTCGAATCTCCACATTAAACTCTTGGAGAAGCAGAATCCACCTAATCAGCCTAGGTTTGGTCTCTTTCTTAGAAAGCAAATGCCGTAAAGCGGCATGATCAGTGTATACTATGACCTTTGACCCTAAAAGATAGGACCGAAACTTGTCAAAGGAAAATACCACAGCGAGTAATTCCTTCTCCGTAGTGGTATAGTTCAACTGTGCATCAGAGAGGGTCTTACTCGCATAATAAATGGCATGAGGGACCTTGTCAACTCGCTGGCCCAAAACAGTACCGACTGCATAGTCGGATGCATCACACATAATTTCAAAGGGCAGGCACCAATTGGGAGATTGCATGATAGGTGTTGTGGACAACGCCTCACGGAGCTTCTTAAAAGCTCTCATACAAGCCTCATCGAAAATGAAAGGGGCATCCTTAGCCAAAAGATCACACAAAGGCTTGGCGATTTTAGAAAAATCCTTGATAAAACGCCAATAAAACCCAGCATGTCCCAAGAAAGAGCGAATTTGCTTGACTAATGAAGGGGGAGGAAGTCGAGAAATTAAGTCAACTTTTGCCTTGTCAACTTCAATCCCCCTCTTGGACACTACATGGCCCAAAACAATCCCCTCCTGGACCATAAAGTGGCTCTTTTCCCAACTTAGGACCAAGTTAGTCTCCTCGCAGCGTTTAAGCACCTTTGCAAGATTTTGGAGACATGAATCAAAGGAGGGCCCAAAGACCGAGAAGTCATCCATGAATACTTCTAGAAAGTCCTCCACCAAATCAAAGAAGATAGCCATCATGCACTTTTGAAAGGTCGCGAGCGCATTGCACAAGCCAAAAGGCATGCGCCGATAAGCATAAGTACCATAAGGACAGGTGAAGGTAGTCTTCTTTTGATCCGCTGGGTCAACGGCTACTTGGTTCTATCCGGAATAGCCATCTAGAAAACAATAATAGCTCTGGCCCGCCAACCTCTCTAGGATTTGATCAATAAACAGAAGTGGAAAATGATCTTTCCTTGTCATGGAATTGAGCTTTCTATAATCAATACACACACGCCAACCAGTCGTCATGCGTGTGGGCACAAGCTCACTCTTGTCATTCTCAACGACAGTAATGCCTGACTTCTTGGGCACCACTTGAGTGAGACTCACCCACTTGCTATCAGAGATGGGGTATATGATACCCACATCTAGCAATTTGACCACCTCCTTCATAACAACCTCCTTCATGTTAGGGTTCAACCTCTCTTGATGGTTTTGCATTTTCCTCGCAATGAATGCGATGCATGCAAATGGAGGGATCAATACCCTTGAGGTCGGCCACTGACCAACCTATCGCACCCTTGTGCTTTTTAAGCAGCTCAAGTAATCGACCATCTTTCTCGGAAGAAAGGTCAGAGGCAATGATCACGGGCAAGGTGTCATCGTGGCCAAGAAAAACATACTTCAGAGAAGCCGGGAGAGGCTTCAACTCAAGCTTCAATGGGGCTACTATGGAGGGAAGAGCTAGAGTACTAGACAAAGCAAGTAAAGGCTCGAAAGGAGTTTGCCAGGTAGGTTTGGCCATACAAGGTGCGAGGTCTAACAAAGAATTGACCTCAGTAATGGATTGGTCAATATCGAACTCCTCATAGCCAAAATGGGCAAGACATGCCTCAAGAGGATCCTCAATCAAAATTTACGGCAACGCCTCTTCTACTAACTCATGAACGACATCGACTACAAAACAATCTTCCTCCTCGTGAGGCTGTCGAGTGGTAGAATACATGTTCAGGCTTAATTTCATATTGCCGAATGATACCTCTATCACTCCACTCCTTATGAAAATCTATGCATTAGCCGTGGCTAAAAAGGGACGACCCAAGATGACAGGTGTTTGAGATTTAAGGGTTGTGGGATGGACTGGCTCTGTGTCAAGGACAATGAAACCAGCAGGAAAGTGGAAATTATTCACCTTGACAATGACATCCTCTAACATACCCCGTGGGGCTTTCACAGAACGATCGGCCAATCGCAGAGTAACTGATGTGGGCTTCAACTCACCAAGCCCCAACTCCTCGTACACAGAGTATGGTAAAAGATTGACACTTGCCCCTAAATCTAAGAGTGCCCTGCTCATAAAGTGATTGCCTATGACATAAGAGATTGTGGGCACACCAGGATCAGTAAGCTTGGGGGCAGTGTTAGATTGAAAAATAGAGCTAACTTGGTGAGGAATGGGGATGGGCTCTAAAAACTTGGCTCAAGCCTTCCGCTTGTGAGTGCACAAGTCTTTGAGGAACTTGGCATAAGAAGGGATTTGCTCAATGGCATCGAGCAATGGGATGTTCATCTTAACTTGCTTGAACACCTCCATGATATTATCAGTGGATACTCCCTTCTTACGAAAGGGTGAAGGTGCATTGAGGCAAATTGGGAAAGGTGCCTTAGGAATATAAGATGGGGTCTCAGATGACCCTAGAACAATTGTGGACATTGGATCAGTCTCCTTCTCCTTAGACCTCTTATCAACCCTAGACCTCTCAGCGACAGGTGGAGACACTTTCTCCTTCGCTTTGACCTCCTCCGGTCGGGTCTCTACATCTCTCCCATTTCTGAGGGTGACAACTAATTTCGCTTGTTCGTGACCTTGTGAATTGTCAATATGGTGCATCCCACGTGGGTTAGCCACTGGCTGACTCGGTAATCTACCCTCATCCCGATGATTAAGAGCATTAGCTAGCTGACCCACCTAGGTTTCCATCTTGGCAATGGATTGAGAGTGGGAGTGAAGCAATTGGGAGTCAGCTTTCATTTGTTGGCAATCGGCTCTCATTTTAGCCATGGCCTTCAACATTTGCTCCTTAAAAGTTGGTGTCCTTTGGGAGGACACAGGAAGAGCAGGAGGTTGTTGGTATTGGTGTGGTGCAGGTGGTGGAGAATAGGCCTGTGTGTTGGAAGTATTAAAAAACTGAGGCCTCAAAGGTTGTGCAAAGGGTTGCCCTTGGTCTGACTGTCACCATCCAAAGTTGGAATGCTTCTTCCTGCCGGGTTGTAAGTACGAGAATAGGGGTCCTTCGCTGGCCTACTAAACCCCTGGGCCTCATTCACGTGCTCTTGAAGAAATTCTGGAAATTGAGATGCCATATGGCACTCATTTATTTGATGGCATGGACTGGAGCACAACTAACAAACCTCCGCAACAGCAGCAGTCTGGGCTCCCTGTGCCAGCATGCCCTCGAAGTTGCCACCCGGATTTTTGAGATGGATGATCCGAGAAACGGAGAGTAATTGTTTGAGAGAAAAAGGCTTTTGGTCTAGCGAAAAATGTCGAGATTTTGGGTTCGGGAGCCACGTTACGAACGGGGAAAGTTTTGTTGGAAAAGCACCCCGCTCACCCGGTAAAACCGGTTTATACTTACCATTTTAAATGTGGGATTTAATATCATTTGAAAATTTAACTTTGATTAAAACACGTACGGGAAAGGGACATGGGAAGATATATCACATTGATGTACGCGTAGTGCTTTCTGTACAGAAATGATAAGAATGATGCAATAATAAAAAAAGGGAAAGTTACATCAACAAACTGTCTAGACCACGACCAGCTCCTACACGGCATACCGTAATGTCGCGCGCGGCTTTATATTATGCTGTGCGGGGGACCTTTCTTGTTATAGACTGTCATCAGCATTCAGAACGTCACTCGACCTCGGGACAGTACCATTCCTTCAAGCCATGAACACAAAACAACTTTTGTTACATTTGATCACTCGACATGATATAAGAAACCTTATTTATGAAATAAAACATGGCTTGTAGATATGGTCTTGTTCCGAAAATACTGATGTCAATATCTCAACAACAAAAATAGGCCCGATAAATAATGACCATGATCCAGACAGCTTAGACAAGAAAACAATAGCTAATGGAACACCGCGCGCCTGAACACACTATGTCGTGCGACACACTAAAGCACCGCGTGGTATTGTGTGTCCAGTACAGTGACTGCTTTAGTTTGTGAAAATGGTTTTTAAGTCAGCCTTTAACCAAAAGGGGTTAAATCTGACTATAGGAAAGTCCCCTCAGGACTAGGACAGGGCCTAGCCCAAGGAAACTTGATTTATACATTTTAATCGAAGCTTGGATGTGCTTGAAGATAGAGGAATGGAAGTTGATTTGGACTTGAAATACTTGAATGGGGATTGAAGGATGAGAGGTTGTTTAGAATCTTTGAGGTGGATGTTGATTTGGATTGAGTTTGGAGAGACTTGTGAGCAAATGAGTAGAGAGAGAGAGAGAAAGAGAGAGAGAGAGAGAGAGTGAGTGAGAATGCAAGAGCCCAACTTGTGGGTTGATGTAGAGAGAAACAAAGATGTATATTGCAATGGGTGTAAGAGGTTGTAGAGAGAGAATCAAGAGGGGTATTTTTAGAGAGAGAGAGTGAGAGTCCGGAAAATGGCAGAGTAACTTTGCTTGGAGTTGAAGGGGTGCTTCTCAACTAGAAGGGAGGTGTATTTATAGGCAAGAGAGCCAAGGATGAGCACTGCAAAGAGGGGAGGTGGCTTCTGGGCCGAAATATTGCATTTGCAGGCGTGGCCGACAACTTTCTGCTGCTGTCAGAACTTTTTCCTGAAACGTCGTGCGACATAAGGAGAAATGCCATGCTGTATATTGAAATCTCGTGAGGCGGAATGATTTTTTTTGAAATTTCTTGAAATGCCGCACTGCATTTTTGAAATGCCGCGCGACATTTTAAAACGCCGCACGGTATTGTGTAACAGCTCAGCACACCAAACTTCGCGGGGGCGTCCCAGACACTCCTGAACTCGGATTTGGGCGTTTTTTGAAGCGTTGGAAAGCTTGTCGAGTCCTCTTTCTAACCCAATTGGGTTTACTCAAAGACGTTTTATACATTGAAATGTGTGTCCATTTTACCATCGGTGTGTCATGAAAAAAGTTATTTTTGACAAAGCAAACGCGTTTTTCTCTTTGCAATTGAACCGGGGACCACCCTACATGTTTGGAAAGGGGTTTTCTTGAGGTTTAGAGAAGGAGTAGTAAAGGAGCAACAAACCAAGCCTTGACGGTATATTTTTCCTTATTTCATCATCGAGGAAATTAAAAATTATTCGGAGGCCCAGATTGGGGTGTCTATAGTAGTCCCTCTTTGACGGAACTCAGATATCACTGTCCGATATGAGTGACGTCAAAGAATAGACAACCCAATCCATCACTCTAAAATCTTTAAGTTAAATGCAAGAATGCAATAAAGGTGGTCGCGCTCATGGAGCTGCCTACGTACCCCATTGTAGGGATCAGACCAACGTAATTCAATCGGGACATTGCACGTATGTTGATGCAAACAGATAGTGTTATGCGAGGAAGAGTCCCAGAGGACAAAATGCTCGAACGGCGAAGGGACTTGATTTTTGAAAAACTTTAATTTTCTTGAATTTAACTTGAATTTTGAAAATAGCTTTAGCTTAAACTTGAATTTTGATGGAGACTTGAGTCTTGAATTTTGAAGAAACTTGAATTTTGAAAAGCTTGAATTTTGGAAGAGACTTGAATTTGAATAGCTTGAATTTTGAAAGAAGCTTGAATTTTGGAAGAGACTTGAATTTTGAAAAGCTTGAATTTTGAAGGAGACTTGAGCTTGAATTTTAAAAGAGACTGGAATTGAATAGCTTAAATTTTGGAAAAGACTTGAATTTGAATAGCTTGAATTTTGAAAAGCTTGAATTTTGAAGGAGCTTGAATTTTGGAAGAGATTCGAATTTTGAAAAGCTTGAATTTTAAAGGAGACTTGAGCTTGAATTTTGAAAGAGACTTGAATTTGGAAAACTTGAATTTTGAAAGAGACTTGAATTTGAATAGCTTGAATTTTGAAAAGCTTGAATTTTTTAAAAAGACTTGAACTTGAAGAGCTTGAATCCTGAATTTTAAAAGAGACTTGAATTTGAAGAGCTTGAATCTTGAATTTTGAAAGTGACTTGAATTTTGAAAAGCTTGAACTTTGAATTTTGAAAGAGAATTGAATTTTGAAAAGCTTGAACTTTGAAAGAGTTTTGAATTTGAAAGCTTGAATTTTGGAAGAAATTTGAATAGCTTGAATTTTGAGAGAAACTTGGATTTGAAAAGCTCGGGGCTTGAATTTTGAGAGACACTTGAATTGAATAACTTGAATTTTGAGAGAGTTTGAACTTGAAGAGCTAGAATTTGAAGTTTGATTGAGACAATAAATGAATGATAATGCAAGTTGATATGTCATGCCACATGAGCATGTTCCATCACCGCAAGTATGACAAAAGTGAGTCCTAGAGGACGAAGTGTAGATAGAGTGCGAGTCCCGGAGGACGAATTGTTAGACAAAGTAAAGTCCCAGAGGACAAAGTGCGAGACAAAGTGCAGTCGCAGAAGACAAAGTATAGATAGAGTGCGAGTCTCGGAGGACAAATTGCTAGACAAAGTAAAGTCCCAGAGGACAAAGTGCAGTCCCAAAAGACAAAGTGTAGATAGAGTGCGAGTCTCGGAGGACGAATTGCTAGACAAAGTAAAGTCCCAGAGGGCAAAGTGCAGTCCTAGAAGACAAAGCGTAGACAGAGTGCAGTCCCAGAGGACGAAGTGCTAGACAGAGTGCAGTCCCAGAAGATGAACCACAGCTCAAGAGACTAAAAGGCTTCTAGGTCGGTTAAGCCATAGCTTGGGAGAAGATACGGGCTTAAAAGATCATGGATTGATCTTGGAATTGACTCTTGAATCAATCATTTGAGATTCGCCTATGACACCGAATGACAACGATGACGATATTATGGGGACATGTCTAAGCACCCCACTTGCTTTACTGTCTTTGGCCAGTGGACCGGCATTCTAAAGAACTTCAAATTTTGGTTGGATTCCGTACCGGATCTGAGCAAGGGTTTGCCTTTGGCTGGGGTTTGAGTCTTGGATTTGCTTTTCCCGGTAGATGACATTGAGCCGATGTACCGCTGTGAGTAACGACCCCCAGTCCTGATGGTTTTGACAACCAAGTGCAATCCAGGATATGATTATGGCCTAATGAGCCTTTCTTAAGGGTGACTTTCACAAGTTTAAGATTGACAAGACTAAGACGACTGGTTCGATCTTTTAGCAAAGGGAGTGGATTTGACAGGACTATATTGACTCAAATTTTCGAAGGAGGGAAAGATCGTTATGAATTAAACGACTTTCAAATAGTGCCTATGATTGGGCAGAGAGTTTGACTCTTTGAAGAAAACAAGATTCATGTTCTATAATTTACGATAAACCAGGTTTTGTGATTTTTCCCTTCGAAATTTGTTTTACTCCATCAATTGATCGAAACACAAGAGTTTTTTTATCATGAACCAAGTTGGTAATGATGACCCATGCCCCCATTTGGATTTTCACCTTGATTGATGTGAGTTTTGCACAATGCCTTGATGTATTAATGCCTTTTAACATAACACCTAAGACTCTTGATATCAAGTTGTGCTTTCCAATCTGAAAGGACTTTTTGGATTGTAATGTAGGCCATGGTTTGGGCTTGACAAAGAAAGGATATCAGGCTCAAAAATTTCACTTTATTTTGGGTTTTCAAAGCTAGTAGCTATCTTTGAATTGTAGGTGCCTTCTTTTCATTTTTCAGTTGCTTTCTCATGCCTTCAATGCCTTTCAGTGTGTTCGGCATTTTCATCCTGTTGATGTTTTGAATCTTGATTTGTTTGGCACTTTCACCCTTTTGATGATTTGAATTTCAAAGTTTCTTTTGGCACTTTTATTTTTCATTTCACCCCAATGTGGGGGATAGCTAGCTAGCTGGGCTCGTTTTCAAAAAATTTGATTGTGTTTCAAAGAGGCTATCAAAGGATATATCTTTATGCGTAGGATGAAAGAAACGATGGCTTTTCTTCATTTTAGATTGCACAACCTAACAACTGAATCCCAAATGCTCATTGAAAGGCTTTTGTTTACATGCTCTAACTTTTGCCTATGTCAGATTTTGAGATTTTGACCTAGCGAGCGTTTCTTTTTTTTTTTTTTTTTTCAGAGTTCAGACATTGTTCATTAGAATGGCGTCGGGGAGCGGTCCCTTGAAATTGTTCTTCTTGCATGGGGTGAGGGTTCAATCAAAAATCATCTCGTGTTTTGAAGTGATTATTATGATTATCAAGTGATGGCGAAAAACAATTCCAAATTGGGCCGAGGATAATTACAAAAACCTGAGTTTTATTACAATGATTTTGACACAAATATGCGACACTTGAAAGACAGTGGACGAACCAGCAGGGGTTGACTCAAACGACTATGACTGAATCTTGGGATTGACTCGAATGCTCGTGACCGGTCCTCAGAGTGAGGCTGCCTACGTATCCTGTAAAGGAATCAGGTCACAACGTAGTTCAAGATTACGAAACTGACTCTCTATTTTTTTTTTTTACAACAATCATGAATTTGAAGATATACAGACGCGAAAGCAAAAGCATGAAAGAGTTGAAGTACGGACTGACACAACAAAGATGCAAACTTAACTCGAAACTTCAAATATTTTCAAAACTCGTGGAAAGTCGGACAATTGCTTGGCTCTTGACATTTTACTCCTCTTTGCTGAAGAAGGCAGCGCTGATGCAAGGATTGCGCTTGGGCACGGGGTCTGGCTTTGGTTGAGGAGGTGCCTTAATGACCTTGTTGTCAATGAGGTCTTGGATAGCATGGTGAAGACGGATGCAGTTGTTTGTGTTATGGCCGGACATTTGATGGAAGATGCAGAAGGTACCTGGGTTATGGGATGTTGAGAGCTTTAGAGGTAAAGGAGCTGGAGGGAGCGGCTTGATGAGGCCAGCTTTGAGGATCTTTTCATAAACCAGGGATTGTGGTTTAGAGAAATGGGAGATGGCCCTTGATTTGGTTTTGCGACTGAGTTGAGGGTTCATTGTGGCACCAGAACCTTTGCTTGTATTGTAGGCCTCACTTGCTTCGGCTAGGCCTTTGAACATTTCGGAGAGCTTCATCTTTAGGGGTGAACGCCCTTCATCCATGTCTTCCTTAGCATTTTGCTTTGGATCCAAGACTATGAAGGCGAGGAGACTATCCATCTTTTGTGTCAAAGCCCCTATTTGGATCATCTGCATATATATTTTTCGGCCCATTTCCTCCACAACCTTCCTCAACTCTTTAAGTTCTGTTTGCTCCGTTGTTGATTCGAACTCCAATACTGAAATACTGGATTCATCGGGAATGGGTACAATTGGTTTGGACATGTGAGTAGGGATGATATAGTGAGTGGGGTCAAATATAGTGGAGCTGGTGTTGATGTGGTTAATATGGTGGTTTGACAAGGTGCTTGATTTCTTTGGTGGCGGAAGGATGGTTTCGTTATCGATAAGGTCTTGAATTTTGTGACGGAGATGGTGACACTTATCGGTAACATGGCCAGGTATTTGGTGAAAGGCGCAGGAGGCATTTGGATCGTGGTAGGCTGGAAGCTTTTGGGGTAGAGGAGTTGGAAGGAGCGGCTTGATGAGACCGGCTTTGAGGAGCTGTTCATAGAGTGTGGATAGGGGTGTGCTGAATTGAGGGAAGGTGCGAGTTGGTTTATCAGCTATCCAGTTTATTTCGAAGGGTTTGGCATTTGAGGAGTTCTCGATGTGGGAGGTATTACTGTTTCCGAAAAAGACTTCGCCATCGCCGGGATGGAGTCCCTTGCCTTTTAAGGCGGGTTCTTTCTTCTAGAGGATACCATCCCTAAGTACTTCTTCAACAACCAATCCAGAATTGTAGAAGGTCTCAAAATCGGGAGATGACTGCGACAAAACCATGTAGGGGCCAAAGGCACTGGGCAGGTTTTTAGTGATGATTCGCATCTGCTTTTTTTAGGTCTGGCTTATCGTGCATTTGGGCAGCTTTGACTCTCCACCTTTTTACATAGTAAGCGAAACTCTCATTTTCACCCATTTTGGTGTTCTCAAGTTCTCGGGTTGTCATTTTCAGCTTAACTGTAATAACTCTGAATTTTAATAAATAAAAAGTTATTTTATTATTCGAGTTATTAATTTTAATTGCTTGAATTGCGTAAATTCTTGAATTTTGCCATAATTGCACTTTGGTCCCTCAAGTTTCAATTCTTACACTTTAGTCCTACTTAGCAAGCCTAGTTAGCATCCAACTATCCGGTTAGGGTAACTAAACCGAAAAGTTGCCTAGTCTTGGCAAAATGACCATTTTGCCCCTCGTTGGAACTTTTGAACCTTTTGGACCCTAGACTTTAAATTTTAATATCCATTTTCTTTTAATCTAATTGGATTATTTCTTTGACCATTGGACAATAATGGTTAGGGGGATTATTATCCATTGGGTAATAAAATCCCATTTGTTTATATTAAAAAGTAAACTTACTTTATTGTACTTTTTAATTACTTTATTATTTTCTTTGACCTAATAACTATTATCCATTGGATAATAGATATTAGGGGAAGTTTGTCCATTGGACAAAGGGGTAAATCTTTCTAAGTACTATTGGACCATTTAATTAATTACTTTCCTTAATCATGGGAAAAGTACCATTATTTTAATCAAAAGTGAATAGTTACCAAAGTACCCTTTAATTATATTTTAATGGGATTTCAACCGCCTTTATATATATATATATATATATATATGTGTGTGTGTGTGTGTGTGTGTGTGTGTGTGTATATATATATTAGTACCTATGTGATTATTATAATTCCTAGAGTACCCTAGGATTATTTATTAGTTGGTGGGAGAATCCTAGCCATAAATCACCATGGATTTCAAGTAGTACCAAGAAACCAATTGTTTATTTGATTTTCTTCCATTCTTTGACACATATGCATACATATATATATGTTGTACCTTGCAAGAGGAGAGAGAGAGAGAGAGAGAGAGAGAGAGAGAGAGAGAAGGCCGAGAGAGAGAGAGAGAGAGAGAAGGCCGAGAGAGAGAGAGAGAGAGAGAGAGAGAGAGGCCGAGAGAGAGAGAGGAGAGAGAGAAGAGAGAAAGGAAGGAGACAGGTTGGAGATTTGATGTAAGCCTTGAATTGAATTGTGATTTGTACTTCAAATCCTTGTGATATATTTCTTCCAAATTCAAATCCTACTTCTTTTGTACTTCAAATATTCACCTAGCAAACTTCTCAACCATTGGATCTTGTACAATTCTCATCTCAACCCTCCATTGGATCCAAGAATCTCACCAAGGTACACCATAGCCTTACAACCTAGGATTTTCCTTTGATTTTTCCATTAAAGTTGGAATTTTCTTAACCCTTTGATCATGTACCAATCTCATCTCATCCCTCCATTTGATTCAAGAATCCAATCTAGTACTAACCTAGCCATGCAAGCCTAGGATTTTTCCTTGATTTGTGCTTCAAAGTTGGATTTGTTTTGAGTTAAAAATTTGGGGAAATGGGAGAGAGAGAGGGCCGGCCAAGAGAGAGAGAGGGGCACCCCTTGCTTATAAATAGAAGCTCATTCTCACTTGAAAATTCACACCTCAAAGCAATTGCTCCTCCTTCTCTCTAGAAATTCCAAGTTCTTTGTTCTTAGTTCAAAGTTTTCTTTGTTTTTTTTTTTGTAAGTTCTTGAGCAAAACCCCCAAACCACTTCCAAAACCTCCCGACGATTCTAAAAGTAGTGTAGTAGTAGTTAGTTAGTTGTTTCTAGGGAAAGTTTTCCAAAACTTTTCCTTTCGAAGCAATCGGAGGGCCGTTATGCTGCCGAATTTCACCCGACGTTCAAGCCACCGCCTAGAAGAACGGTAGTTATCCTTCTCTATCTAGAAATCCTTATTTAGTTTTCAAAAGCTTACTTTGTTTTTGTAAAGTAGTTGAAATCTTACTTTGAGAAACTCTACTTACTTTTTATGAGCTTAAAAGTGACTTTGGACGTTGTTTGAAAAGTAAAAATGCATGTTTATGTGGTTTATGGTATTCAAGCATGCTACGTGGCTTAGATGTTCTTACTTTACCATTTCGAAGTTGGAATAATGTTTGTTGTATGTAAAAGTCTTACACGCGGAGTCTCGCATGCAAACGTGACATGAAAACCAAGAAAGTAGAAACATGGCACCTAGGGTGTGTTTAACAAGATTGTTGTGTTTTCCCGGTTGGAAAAATATCTTCGAAACTACGTAATGACTATTTCAAGGGTATTACGTAAGTGTGTGTGTGTGTGCCAATGGGAACCCGGTGCGGCGGAACCATTGTGAGGATACTCGAGAGCCCGGAACGGCGGAATCGAGGTTGGGTGTATTTATGGCTTGGTTATCCGCGTTACGGAGCCAATGCAATGTGTGCCAATGGGAACCCGGTGCGGCGGAACCATTGTGAGGATACTCGAGAGCCCGGAACGGCGGAATCGAGGTTGGGTG
>BPLS01000234.1:271919-320504 GCA_019656275.1 Rhododendron kiyosumense
AGTTAAAAAGGTGTTTTTGATAAAGTGTAATAATGAAAAGGTTAACGATGAGTCAAACGCCAACGGTAGTTACAAGCGAATGTAAACATGTTAGCTTATTGCTTTTGTTCCCTGCTTATGTACTTATCATGTGGAAATCGATGTTCGTAAAGTAGGATTATACTATTGGGCTTTCGTAGCTCATGGTGTTGCCTTTGTGGTGACCCTGGCATATTATATGGGTGGCGACGCCGGTATAATATGTCAGATTTGATAGATGAACAGGGCGACCTATTCACCTTGGAGGCGTACGGAGCAGAAGAACTCGTTAGGCTGGAGGAGCAAGAGGAGCCGTAGTATAGGACCTCGTAGCTTCCTTTTTGTTATCTTTGAACTTCAAATGCTCCTATGTGAGCCGTTTTGTAATAATGAGCAGTGACTCGATATTTCTGTAATAAATTTCTTTTATTAACGTACCTAAAATTTAGGGGCATTACATTAACATTGAAGTCGTATTGGGACACAAAAGCCATTCCAATGTCCTCCCACATCTTTTTCTTTGAGGGTGCCAAAGAAAGAAACCATTGTAGAGCCGGGCCGGTAAGTGACTCGTGAAACAGTTGAGCCATGGCATCTTTTTCAATTCCTCGCATGGTGAGAGAACCAACATACCATTGTGAAGGTGGGCCTTTGGATCTCCGGTGCCGTCGAATTTTGCAAAGTCCACGCCTTTGAACTTTTCTGGCAGTTTAGCGTTTGGGAATAAGCACAGCTCGCTCATGTCAATTTCTCTCTTCCCAAGCCGCTTGGTTTCTTGAACAAACTCCTCTAGCTTACTGATTTTGGCGATGAGGGTAGCTAAGTTAGAGTCTACTACCGGTGTTTCTTCTTTGGGTTTTTCAGGCTGTGGAGGTGGCCTAGTCTGAAGCTTATCACTGATTTCCTGCATACTTTCCATTATCATGAGCATGTCTTTTTGCATGGATGTAACGGAAGGCTTGAGTTGCGCGTTGACATTATCAATAGATTGCTTAAGTTGAGTATCCAAAGCCATCATGTTCTGCCTAAGTTCTTCCACCTCATTTCCTTGGGCAGCCATTGGTAAGGGATTTTCACGCGGTTGTGGGCATGCGTGCCCGTTTTTCTTTCCTTGGGAAGGGATTCCGTTCCCCTCCTAAGAAGAGAAAATGCTGCCGGTTCGCGGGAGCGCTTTTGAAGCTGGATGACATGCGCTCGCGAAGATATAGAGTCGCCACTCGGGTTTGAAGGTCTGACACCCAAGGAACCGTATTTCGAAGCACTTGACGCGCTGTTTGATTTGAAAAAGTTAAGGAACCAGTCCGTCATAACCATATCTGGGTTCGGGAGCCAGGATACGAGAGGGGAAGGGTTTTATGGCACCCCTCTCGCCCAATCCGGAGATCGGTCTCTACTTAGGCATTTGCGAAAATGTTGTTTGTTTGCAATTCTGTTTGATTAATCAATTTTTAACCAATTAGGGTGGGGGAACAGTTAAAGGGGATTAAAACTGTAACATGTTTGCAAAATGTGAAGATGGCATGGATGAATGAAATAACAAAGAATAAATGAAATAACATTTAACACTGATTTCGAGATGCCAAAACAGCGCCTTGGCTTGAATTCATCACAAGCAATGGCCAACTTGCATGCACGGGAATCCTTGCATGCAAATTAAACCATTGCACGACGCTCTCAAACCATCGCGCGAGTGTTGACGTCCCACCAACAGGTTAAATTTTATCTTCTGGGCTCTGGAAGAACCAGTGCACACCTAGAATCAAACCAAGCAGTTCATATGTACTGGAAATAAATAATTATTACAATCAGAATGAATAGGAATAAGATGCAACCTTAAACAGTGAGGGTGTTAAAACAGAGGCCAAAGGCCTAGCTGCTCATGCAAGGGCAGTCACTGGAAATAGCCAAACCATCGTGTAATGGAGTCACATCATCGCGCGATTATTCTGACTGGACTTCCAGGAATTGCTTTGCATGCTTGGGCTCTGAGACATATTCAGAAGCAATCCAAGGGCATTCCAAAATAAACAGGTAAGTAAATTGAACTAGCCTACATATTTTTGATATGCAACAAAGTGGAATATACTAGATATTATTTGATGAGAAGACATGAAATCATATAAACACATATGCACCAGGATCCCATCCCCACGAGCACCTTATCACGCGAAGGAGAACCATCGCGCGATGGAGTGGGTGTCTCGTGCGTGGGTTTGCCTGTCCACAGTAACTTGTAACTTTGCTGGGTTTAGGACCAAGACTGGTATTGATTACTAGCCTTGGCCCTGTTAGCCCCCCTTAGGGGTCAAAACAGTAAGCAGTAAAGTTTATACCTTTGCTTGGATGCCTTGAGAATGGATTGAATGAGATGATATGGCTTGGGATGTGATTGAGTGCAAGTAATTTGAGTGAGAGGGGAATGTGAGCTTGTGCTTCTTTCTTCTCTTTTGGGATTTTTTTTGGTAACCTTTTAGAAGATGAACCATGGGGGTTATTTATAGGAAGGGATGGTTTGTTGGTGGTGATGCAAGGCAATGCAGCCAGCCAACAAGGCTGGCAGCACTTACTTGGTGGAGAAGTAGGGTATAAAGGTTGATGGGAGAGTGGGGGAGAGGTGGTGCAAGGGTGGCCCTGCAAAACACTATTTAGTCGATGAAACAGGGTTACACAGGCCTGTAGACCCCTGATCATCACAAATCCAGCTGGAGAAAGGTGGATATGACAGGTGTTGACCATCGCGCGATGGAATGAAACCATCATGCGAGTGTTCTAGCTTCCCCGCGACGATCAACAGTCAAAAGTTTGACTTTGACCACCACCTGGCAAGTAAAGTATCGCGCGATGGACCCAGTGGGTCGCGCGAGGGTCAAACCTTCAGTCAAGGTTTGGATTTAAGGGTTTTGGGGTTAAGGATGGGTTCCACACATACCAAGCTCAAACCATTTCATTCTCTCAAGACTGTTTTCGACCTGACTCATCATCGGGGAAACAAGAAACTGAAAAAGAAGTAAAACGATTGGGAAATTGGATTGGGGTGTCTACAGTAGTCCCTCTTTGACGGCACGCGGGGCACCATTGGCTGGTACGGGTAACGTCAAAGATTTCTAGACACCCATCTAATTCACCCATAAGCTGATTGAATGAAAAGTGCAAGTCAGTATATACAAATACCGTGCACCAAGGAGCCGGACGGATGGATCGTCACCGATTTGAAATTGGACGGATGGATCGTCGTTGGTTTGAGTTTGGACGGATGGATCGTCGTTGATTTGAGTTTGGACGGATGGATCGTCGCTGATTTTGAATTTGGACGGATCGATCGTCGCTGATTTTGAATTTGGACGGATCGATCGTCGCTGATTTTGGATTTGGACGGATGGATCGTCGCCGATTTTGGATTTGGACGGATTGATCGTTGCTGATTTTGAATTTGGACGGATTGATCGTAGCTGATTTTGGATTTGGACGGCTGGATCGTCGCTGATTTGAGTTTGGACGGATGGATCGTCGCTGATTTGAGATTGGACGGATGGATCGTCACTGATTTTTGACATCAAGTAGCGATCCAGAATCATTTGCAGGGCCTAATTAAAGCTTTATGGGCCATTTATTGAAGTGATTCACGGGGTTGGGCCAAGCCAAAGGCTGAACCTGATCAACGGCCTAGTTGGACCATCGCGCGAGTGATGAGCACCCATTATTGTATATTTTGGTGCGACTAGTCCCGCTTTAAGTTGTTTTATCTTACGTTTATTTAGTTTTCTTAGCGATATTGCACGTAAGGTATGTTCTTAGTAGTTTCAGGTAAAACGTGCAAATAAGGCGCATTTCAGCGCCATGGATGGTTCAAGTGCTTCCAAGTACCCGAAGACCCTGTCGGCCCCTTAAAATCTGTCTAAGTATGGAAAAATGGCTTTCTGAAAAAGTTTCAATTTTCGAGATAAAAAATGGCGGTAATTAATCCTTGAATTTTTCTAAGAGTAACTACAAAGTTACAAGGTTTAATTTGAAGAGTAAGGTCATGTTTTGAGCCATTTTCTCTTGAGAAAAATATACAGTTTTCCGTTTTGTACTAAAAGTGGGGGGTTGACATTTTGATTTAAATGGAATTTTGAAATTCTGGTAATGCCATTGTTTCCAAATGGGGGGTACTTTCTTATTTTCATTAAATAAATTAAAGTAAAGGAACGGTAAAAGAAAGGTTTAAAATGTAGCCTTTACTTAACTTTAGAGAATGAAAATAAGTGCTGAGAAGCTGTGAAGTTGCTGGGAGCTGTTTGCTGAAGCTGAAGCCTGAGCCTGAAATCTGCAGTTTTGAAGAATGTTATCGATAACATTCCATTTGTTATCGATAACATTGGTCCTATTTTGGTCCAGAAGTTGTCCAGACCTGAGGGTATCGATAACATTTTGTTGGAGTTATCGATAACATACTTCTCCGGGGGATCATTTGAAGGATGTTATCGATACCTTGCTCATGGTATCGATAACATTGGTCTCCAGCAAATATTTTTACTGCTTTTTGGACTTTCCATTTATGGAATACTTGCCGCTTTTGGCAAGTTCAGGGATATTTTGTAGAGAGAAAAGGCTGAGTTGTATAAATATTCCCCTCTCTCTCCCTTTGCAAATTTCTACTTTATGTCCTAGCTTTAGTTCTCTCTCTAGGAGAGATTTCCATTGTTGTTCTTAGATTCAAGCTTCAATACTTGTAAGTTTAATTCCTAGTTTGTTAAATTCTCGTTTACTAATGTTGTAGTTACTTGTTAGATCTTCGTATAAATCAAGTTTATTTCCGTTTTCATCGGTTAATCATGTTTTCTTCCTTAAGCAAGCTTTCTAGTTTTTTCATTATGTTTGAGTAGTCTTTTAGGCTCGGCCATGGGGTGATTAACACCTCGTGACTTATGTTTATCTTGCCTTTCTCAACATAAGACTTAAGGTATGGTTTGGAAATGTGCGTGGTTCGCCTTTTATGTAACAAAACTTGTCGATGTTAACCTCCGGTGATCATATGCTCGCTCATATGGTTCCGTGAGCTATGTCTCGCCTCGTGTTTGCCAAAAGAACCAAAGAACTTGCTCGCTTTCCAAACTATGCTTGTAGTTCTTGACCTTGATATTTGGTTTGAATTCAAGTCTTGGCGTTGTTAATCTCCGGTGATCATGTGCTAGCTCACATGGTTCCGAGAGCGATGTCACGCCTTGTGTTTAGCTTGTTATTCAAACTCTATATCAAGTCTAATCATTTTCACCGCTAAACCTTCCGGTTGATAGCCTAAGCCGTGCGATTCAACTGTGTTTTCATTGAGAAAAGTTGATTGGCTTAAGTTACGGGCATTAGTAACTCCATTGCCTTGCCGCCTTTAATTCTTAGTTTAAACTCATTTTCTAGTCCTTTTCATAAGGGCAATTCTCACTTTTCAAAGGAAGACCAAAAGTTGGCGTCTAAACGTCGGAAAACCTTACATCTACAAATCCGAACAAGTTATATTCGATCTCCCTGTGGATCGACTCGGACTATCCCGCTATACTATGCAAATCTTTAGTTGTAGTCCGGTTAATAAATAATTGAATTTGACGGCCGTTTGGTAAACTTCAACGACTACCGAAAGGGCCGCAACCAGCGAGGAAGCCAGACCATCGCGTGAGGATTTCCAGCTAGGGCTTGGATCTGAAATGAGCCCAGACCCAGCCCACGCCTGTTTGCTTCCCTTTTAATCGACGGGGACGTTTTGAAACCGCTCACAGCAGTTCCAAACTCCCCTCTAACTCCATTCTCTCTCAAAAATCCATTGAAGCTCTTGATTTCTCGTCAATATCAAAGAACCCACACGCACACACTCACCCATGGCAGACCACGGCAGTGGGGGCGGCGAAGGAGAGGTTATTGATCATCTCGGGGACGAGGGAGGACCCATGGAGGTTGAGACGATGGATCAGACGGCGACAGAGGCGGCCGTGGATGTTGGTGCAGTGGTTGGAAGGGGCGGCGATGGCGATCAGAGTCACATGCAGGCGGTCGGAGACGACGGCGAGCATCGCACGACGGAGTCAGATCGTCGTGCGACGGAGGGAGTCAGGGCAGTGAGTTCTGGAGTCGAACCATTGGACCCGAGCAAGACCGTGAGTGGTTCAGTGGTAGTTGGTAGTGGAAGTTCTGAGGCTGCAGGCAGTAGAGACGTTGGTGGTGGTGATGCCGGGCTGAGTGAGACTCCGCCGAGGGATCCAGCGAGAGGTAAAGGTGTGGCGACCGAGGAGGAGGGTGCCACGGAGGTTCCTGAGGAGGAGGTACTGTTTTGCCTGGCAGCGACGTCGTCGGGTCACAGACCGATTATGAGGCTGGACCTTGTGAAGTTTTTGAGCGAGGAGAGACTAGCCCGACTCCTTGAGGAGGATCCCATGATAGGGGCTGTAGTTTTGGAGGCTCGAGAGGAGCGAGAGCGGGAGATAGCTGCTTCGGAGGCCGCAGCGAGGGCTGAGAGGGAGAGAGCTTCTGAGGAGGAGATACTGAGGGACGCAGAGACCGAGGAGAGGGTCGGTGCTAGAGTGCACGGTCCTAGAGTGACAGCAGCGTCAGAGGCGGAGAGTTTTACTCGGGCCCCGTTTTCAGCAGAGGGGTACAGGCTGCCTGCTCCTCACTTGTTTGTGCCGTCGGGTTTTACGACATACCGGCCACGGCAGGTGGAGTATGACCCCGAGCTTGTTTTCAGAGACCCCGACACTCATATCTCGAGCAGCTGGTCTGAGGTAAATTCCTGATAATCCTCCATTTTCTTTTTGGCGAATACCATTTAAATACAATGTATGTGCTCGAGTACCAAAAGATGTAGAATAGTGCTTTGAAGTATGTTTGGACGGCCATACCATAGTTTCATGTTGAATGTCACACGTGAGACATAATAACTTGAACCAACCATCTATTGCTAGGTTGCATTGATTACCTAGAACTTGAAAATGAAACTTTGCATGCTGATATATTCCTTGTTGCTTGCTTCCATGTCTGATGCAGGAAAGAGCAAGGCAGAGAGACATTCGCGGCTTTGGAGGCGCGTGTAGCTCCTTAGCGCTGTACCAGGGCTTACCCGAGAGAGTGAGGCAGCTGGTGGACGAGGCAAGTTTCAGGGAGTTCATACAGACTCTCACTCCCGCGAGGAATGACCATGCCATCCTGGTTGCACTTGCAGAGAGGTGGAGGGATACCACGAATACCTTCCACCTACCAGTCGGGGAGATGACAGTGATGCCCACTGACTTCGCAGTGATCACTGGCTTGAGGGTTGGGGGTGAGCCTATCCCGTTTGACTCGGGCATCCAGGAGGATGAGGCAGCCCTGGAGTGGTTTTTGGGTGAGGTGCCCAAGATTGAAGAGGGGATGGCGAGATACGGGCAGTTTGTCCAATATCTTAAGAAGGAGGTGACGACCGATCAGGAGGTGGAGCAGATGGCCCGGGCGTACCTGTTGTACCTCTTTGGCGCTACCCTGTATCCAAACAGGCGTAGCAAAGTGCACTTGTCTTACTTGCCCGCGCTGAGGGACCTGAGGACGGCCTCACGCTTTGACTGGGGAGGAGCGGCGCTTGGCGCAGCTTATGGCTTTCTGGGGGATTCGTCGAGGACGGAGATAAGCACTGCTGGGTACTGGCGGATTTGGGAGGTATGATTTTAATAGAGTAAAGTACATTTCCAATATGCATTTATCCCTTTGATTACATAACCTGCTAATAATGTTCCTGTGTTGTAATGATAATTTGACTTTTTGTTAACCATGCAGCTCTGGGCCTACGAAGTTTTGAATATGTGTCGTCCAGTGACGAAGAGCTTGGACCTGGGGATCCTCCCTCGTGCGCACATCTGGAGCAAGAAGAACATGGGAGAGAAGAGAGGTAGAGGCGACCTGAACGGCTTCCGTATATACTTGGACGAGCTTCACCCCTCGCAGGTATAACGTGAAACTTTGTAAAAACGGGAATGTGTACCCCTTTTTATTGCTTTAATGCTGTCGCTGACCGATACTTGCATTGTTTGCCTGTGCAGGTTGAGTGGGATCCCTGGAGGGTGGCAGAGCCTGAGCCTGAGTACTTGGCTCGTAGCAGGGTTGTCATGGCGAGCAGAGTGCTGCTGGAGTCGGCTTTTGGTTGGCAGTGGTACTTGGGTGACCGAGTGACACGCCAATCACTTGGCTATGCAGGGTTTCAGGTGCTTGGACCGCTTCCACCACGAGCCTCACACACAGGGGAGTACACCTTGGCCGAGTTGGAGGTTTTTTACGTGGCCCAATACCGACCTGACACGCCACTTGCGTCCTGACATGGACTATACGGCTTACTAGAGGGAGCGCTTGGCGGGGCCACTAGGAGTACGAGAGTTCAGGGAGGTTCGAAGCCAGGCTTGAGGAGCTACCGAGGAGAGGAGAGCCGTTTCAGGGAGACCAGGGAGTGGCGAAAGTCGCGCGAGGCGAGGTCCGAGTGGACCAGTGAGAGGTGGGCCACCAGAGTTGACGTGGCAGATAGCAGTAGTAGACTCGCAGGGCAATCCGGCTGAGTTGCACATAACCCCTGCCAGAGTCAAGCCAGTGCCTGTTACCGTGCCGGTAAGACATTGTTGCTTTCATTATTGTACTTTTGATAAGGTTTGAAATGTCATTCAACTGCTCATGCTCAAATCATCTTTGCAGGTGCCCAATGAGTGGGTGAATGAGGCTGTCCGGTGGGAGAATGTGATAAGAAGGGCGGCGAGTGGCCTACCATTGGACTTGCGTTACCCCCAGCCGGCAGCTCAAAGATCTTAGGTATGTCTTCTGGAAAACGATACGTTCCCATAAACGATACATTCCTGCATTCGATACATTTCTGCTTTTGATACTGGATATATGTATGTACACATTTGCCCGTTACTCAGCATGCTTTGATTTGCATTTGATTGAGGATTGATTGTACCTGCTTTCAAACATTCAATATGCAAAACATATGCTAATGTGTAAAAATTACAATGCAGGCACAGGGACGGGCGGTTCCTAGGAGGAAAAGCGCTAGGGACCCTCCACAGAAGAAGCTGGCTGCTAGGACTCCTGCTCCTACACCTACTACCAGACCACAGACGCGAGGCTCATGGCCACCCGTCGCGAGCGAGGAGGTAGCCCGAGAGGTTGTGGCGCGTGCTGAGGAGGGGTACCAGCTGAAGATGCGCCAGAGACCCTCACAAGATGAGCCAGTCCGTAAGAAGCGACTAATCCTGCCTGAGGTCTCCGAGGATGAGGATGAAGAGGAGGAGGAAGAAGGAGAGAGGATGTGTCTGACAGCAGTGGGTCTGACGACTCTGCAGACGATCCTGGCTTTAGATAGGACCCTACGGAGAGAGACGATGATGATGACCACGGAGAGGGAGATTGGTTCGGGGAGGATTGAGGGCTATCGAGAAGCCTCATCTCACTTTCTGCACTTTTGATTTTTGCTTTTGGGCCTGCGTGCCCGCGTAGAAAGATAGATAGAAGGCCGGAGCGCCTTAGCTGATACTTTGATAGATGTTTTTGGAGGCCTGCGTGCCTTTTTGATTTGATGGGCAAGTGTGCCCGAGTTGACATGATGACTTTTGATTGGCCGAAGTGCCGCACGCATAGTAGTTTTCTTTACTTTTACATGGATAGATCGTGGCTTAGCTATAAAAGTTGCATTTTCGGTTTATTTTACTCTTGTAATGAATTAGAGCAAATAAGAATTTGCCACTAATACCATGCTTGCATTGATAACATACTGAGACTGCTCACAGGCCCACGTATATGCTTAGACAGAACTCGTTTTAGAAAAAGAATGAGAATATATCTCAGGATACCGCTAGGATACGAGGAATATAATGAAATTTTGGACATTCGTAAGCCAAAACGCAAAATACACTTACTTGGACGAAAATGACGCTTCCGTAAGGTCATACACATGCAAAATGACCTACGCGAGCTGACGGAATCGAGAAATGCATTCCAAAACGCAAACTTGACCAAAATCACTATGAAGGACACAAAATGGACACGAAATGGAAAGATATGACTCTATTATGTCTCGGACTGAAATCGACACCTCCGTACAGTAACGTTGGGTCACCATGACCTGTACGGCCAGAGAGAAGGGAGTGTAAACCTTTGAAGAGAGTTTCGAAACCCCGATATGGTTATTTGCACTTAAAACAGGTCGTCGGAGGTCCAAAATCTTCGTTAAACGTAATATTTCGAATCCGATGCTTGGACATGGTCATATATGCTCATAGTGACTTGCTGGAACCATATAAGTTACAAAAGAACCCTTGGAATCAAAAGTGACCAAAATTGGACAGTAGCTGGCATAATCTGTCAAATTGCAGGCTGAACCATCGCGCGATGAAGTGAGTCCATCGCGCGATGGAGTGGTGCTTTTTACTCGCGCGATGGAGTGAGACCATCGCGCGATGGTCGACCTATGCCAGGCCACCTTTATTTGACCACTCCAGGTTTCCAAGACCGATGAGCCTTGTCATGTCCTTTAACATTCAGAGTACTTTTAGGGGCAGTCTGCAGATGCCCTTGCTTTGAAGAAGAAAAGGCCACGTTGTATGGATGTTTGCATTGAGAACGAAGAGCATCACACAGGACTATAAAGAGGCCAACGCTCTATTAATGAAAGGCATTCTTCCCGCAGTTTGAGAGTCCCAGAGAAACCAATATGGCAAATAATCTCCCGGTTTTGATCAGTCCGTGGCTCACGACTTTTGTTGCCGGAGATTGGCTGTCATTCCGGTCTCATGGGTTGGCCGCGTTTTGCTTCCTCCGTAATGTGAGGCTTTGTCCTGAATTTCTGAGGGCAGCCCTGCAATTCTAGGATCCGGATGTCCACGTGTTCAGGTTTGGGATTAATGAGCTATGCCCAACCGTGGAGGAGTTTCAAGCGTACCTCCAAGGCGTTGCTTCGAGCGTGCTTGTCATGCCGCCTTACAGGAAAAACACACCCAAACTCCTGCAGTCAAGCCTTAATATCACTGGGGGAGCAGCCGAAAGTTTGTTAGCTGGTGGGCAAATCAACATCACGCGCCTAATGGAATGGTACGAGCCGGAAGGGAACGTCGAGGACATAGCCTGCAGGCCCGACGTCGATTCGCTCTAGCGATCAGTGTGTTGGCCGCTTATTTGCTAGTATCACCGAATGGGCAAGTGAACCCCACGCTGGTGAGCGTTGCTGCTCAAATGGGCGTTCGCAGGAACGTGGTGCCACTTGTTCTGGCTGAAACACTAATGGGTTTGGATTTGGTTTTTACTGGCCAAACAAATGTCTTTGGTGGTAGTCCACTTCTGCTGCAGGTAAGTTCTCACTCAGCTCACCTTTTTCAGGTTTTCGCACGCTCCAATTTTTTTTTTTTTTACCTCGTCGCTCGGCTAAGGCTATATCAAGGCTTCTTACTTGTTTTTCCGCTCAAGCTTTATATGACTTCTTACTTGTTTTTCCACTCATGTAGCTCTGGTTGTCTGACAAATTGGGATTGCTCACGGCGCCGGAGGCGAATTGGCCCCATCTGCCCGGTCGAATGCATCAGTGGGGCATGATTTACCCAGAAATGACCATGCATCAATGGTATACTTTCATGATGGAGATGCTACCGAATGAGATCACTTGGAGGCATGAGGCCCTGAATATCCCACACATGGCCCTGAATTCTGCAGGTTTTGGAAGAATGGTGATAGTTGGGCTGACCGCTTTCACATTCTATATTCTCGGTCGCATCCTCCGCCAGTTAGGAATGAGCCAACGGCTTCACCGAGCCGAGATTGAAGATTTCCAAGTCCCTGCTTTCACTGCCCAGAACTTGAGAGGGTATGAGCACAACTGGGGTCTGAGGCAACTCAGAGGAGCTGATCCCGATTTCAGCACGGAGCTTACACACCGATATCAAACATGGCTAAAACGAGAAGTTGCAAGCAGGCAAAATGATGACTGACTGTTTGACGGACCTTGATGATCTAGAATAAACTGTGAGCCTGTTGAGGCCTTGAGTGTTTTTATTCTGTTTTTATGCTTAAATCCTTTTAAGACTGCTCAGCCTGTGTAATAGAAGTTATAATTTAAATAAAGATGAAAGCTTGAGAGTTTTCCCATTTTGATTTGAGTGTTAAACACCGCGTTGCTCGGGTATCGAGTTAAACCGTGGATCAAGTTGATTGATTGTGACCGAATCTCACAGAGAGATTGCCTACATATCCTTTTTCAAGGAATCAGGTCAGCACGTAGTTCAGGCTAAGGTTCACTCAGGTATTTTGACTCTCCTTTTGCGCTCTAACTTTTGCCTAGAACCGCCCGTTTGGGGTTTCGGTCTAGCGAGCTTTGATTGATGCCTATTTATTTTTGCCTAAACCGCCTTTTCAGGTTTTTAGTCTAGCAGGCTTGCTCTAATTTTTGCTTGGAACCGCCCACCCTTGTGGTTTCTGGTCCAACGAGCTTCTCTCAGGGATAGTAACGTTTGAGTTGATCCAAGTTAACCAGAGTGTTGAACTCGTTGCCGTCGAGATCAATGAGCTGAGCCGCTCCCCCAAAAAGGATGGTCTTGATGATATAAGGTCCGGAACGCTTAGGTCGGAATTTACCGTGGGGGTCGAAAACTAGCGCTCGAATCTCCTTTGTGACCATGTCCCCTTCAATTAAGTCCCTAGACTTCACTTTCTTATTGAATGCCCGGGCGATTCTCCGTTGATACCCCTGAACATGATACAAGGCTCGGAGCCTCCGCTCATCGAAAAGCATAAGTTTGACGAACCTTCCACTGAGCCACTCGGATTCCGAGAGTTCTGATTCTACCACAATCCTCAGAGATGGTACTTCGAGCTCTATAGGGAGAACTACTTCCATCCCGTAGACCAAGGAATAGGGAGTTGCCCCTGTTGACGTTCGGATCGATGTTCGATATCCCCAAAGAGCCAAAGGCAGTTGCTCGTGCCAGTCCCTGGCGGATTCTGTGGACTTTTTGGTGATTGTCTCGACATTCTTGTTTGCCGCTTCGACTGCCCCATTTGTCTGAGGGCGATAGACAGTTGAGTGGTGGATTTGAATCTTGAATTCTTCGAAGAGCTCCAGAACCCTACCTTTGAAATGATTCCCATTGTCCGATACAAATGCCTGGGGGACCCCATACCGGTAGATGATGTTCTTTCTGATGAACTGAGCAACTTGGACTGCGGTCAAAGTCTTATATGACTCAGCTTCAACCCACTTAGTGAAGTAATCGATCGCTACCAGAATGAACCTGTGACCGTTTGAAGCAGCAGGCCTGACCATGCCGATGACGTCGATGCCCCATATAGAGAAAGGCCAAGGCGAAGCCATGCCAAATAGGTTAGAGGGTGGAACATGCATCAGATTAGCATGGATTTGGCACTTGTGACATCGCCGCACGTAATCCACACACTGAGATTCCATAGTAGACCAGAAGTAGCCTTGATGCAAGATCTTCCTAGCGAGCATGATGCCACTCATGTGAGGACCACAGACCCTTTCGTGAATTTCTTCCATGATTCTGACAGCCTCGATGCCGTTGACACAGAGTTTGTGCATTCTGCAATGAGATCTCTTATATAACCTTCCCCCACAGATGATGTACTGAGCAGCAATCCTTCGTAATGTAGTTTGATCCTTTTTAGAGGACTCGGCCGGATACAAGCCACTCTCGACAAAGTTCCATATGTCATGGTACCAGGGTAGGCCATCATCGACATCATCGATGGCATTGACGTATTGATAGGCAGGACAATCCCGTTGTTCGATTAGAATAGGGCGGAGCTTGACTGCCAAGGGCAATTCGATCATGGAAGCTAAAGTAGCAAATGCATCGGCAAAATGGTTCTTCAATCGGGGAACATGAGCGAAGGTCACTTTGTTGAAACGAGGAATTAGCCCCTCTAAATCCTGATGATAGGGTTTCAACTTCTCTTCACGCACCCTCCAGTCCCCGTTGGCTTGAGACACAACAAGATAGGAATCCCCGATGACTTCGAGTTTCTCAATGCCGAGTGCGAGTGCAGCCTCCATGCCTACGATGCAGGCTTCATATTCTGCTTGGTTATTCGTGACGTCGAAATTAAGCTTGAATGCAAGCGGAATATGAGAACCGTCAGGGGTGATCAATAAAACCCCAATTCTGAACCCTTTCTGATTGGCTACTCCATCGAAGTAAAGAGTCCAAACATCTTCAACAACTGCTAGCACTTCTTCATCTGGGAACACGAAATCTGAATCCTCCGGTCCGTGCACAGGATGGTCGGCTAAGAATTCTGCAATGGTGCGCCCTTTTACTGATTTTCTTGTGACATATTCGAGGTCGAATTCTGCCAAGAGAAGCAACCAACGTGCTAACTTACCAGTGAGCGCAGGCTTCTCAAATAGATACTTGAGAGGATCCATTCGAGAGATCAACTTCACTGGGTAGGCCAGCATGTAGTGTCTTAATTTCTTGGAGGCCCAGACAAGGGCCCAACATGCCTTTTCCAAGGCAGTGTAGCGTTCTTCAGATCCAACCATCTTCTTACTTAAGTAGTAAATGGCTTTCTCAACTCCCTTGTCCCCTTCCTGAGCTAGTAACCATCCCATGGACGTAGGGTTCACAGACAAGTAAAGAATCAGGGGTTTCCCTGGCACTGGCCGCATGAGAACAGGAGGATTCTGCAGATAGTTCTGGATTGAAGAGAAGGCTGCTTGGCATTTGTTCGACCATACAAATGGGGTATTCTTCTTGAGTAGACGAAACATCGGCTCGCAAGTCAAGGTTAACTTGGCGATGAATCTGCTGATGAACTGAACCTTCCCCAAAAAGCTCCGCACTCCCTTTTCAGACTCAGGTGGCTTCATTCCGAGTACGGCCTCGATTTTTGACGGATCAACTTCGATCCCACGAGAGGTGATCATGAAACCGAGCATCTTGCCCGCTGTGACCCCAAAGGTACACTTTTGTGGATTAAGACGCATCCGGAACTCACAGAGTCTTTCGAAAAGCTTCCTTAGCACAGGAATATGTCCTTCTCGAGTTTTCGATTTAGCAATCATATCGTTAACATAGACTTCAACCTCTTTGTGTATCATGTCGTGCAAGATAGTCGTAGCCGCCCTCTGATAGGTGGAACTGGTATTCTTCAACCCAAACGGCATGACCAAATAGCAGAAAGTCCCCCATGTGGTGATGAAAGTCGTCTTCTCACGATCTTCGAGTGCCATGAGGATCTGATTGTAGCCCGAGAAACCATCCATGAATGAAAGCAAAGCGTGCCCCGCAGTATTATCTACAAGCACATCGATGTGCGGCAAGGGAAAATCGTCCTTGGGGCTTGCTTTGTTTAAGTCCCGGAAGTCAATACAAACGTGAATCTGGCCATTCTTTTTGGGAACTGGTACGATGTTGGCCACCCAAGTAGGATATTGAGAAACTGCGAGGAATCTAGCGTCGATTTGTTTGGTGACTTCCTCTTTGATTTTCTTTACCCAGTTTGGTCGCATTTGTCTGAGTTTCTGTTTTATTGGTTTAGCATCTGGCAACAGAGGGATTTGATGCTCCACTATCTCAGGATCGATACCGGGCATGTCTTGATAAGACCATGCAAAGACATCTTCAAATTCAGTGAGGAGTTCTTTGAAACCATTATGCTTCTCTGGATTTAACGTGGAGCCCACTTGAACCATTCGGGGATCACTTTCACCTTTCAAATTTATGAAAACTACTTCATCTTTTAGTGGCTGAGCATGCCTTTCGCCTTCCCTCTCGATGAGGGCACGGATTTCCTTGGGAATGTCCCCATCGAAATCCATCCCTTCATCGTCGGGGTCAACACAGTTTATGTAGAGATCATTCAAGTAGTCAAAAAAGGATTCCTTTATCTCATAAGATCTTGCAGGGTCGCCAAGTACAAGGGAGTCGAATTCAAAGTAAAAGCTATGACGTGGAGGGCCGAGAGGCGCAAACTCTGACTCAGAGCTAGACTTAGACTCAGGAGACTTAACAGACTCAGTGTTAGACTCAGATACGTCATCAATGCAAGTAAGGCGTGGTTTGAAAATGCAATTTTTAAGGCTACCCTTAGCTTCCACAATAAGAGGTGTGGGGTCTTAAGGGTGTCGGGCCCGAGCATGAACACTTCGGCCTCTTCAACTTCCTTGACCAAACCCACTTAGGAGAATTCAGAGAACAGCTGTTCCAAGCTCCCTCGATTAAAAGATTCCAACCAGTCAGTCCTCAGCTTGGGTTAGCTAAGCTTCCTTTTGAACTCTGTTTTTGTCGGTTCTTCATCACTAGAAGACCAAGTATCGTCAGCGAAGATTTCAAAACCGGGCAGCAGCTCCCTAGTGACTGAATCGATAAATGGCTCAGCCTGCCCAATGTAGAGATCATTTCCCACTTCACGGACAAAGTAGCTGTCGGGTTCACCGTAGAGAGATCGAGGTTTTCCCGTGCATTTCCTTCTTTTGGCATCTTCGGCAGAGGAAGAATACCCCAAACCAAAGCGACCCTCACAGGAAGGAAAGGTAGGGAATTCCGGGATCCCTTGTTGGTGAATCCCCAAACCAAGACCAGGTAGATAGGACATCATCCTCATAATGTCTAGAGCGACAGAGCTTATGATGAAGTCCCCGTCTACGTTGATGGCCAGAACCAAGCCAGAAGTGTCAAAAGAGAAACCCGCGAGGTCGACATCTTCGTTGTCGTGCGTGATGCCCAAAACAAGTGTGTCATCCTCCTTAAGCGGGCGAATGCCCAAGTCCCCACAGATAGTTAAAGTTCCGGTAGGAAGTCCTAGCATGACCTTCTGATGGAGGGTGGACGGTACGGTCATGATGTCAGATTTGTGATGCCATTGTCTTCCTAGCAAAAGATTGAAGGAGGCTGGGATGTCAACGACATGGAATTCGACATCCATTTTGAATCCTTCTGCATCAAGCTTGAGCAGAAGGGTGCCTTCGACCATGCGGCGAGTGCTGTCGTATGCCTTGACAGCTATGTTGGAAGGTGTGAAGTCCTTTTTGGTTAGCCTCAGTCGGTAAGCCACCCTTAAGGGGCAAACATTGATTGCTGAGCCATTATCGATAAGAACGGTCGGAACCCAGAGTCCGCAGCATTTGACAGTAATATATAAGGGGCGATTGTGGTCGACTCCTTCAATTGGTAGGTCCTTGTCGGTGAAGGTCACAGTGTGCTTAGAAGTAAGCGGGAGAATAAGAGATATCATTGCTTCAGGCGTGATGTCCGGTTGAATCTCGAGACGGGAGAGAGCATGGCAAAATTTCTGACGGTGCTCACGGGAGGAACAGATTAGTCCCCACAATGATATGGCAGCGGGAATCCGCTCCAGTTGTCTTTGAATCAGGTCATCAGTCGAGGAGCAGACAGGTACCTCAAATGGTGCAGACCTTGAGAAGGCAGGAGGTTCGTTCTTCCGGTTAGAAGAATTGGATGAACTTCCAGCTTGCAGATTAGCAGGCTGAAAAACTCGTCCACTCCTTGTAACATTAAGAACGTTCTCTAAAGAGGGTACTACTTGAGGGTCTTGACTATCATCCCAAAGATCAGCAGGGACTTCCCCCAATTCGCGCTTCCCTTTGGTTGAGGCCGGAAGGGCTATAGGTACTTCCATGTCCAAACTTAGGTCTTCGGCCAAATCTTTCAATAGCAGAGATTCCCAGAAGTCCGGATCCCCAACGGCTATAGCCTCCCGGATAGGTTTCGTATTAGCAACAAAAGGGACATCCCAAATCCCTCCATCAGCGAAGGATCGATTGACGGTCCAAACCTAGGATCCAACTTGGATATTGACTACATCATCGACGTCCCAAAGGTTGGCTGGTGGTACAAGGTCTGTGACCATGATGTTGCAATCCTCTTTAGGTGAGAAAGGTACCACGGGGCGTGGGAGGTTTTCGACGGTGATGTAGAAAGTAGGATCGTATTCGACATCAGTCACCGAATTAACCAGCCTGTCGAGGGTAGAAGGGAAGAAGTATTCCCCTAAGACACGAGTCTCATCTTGAACAAGATCATCCTCTAGGTATTGAATTTCATGATTGGGTAGAGTGTAACCTTGGAGAGGATTAGGGTCAAATCCTAATGGAAATTGCCAAGCAGGCTCGGGATCCCAATAGTACTCCTCCTCGGGTAAAATAGGCTGAGGCTGTTGGAACAGTATGTCCAATGAGAAACCGTCCAAAGGATCAAGCATGGCTGCTTCATAGTTGGCCATCCAAGCATCATACCAAGCATGGTCAAAAGGGACGTATTCAGGGTTCTGAGGAAAACCGTCTAGTTCTAGTTCTGTCCATTCATTGATTATGGGGGTAGCATAGTCATCATTGTCAGCTATGGCCCACCCTACGGCTTGCATATCAAGTTGTTGCTCTGATTGAGAGGGAACAGCAGATCCAAAACGATGCATCAAACTCGGAGAGGGATTGGGATCCGTCACGTTGAAATATGGGTTGTCCAAGGAAGAAGTAGAGTTGAGCTGCACAGCAGGGATGGATTGATGGAAGAGGTCACTGATGGAGGCATTAAACACAAATGCTCCGTTCTGCAGGCACGCGGAGGGCGCATTAGAATTGGACGACTGTCCTTCTTCGGAGTGGATATAAGAAATCTCAGCTTCGAGTTGGGAGGGCATAGGCACGACTGGCCTAGGTTGTTTTGTTGAGGTTATGTAGTTGGTTGGGTTGAATATAGTGGAGCTGAGGTTGATATCAGTGGAGCTGATGGATATCTGGTTGATGTGTGGAGTAGCATTGTGCTTTGGCATGGAATTGGAAAGGATATTTGGCTTTTGAGTGGATGGAGGTGGAGTGTGAAGTGTTCCTTCATCTATGAGATCCTGAATCGCATGACGGAGACGAAAGTAGGAATCCGTAAGATGGCCGGCCCCTTGGTGGTAGGCACAATAGAGATTGGCCTTGAAATTGGGTGAAGGGTTCTTAGGCAAGGGAGTTGGGTCGAGAGGCTTTAGATGCCCTGATTGGACCAATTTTTCTAGTACCGAAGATAATGAAGGCTCAAATGCGGAGAACCTGCAGGGTTGGTTGCGAGGTCGGTTATTCTGCGGAGCCTGCACTTGGTTAACATCAGCAATGTGATTAGTAGCACTGGAGGAAGAGGCATTGGTACCACTAGTCGCGGTGTTGGAGTAAGTTCCTCCCCCAAACAGTGCATTGGTATTCTCAGAATATGCCCGAGGCTTTGACTTTGGCGGATTAGGAGACTCCCCTTTTGACAGGATCCCACTTTGCAGCGCATTTTCGATGGCTAGGCCAGACTCGAAGAAGGTGTCGAAATTGGAGGATGCTTGAACAAGGACCAAGTGTCTAGCATAGTCAGGCTGGAGGTTGCGGGAGATGATGCGGAGCTGATCCCTCTTGCTCGGGCATTCGGTCATTTGAGCAGGCTTGGCCCTTCACCTTTTGACGAAATCCGTGAAGGATTCCTTAGCTTCCATTTTGGTGGACTCCAACTGATGAGTAGTCATTTTGAGCTGGGAATTATAGCTGTACTGCGAAATAAACGCAGTCCCGATGTCTTCCCAAGTCCTTCGCTTGGCTATGTCGAGTGACAAGAACCAGTGGAAAGCAGGGCCCGAGAGGGTTTGAGGAAACAGCTGAGACATGGCCTCGGGCTCGACTGACAGGAGCTTCATGGCAGCATGGTAAACATAGAGATGGGTTTTAGGATCGCCATTGCCATCAAATTTGGCCATGTCCGGCATTTTGAATTTGTCGGGGAGTTTGGCATTAGGGTAAAGGCAGAGACGATCCAAATCGATACCTCCAGCACTGATCTTCTTAGATTTTGAAACGGATTCCTCCAGCTTAGCCATCTTGGCGACAAGAGCAGTTATATCAGGTTTCTAGACGGTCCTAACAGTAGCAACACTTGGATTCTAAACAGAAATTTGAGCCGTCCTAGGATTGAGCAAAGCTACCAAACGCCCCGGATGATCTGGATCTTCAACCATGACAGGTTATTCATGCACGTCCTCTTCGGCCTCGCCTTCCTCTTGAACAGCTGGAGGAAGACGAGTGTTAAAGAGGTCATTCAAGCGGGTCATGTTGGCGTCTGTCGGAGCGGCCCTCTGTTGTATAGCAGTGATACTAGTTTGGATGTTCATGAGAATGGCTTCCACGGGGAGCGGTTGCGGTTGATCTGCCATGACTTGTGGTCTCGAGGTGCTTGATGCAGAGGATGGAGTAAGCGATTCCAGAGATTCTG
This sequence comes from Rhododendron kiyosumense, assembly GCA_019656275.1. NCBI lineage: Eukaryota > Viridiplantae > Streptophyta > Magnoliopsida > Ericales > Ericaceae > Rhododendron > Rhododendron kiyosumense. The sequence continues at coordinate 292,175 of BPLS01000234.1, forward strand.
TTTCCTCAAGCATAGGAGACGAGGCTGATTGTAAAGTAGCGAGCAGGGAACGCGGTGAGTCCTCCGTAGTGACTAACTGGGCTTGAGATCTGACTAGCCTTTGAACTGGATTGCGATGCAAACGTTCCCAAGCGGGTTTGGCTTTCTGCCTCGATACTTTCCTCGGTGGTGTAATGATTCAAAACCTTTGCTTGCAGAAAGTGAGAAAAGGCTGAAATAAGGGCCCTGCGGCAATTTTACTCTAAATGAAGGACTAAAATGAAAGCACAGTAGCCGTCGTCAATGTCGCCCTTAGACTCTAAGACTAGAGGACAAGTCTGTCTTATGATGTTCGGACATCGCCAGTGATCCTCAGAAATCTTTTCGAGGGTGTATCCTTACTTGAATCAACTAACACTAAGAGATGTCAAAACAGTCTAAAGCTTTGATTATTCCGTTTCTCAAAATTTCAACTTTTGAATTTGAAACAACTTGGAGTAGATGACGTGATACCGAAACCGAGGCAGCGTACGCGGCACAGCGCCATAGCCTAAACGGTGTACATGCTTCGCATGATAACCGAGGCGGTTATAAGCATCACGGCATTCTCTTCGTCGTTCCTCATTTTCTGTTTGAAACCTCGATTGGGTAAAGGCAAAGACTTAGAAAGTTGGGATTTCCCAAAGTCTAATTGATTTAAGGATTTTTGAGAAAATGGTAACATGCACCATCAGAATGCATGACTCTTCATCGGGTCAAGCAGTGTCCTAATAAGCATAAGACAGATTTGAAAGAGAGAACCTAGGAGCCGCCCTAAACATGCTTCTACGCGAAACGGTATGTATGTACAGTGCATGCAATAGGGAAAGCAGTAACACGTAGACAGTATATGGGGTTAGATGCAAATAGATCTTACCCTGCAGGTACCTGTCCTATTTTGGAGAGTTCTAGTGCTTTGTATATGCAAAGGCTGGTTTTGGCTTGTAACGGGTTCCTCAGACTAGAGCCAAGATATACCTCCCGCTGCCCGCGTAATCGCAGAGCAACAGTCAAATGGTAGAATGACTCATCATCGTCGAAGGTTGTTGGTCATTCGGGGTCCTCGGGCTCCAGTAAACCATGCCGGATTGCCAAAACAATCCAACGAGGCTTATCCCACATCGATGCAAATGAGAATGCTAAAAAATTGGTTAATGGAATAAAGTCGCAAATTCGCAAATGCTTTTTCAAATTTGGCTCACTTTTATTGATCAATACTTTAGAAGAAACTACACGAGAGAACAATCGAGAAAGCCCCAGTCAGGATGGCCGGACGCGAGGTCCTGTTAAATCACCAATCCTTTCTTTAGCAGCGCGAAGCTCACTATTTTGACAGGCTTTTGTGGGGTTGTTCTCAAGCGTATTAATTTTTAAGTATAGACCAATATTGGTTCGATCCCCAGCAGAGTCGCCACTATGGGCATGCGTGCCCATTTTTCTTTCCTTGGGAAGGGATTCCGTTCCCCTCCTAAGAAGAGAAAATGCTGCCGGTTCGCGGGAGCGCTTTTGAAGCTGGATGACAAGCGCTTGCGAAGATACAGAGTCGTCATTTGGGTTTGAAGGTCTGACACCCAAGGAACCGTATTTCGAAGCACTTGACGCGCTGGTTGATTTGAAAAAGTTAAGGAACCAGTCCGTCATAACTATGTCTGGGTTCGGGAGCCAAGTTATGAGAGGGGAAGGGTTTTATGGCACCCCTCTCGCCCAATCCGGAGATTGGTCTCTACTTAGGCATTTGCGAAAATGTTGTTTGTTTGCGATTCTGTTTGATTAATCAATTTTTAGCCAATTAGGGTGGGGGAACAGTTAAAGGGGATTAAAACTGTAACATGTTTGCAAAATGTGAAGATGGCATGGATGAATGAAATAACAATGAATATATGAAATAACATTTAACACTGATTTCGAGATGCCAAAACAGCGCCGTGGCTTGAATTCATCACAAGCAATGGCCAACTTGCATGCACGGGAATCCTTGCATGTAAATTAAACCATCGCGCGACGCTCTCAAACCATCGCGCGAGTGTTGACGTCCCACCAATAGGTTAAATTTTATCTCCTTCTGGGCTCTGGAAGGACCAGTGCACACCTAGGATCAAACCAAGCAGTTCATATGTACTAGAAATAAATAATTATTACAATCAGAATGAATAGGAATAAGATGCAACCCTTAAACAGTGAGGGTGTTAAAACAGAGGCCAAAGGGCTAGCTGCTCATGCAAGGGCAGTCACTGGAAATAGCCAAACCATCGCGTGATGGAGTCACATCATCGCGCGATTGTTCTGACTGGACTTCCAGGAATTGCTTTGCATGCCTGGGCTCTGAGACATATTCAGAAGCAATCCAGGGGCATTCCAAAATAAACAGGTAAGTAAATTGAACTAGCCTACATATTTTTGATATGCAACACGGTGGAATATACTAGATATTATTTGACGAGAAAACATGAAATCATATAAACACATATGCACCAGGATCTCATCCCCACGAGCACCTTATCACGCGAAGGAGAACCATCGCGCGATGGAGTGGGTGTCTCACGCGTGGGTTTGCCTCTCCGTAGTAACTTGTAACTTTGCTGGCTTTAGGACCAAGACTAGTATTGATTACCAGCCTTAGCCCTGTCAGCCCCCCTCAGGGGTCAAAACAGTAAGCAGTAAAGTTTATACCTTTGCTTGGATGCCTTGAGAATGGCTTGAATGAGATGATATGGCTTGGGATGCGATTGAGTGCAAGTAATTTGAGTGAGAGGGGAATGTGGGCTTGTGCTTCTTTCTTCTCTCTTAGGATTTTTTTTGGTAACCCTTTGGAAGATGAACCATGGGGGTTATTTATAGGAAGGAAGGGTTTGTTGGTGGTGATGAAAGGCAATGCAGCCAGCCAACAAGGCTGGCAGCACTTACTTGGTGGAGAAGTAGGGTATGAAGGTTGATGGAGAGTGGGGGAGAGGTGGTGCAAGTGTGGCACTGTGGCCCTGCAAAATGTTGTTCAGTCGACAAAACGGGGTTACACAGGCCTGTAGACCCCTGATCATCACAAAATCCAGCTGGAGAAAGGTGGATATGACAGGTGTTGACCATCGCGCGATGGAGTGAAACCATCGCGCAAGTGTTCTAGCTTCCCCGCGACGGTTAACAGTCAAAAGTTTGACTTTGACCACCACCTGGCAAGTAAAGCATCACGCGATGGACCCAGTGGGTCACGCGAGGGTCAAACCTTCAGTCAAGGTTTGGATTTAAGGGTTTTGGGGTTAAGGATGGGTTCTACACATACCAAGCTCAAACCATTTCATTCTCTCAAGACTGTTTTCGACCTGACTCATCATCGGGGAAACAAGAAACTGAAAAAGAAGTAAAACGATTGGGAAATCGGATTGAGGTGTCTACAGCGGTATTGCTGCTTCTACTGATGACTATCCTTCTTGTAACACCTCAACCTCGATTGACTGGGTTTCTTCCACGGTGTCTATGCGGACCAACCTTCGAAGTGGATGAAAACCAATTGGATACAGTCTCTTCTTTCGAACGACCAATGTTTCAAAACTGACAGTAAAGCAAAAAGGTGGCTCAAATCCTACTCGAGAATCATGTCCATGCAATGTCGTCGGCATCGTCTACATTCTAAGACCAACCTCAGCTCTAAATCTCACTTAGGCTATGACTGTACCGAGGGTTTCAACAACCACGGGTAAGTCGTGTCAAGTAGGTTAAATTTTGAATGCTTCGGAATCAGAGCCAATCTCTTTGTCTTAACCATCCGAGACAAAGTAATGAGGTTGCCGAAACCTAGATACAAGCACGTTCTAAGGCTAGATCTGGACTAGAGGGGCCGTTCGGGCACGGCGAACACCGGAGGTATCTCATACTCCATGGATTTAGAGTCTCCTAGACTGTCTTAAGGAACTACCGTGGTTCAAATCTCACTTAAGACATGGCACATATGACTTCCAACAATCTGGATGGGTCGTGTCAGGTAGGTTAAATCCCATTCATTCGGAATCAGAGCCAATCTCCTTATCTTGACCATCCGAGACATAGCAATATGACTATCAGAATCCAGATACTAATGTTCCTTAAGGCTAGACTGAACCAGGGGAGCCGTATGGGCACGGCAAATGCCGGAGGTATCACAAACTCCATGGATTTAAGGGAGCCCTATCCTCAAGTTTGCAGAGTGCAATGATGCATGGATGATATGCATGTACAGAATACAGAAGCACATAAACAGGATATATCACATAAGTCCTAACCGTGGGTTCCTGTCTTAGTTGGGATGGTTCTATGGTTATGCACAAGTGCAAATGCCGGTTTGGGTCTCAAAAGGGTTCCCTGGACTAGAGCCAAAATGTACTCCCCACGTTAAGTGTATTGCAAGATAGTGGTCGAACAACACGATGGCTCATCATCGTCGAGGGTTGCAAGGCATCTCGGGAGAGCTTGTCACCGGCGAACCGGGCAAGATTGCTGAAACACACTGGCGAGACTTGTGCTGTGCAGACTGTAAAAGAAAACAAAGTTAAAATTTTTGAACGATATTAAATCCCCCAAGAAAAATGCCTTTCAAGCTTGGCTCTCTTGATTAATTTATACTTAGAGAAAAATACACAACTAACCAATCAAAAAGCCCCAGGTTGGAACGGCCGGATAGAAATTCAGTTAGAATCGCCATTTCCTTCCGTCAACGAACATAAAGCGTCGTTATTTTTGACAGACTTTGCAATGATTGTTCACAAACGTATATAAACTCTAAGTATTAATTAAACTATCCCTAGCAGAGTCGCCACTGTGGGCTCCCCGTGCCGTCACGCCCTCGAAGAGTCGCCACCCGGATTTTTGAGATGGATGATCCAAGAAACCGAGAGTTTGTTTGAGAGAAAAAGGCTTTTGGTCTAGCCAAAAACGTCAAGATTTTGGGTTTGAGAGCCACGTTACGAACGCGGAAGGTTTTGTTGGAAAAGCATCCCGCTCGCCCGGTAAAACTGGTCTCTACTTAGCATTTTAAATGGGGGATTTAATATCATTTGAAACTTTTTACTTTGATTAAAACATGTACGGGAAAGGGACATGAGAAGATATATCACATTGATGTGCGCGTAGTGCTTTCTGTACAGAAATGATAAGAATGATGCAATAATAAAAAAGGGGAAAGTTATATCAACAAACTGTTTAGACCACGACCAGCTCCTACACGGCATATTGTAATGCCGCGCGGGGCTTTATATTATGCCGTGCGGGGGACCTTTCTTGTTATCAGACTGTCATCAACATTCAGAACGTCACCCGACCTCGGGACAGTACCATTCCTTCAAGTCATGAACACAAAACAACTTTTGTTACATTTGATCACCCGAGATGATATAAGAAATCTTATTTATGAAATAAAACATGGCTTGTAGATATGGTCTTATTTCGAAAATACTGATGTCAATATCTCAACAACAAAAACAGGCCCGATAAATAATGGCCATGATCCAGACAGCTCAGACAAGAAAACAATAGCTAATGGAACACCGCGCGCCTGAACACACTATGTTGTGCGACACACTAAAGCGCCGCGCGATATTGTGTGTCCAGTACAGTGACTGCTTTAGTTTGTGAAAATGGTTTTTAAGTCAGCCTTTAACCAAAAGGGGTTAAATCTGACTATAGGGAAGTCCCCTTAGGACCAGGACAGGTCCTAACCCAAGGAAACTTGATTTATACCTTTTGATCGAAGCTTGGATGTGCTTGAAGATGGAGGAATGAAAGTTGATTTGGACTTGAAATACTTGAATGGGGATTGAAAGATGAGAGGTTGTTTGATTTGGATTGAGTTTGGAGAGACTTGTGAGCAAATGAGAGAGAGAGAGAGAGAGAGAGAGAGAGAGAGAGAGAGAGAGAGAGAGAGTGAGTGAGAATGAAAGAGCCCAACTTGTGGGTTAATGTAGAGAGAGAAAAAGATGTATATTGCAATGGGTGTAAGAGGTTGTAGAGAGAATCAAGAGGGGTATTTTTAGAGAGAGAGAGTGAGAGTTTGGAAAATGGCAAAGTAAATTTGCTTGTAGTTGAAGGGGTGCTTCTCAACTAGAGGGGGGTGTATTTATAGGCAAGAGAGCCAAGGATGAGCACTGCAAAGAGGGGAGGTGGCTTCTGGGCCGAAATATTGCATCTACAGACGTGGCCGACAACTTTCTGCTGCTGTCAGAACTTTTTCCTGAAACGCCACACGACATAAGGAGAAATGTCGTGCTGTATATTGAAATCTCATGCGGCGGAGTGATTTTTTTTGAAATTTCTTGAAATGCCGCATTGCGTTTCTGAAATGCTGCGCGACGTTTTGAAACGCCGCGCGGTATTGTGAGATAGGTCAACACACCAAATTTCGCGGGGGCACTCCGGACACTCCCGAACTCGGATTTGGACGTTTTTTGAATCGTTGGAAAGCTTGTCGAGTTCTCTTTCTAACCCAATAGGGTTTATTCAAAGACGTTTTATGCATCGAAATGTGTGCCCATTTTACCATCGGTGTGTCATGGAAAAAGTTGTTTTTGACGAAGCGAACGCGTTTTTCTCTTTGCAATTGAACCGGGACCACCCTACATGTTTGGAAAGGGGTTTTCTTGATGTTTAGAGAAGGAGTAGTAAAGGAGCAACAATCCAAGCCTTGACGGTATATTTTTTCCTTATTTCACCATCGGGGAACTTAAAGATTATTCAGAGGCCCAGATTGGAGTGTCTACAAGCAGGAGGTGAAGAATGTGAAGGACCATGACCCAAAGATAAGAAAGTGTCAAACTTGTGGGTCAATGCATCTACCGTATAGGAAAGATCATCAGAGCGGCCTATCTCATAAAGGCCACTCTGTTTTGAAGAGGTAGAGGTTGTCCTATTTGTGCGAGATGATGCGGCTCGATGTCGTGAATTTTTCGCTAATTGCCCAAACAAGTCCCACCCCTGATTCTCGTTCTTAAGCATAAATGTGCCTCCACATGAGGCATCCACCATATATCGGTGTTGTTCGTATAGTCCATCGTAGAAACATTGGACTAACTACCATTTAGGAACTTGGTGATGTGGACAACTCCTAATGATATCATTAAGTCTTTCCCATGCTTGGTGAAATTGTTCGCCCTCTTTTTGATAGAAACTAGTGAGTTCTTGGCGAATTTCTTTTGTTTTGCCTATGGAAAAGTACTTTTCAAAAACTCATTTTTCATTTGATCCCAAGAGGTGATGCTATTCGGTGTCAAACTATTAAGCCAGTATTTGGCTTTATCTTTAAGTGAGAACGGGAATAACATCAACCTAAGGGCATTCAGTGAAGTGTTGAATTTTAACAGTGGAGCAAATCTCTTCAAAGTCCCCTAAATGCCGATATGGGTCCTCATTATCAAGTCCATAGAATGATGGGAGCGTTTGTAACAAATTGGACTTGATTTCAAATTGTATTGAGGCAGTGGTAAGCAATGTTATGCATGATGGTGAGGTGTAGGCGGATGGGAGAAAGTACTCCCCGATCGTAGGTGGATCCCTAGCCTCTATTCTTTCAGTCATTGTAACAAGTGAAGTAAGTGAAGGCCAAGGGTTACGAAACGCTGCTCGATTAGTTCTAAGGGTCCGTTCGATCTCTGGATCAAAATTATCAAGTAAAGGGTCCAGTGATCAACGACCAAACATACAATGCAAAATGTCCCTAACTCAAATAAAAATAAAAACAAACAAACAAAACACTTAAACTTAGAAAAATAAGAAAACTCATAGCGCCAGGAAAAGCGAATTGAATTGCACTGTTAAGTTGCAATGTTGCCACTTACGTCTTGCTCTTGTGCGCTACAGTTTCTTTATCCCTGTGCTTGACACAATAAAATGCTAACAAAGAAAGAATGCAATTAAGCAAATATGAGGAATAATAATAATAATAATTAAAACTAAAAATACCTATACTGGGAATTAAAATAAAAATCAACTAAAACAACGCAACCGTGCTTGTAATCCCCGGCAACGGTGCCAAAATTTGATCGTGTCGTTTCCGTATAAAAAATAATTAATAAAACAGAATAATTACTACTATCTAAAAGATAGTGGTAGGTACTCCGAGTATCGTCCTCAGGGATTAAGAAGGCTAAATTGCAATTGTTCTAATTAATTTCTAACTTAATTCAGAAAAAGAATTTGATTGTTGGATTTCGAAAATATTAAAAGCTGAATTAAATTAAAGCAATTAAGAAATAAAGAAAGTTGATGAGAGAAAAGATCTAGGGTTTCGAATCCACTCGACCCGTTGTAACAATTTTTATACGATTATAAAGGTTAATTATTCGAATCAAATTCGAATATCGTTAGGGTTCGCAGGCCCTTACAGTATCGCCTAAAGACATTTATGAATCACTAAATAGCATGGGGTATCGCCGCCTAGCACGAACCGTCTTACTAGTACAACCCGTCTCTATAGCGCGGATCGTCTAATAGCACGGCGCGTCTTACGAAACATAACCCATCTTACTCAGTTATCACAAACAATTAAGAACTGTTGTATGAACGTGCATAAAAATCTAGAAAATCATAGACGAGATTCAATAGAGAAAATTAATACTGCAAATAAATTCTCAAGTCATACAACCACGATTCAAATAATAAAACACTAAATCAAAATATAAACATTATTACTTTGAGTTCGAACTTCATCTAAGCCCAAAAAAAGAGATTAGTCGGACATCGAAAACGAGAACATCACGCTGTTATTGTTCTATCCGTCCGTGATATGCAGCACATGCAACGTGCTTCGAAAATCCTCTGCTCTATACGCACAGCCCTCTGGTTTACTTTTTCTTTCCAGCGGAACTCCTTTTTTCCGTCTCCTGTAATTAGGGATGAAATCGGTTCGGTTCGGTCGGTTTTTTACCACTTTTTGAACCAAACCGACTAAGTCGGTTTTTGTATTTTTTAAACCGACACCGACTCATTCCCAGAGGTAACCGTCGGTTCGGTTGGTAGTTTGGGCGGTTCGGTTCGGTCGGTTGCATCGGTTTTGACTGTTGTAAAAGAAAATGGTAGCTGGACTTCCAAATCCATCCATAAACAACACAAACCATACAAAATCACGTCCAAATAATTACCCAAAAAAAAATAAAAATTTCACGTCCAAATCCATCCATAAACAACACAAATCATACAAAATCACGTCCAAATCCATCCAAAAACAACACAAATCAACAAAATCGTGTAAACTAAATAGAAAAATACTAGTTCTTTTCAAAAAGCCCTAATTTTTTTCGAAAAAATGTTGTTTCGAACCTGTTGAATGTTGACTGTCGAGATTTTAAACCTTTTGAGATCATCTTAGAGTGAGATGAGAGGAAGATAGGTGTGGATCTGTGCTTTTGGAGTCCATCGAAGCAATTTGTTCTTGTCGTCTCTTCTTTGTTCTCCATGGCTATCTTGCGATGTGTTCTTCGTTCTGCATGTCCATGGCGATCTTGCTGTGTTCTTCATTCTTGCAGGAGAGAGAGAGAGAGAGAGAGAGAGGAATGGGGTATTTCAACGTGAAGTACTGGGTAGCTAGTGATGTCAGCGATGGGAAGTAAGGTTCGGGACGGGAAGGAGGATTACCAGATGTAGGAGAATTTTAGGGTGGTCTGTTAGATCTTAGGTATATATATGATAATCCAACGGTTAGGATTGGAAGTATAACCCCTTTAATATAATCGGTTTGGTTCGGTTTGAATCAGTTGGTTTTTCTATAAAACCGAAACCGAACCGAATCGTTCGGTTTTCAAAAAAATAAAACCGAACCGAACTGACTCAAACCTAAAACCGACCGAATTAAGCAAAAATTGTTCGGTTCGGTCGGTATGTTCGGTTTTTCGGTTAAAATTTTCGGTATGTCCTCGCCCACTGTTCTCGTCTCCTTTTATAACCCCTGTAGCCGACCCTTTTTTAATTCTCTCCTCAGTGGGCTCCCAAGCTCTAGCAAGAATATTTTCTCCAAATATGGTGGGCCATGCCCAATGCCGAGAATGGCTCAGGCCTTATTTTACTTGGTCCAATTATAAATCAAAATAGGAAGTATTTGGGCCCACCAAACATGAATCTGTACAAATGATTCATGTACTCTTCTGCATCCAATTCACTTCCAAGATTTATGTGCACAGTAGGAGTATTCATAAGGTCCATTAGAATGTTAAAATCTCTGAGTACCTAAAATACAAAAATCAAGCATTATGCACCGAGTAATAATATAAATGGACTTAGCGATGATAAATTAAGGAGTACATATGTGAACATTTACGCGCCTATCAATATGCTTAAAAGGTTAGAATAATTTGATTATTTTTATTTGATGTGGAGTATATACGTTGACATGCAAGTGTTGAGGTGCCATATACGTCCAGTGTATATATGCTTGTGCCCATATATATCTGATTGCATTTCTCTTTTGCATCTTCATGAAAGTGGCATGTACGTAATGTAATTTGTTACAGTTGAGTTTCGGAGCTAGAATTAATTCTATCTAGTCTGCTAACTTTGGACATAGTAGAACGGAAGGGCCTTTTATTTTGGAGTACTATCTTCTCTATTACCATTTTCGGCTCTCTAATGGGAAGGGGAAAAACAATTGGATCGAGTCTCTAGAAAAACTGATTTCAAAAATAGTTTGGGTAGATTGTTCATTTGCAATAGATAGTTTCCGTACGTGGAAGAACACAATAACGGGATAAACAAAAAGGTTCTATTTTTCGAAAGGGCAAAAAGGTGCTTTTTTTTTTGGTTCTTCTCTTTTCCAAACTGTTCAAATGTAGTGGCCAAACCACAAAAATTGTTATGAGTTAAGGAGATGGTTTATGTCTTCGTACTTGCAAGTTAGTAATTGTTTAAACAATACTATATAGTAGAAGTGGCAATTTCAACCAATATTTTTCTAATCTGTCCATTTATAACCCAATTCAACCTGCCCATATTATATAATGGGTTGATATGGGTTCAACCCATATAAATCCATATTTACATGAGTTTAGATGGGTTGAAAATGGGTTTGAATTAAAAAAACCCATCCTATACAAGAGTTACTTCACTCCTGAAATCCTGTAACTTTTTTTCTGAAAATTTGTTCGTTTCCATCTGCTTCAGGGGCGCATGCCGCAGCCACAAGCCACTGCCAGCCATCGCCCCTTTCCCAATTTCCATTTTCCAATTGGAACAAATTTGAGAGAGGGAGGGAGAGATTGAGATCGATCTGAGATTGAATAAAAACCGTGGGAGAAGACTCTCAAAGCCGCTTCGAACCCTCGCCACAACCAATCTCCACTGCTGCCGCCGTCTCTCCTCCTCCTCTGCCGCCCCACCTACCGATCACCGCCGTCTCTCGTCACTTCACTGCCTATTCCAATAAATCTCACATCTCTCTTGGCCTAGTTCATAGCCTTGTTTTTGCTATTGGATAATGGTTGTAATTTAGGGGTGTTTGAACATTGAACTGTTTTTATCAGGTACTGCTGTTTCGAAGAAGAAAGTGGAAGATGTAATGCCGATTTCAAGAAAGGCCCATCTGCATTTAATGACATGATACATTCATATGTCGTTTTTTTAAAAGAGGAGAGAGATTAGATCATACGTTTACTAATTCTACCATCCATACAAAATTTTGATAAAAAAATTTATTAGGATTCTTTGGAGGGAAAAAAGAAGGAAATTTAAATAAATAAATAAAGGAAAACGGGTTGGGTCGAGCGGGTTTGGGTTCGACTTGACCCGTATTCGACCCAACTCATTTCAACCCATTTACTATTTGACCCGTATTTGCCCGTGACCCATTTCAACCCGCCCAAACGGCCCATTTGCCACCTCTACTATATAGTGCAGTAGATGATTGTGCTGTTGAGGGTAGAGAAATTATGTTATTAGTAACAGAGTATTTTTTGATTGGAAAATCTTGTAATGTAAGGCCCTGTAAGGCACCCTGTAGGGCGCACACGGGCCATCGATCTTGACAATAAATGGTTGAGATGTAATTTTTAATTATGATCGGTGATTTTTGATCTAGACCGTTGATTGATGAGATTAACAACTGTTTGCCACCCTACATGTACACTACACGGAGTCCACTACAGCACCCCGGATCCGTTAAACCTCATCACAATATGGTCTTGTAGCCAACATGGTGAATTAAAGTTTGTTATGAGTTGTTCTTCAAGTTGCTAGCATTTAATTAGTGGTTTATCTTTTTACTAGTGCTTGCCCGTGCCTACGGCACTACCCACTCCGATTAGAATTGGAATTACCCTTTGAATCTTGATAGTGGCTCAAATTGCTGAAAATTAACTTGGTACAAAGAACTTTGTTATCAAAACTGTATTTTTCAATTTCCATGAATAAGGCATTAACAAAGAACAAAACCACCAAATACAACCAAAAAACTTAGCTTCAATATTCCATATTCGGGACTTCCCCCTTCATACACTACACTATTTGCTCCAGCGCTCTTTAAAACGACCAAAAGAAAATACTAATCTCCAGGTGGAATTGGAATTACCCTTTGAAGGTACCCAAACGCCAAACAAACGAACTTGTTGTAACTCAAGGGAAAACTTGTATGTATGTAAGCTCAAGTCGAAACAAATGGATAGAATGGTCAGAAAATCATTTATCATTTATAAGGCTTAGAGGTTTACTGTTTACATTGAAAAAAGTTGAGGAAGCCTAAGTATAACAACATCCAATGAAGCTAAAAATTATAAATAAGCTAAGTAAGAGGTAGAGACCAAAATCATAAACTTAGCCCAAGACCATGTACTATCAGTAAGTTATGGCTTTTGGTGGAAAAAAAAAGGAAGACACCATAGTAGTACTATAGCTTTAAAATATAGAAACATGCTATCACATCCTCAATTTTTAACATAATTTAATTTACCATTTCGATAAAAGATTCTTGCATAAGATAAATAATACCCAAAATAATTTCCCACTTGTTTAATTTACAAATCAAGTCCCCAAGTTTGGAGAATTAAAACCTTGGTATCACGGCCCAAGTTAACTTAAACACAAGCACGAGTGTTTAGGATATTACAAACTTAAGTCAAAAGATAACTCAAAAGTAAATTAGTTATGAAGTCATCTTTAACCAAAAGCAAGTCTATTACAAAGATGAATGAGTAATTCAGTCAAATTAGCTTTCAAAAGAAAGTCTTCATGTCCAATCACACCATAGCATGCAATCTACTGCCCGGCATTTAGACTTGAAAAGAAGGATTTTATTGAGCTACACTAGCCCAGTAGAAAATTCTCTACTCAAGTTATATGTAAATGATGACATGCAACAAGAGTGATTGATTTGCAATAAACAGACAAGAGATACAAAGAGGCACCACAATGAACCAAAAGACTACGATTACGGGATGCTATATGTCCTAACGCTATTCCAAACCAATTCATACATCAAGCTAGAGGCAACATTTAAACTCATATCGATCTAATAGACTACAACAACTGTTCAACCATCTAATAGCTTTTTCGAACAAACGCCGCATCAACTTCCTCAACTCATATCATTCACCATGAAACCTCATTTCATAAAATTTTTCTTTTAATTTCCAAAACAATTTTAGGGAAAACTCAATACCACTTCGGGTCAAACTCCATTAATTCGAGCTTGAATGCCGGAGTCCGTTGATTTATGCCCAAAAACCAGACTCGTTGATTCGCTCAAGAATACCGGAGGATTTTAGATAAAAATCCTCTTTTCAAAACTCAACTTTCTTTTTTTAATAAAATCTCGATAGAACCAACCTTTTGTTCTCTTTTTCGACTATCACAATCCCAAGCAACAAGCAATCCAAACATCAACACAAACTTTTATAATCAATCAAAATTCTCTTCATCATGCGAGGCGTTCAATTGTGTACCACCCCTTGTATCACAATGAATTCTCTCCACCTGGGTTTCTGCATAATCACACCTTGCGTTGCGGGCCCTCTAGAGTCTCTGCATTACCACACCTTGCGTTACAGGACCCTCAATTTAAATTTATCAACTTAGACATACACACATGCATAATCAATCCGAATACAAGAAGACAACATTTTCACAAGGTCACACTCTTTCATTCATCATCATACAATGTATTACGAAATCATACATATCCCATCATGCATTGATAGATACCTTAAGTTCATGCTATTCCTGAAAGTCTATCATGATGTCCTTCGTCACGTATTGAACCCACAATGAATCATTGACATACCACCCGGTAGGTTCTCAACGAGAATCTTATAGAACGAGCGCCAAGGAACCTAGGGAGCTCTACAAGACATGGCACAAGTATATGAGTCACAATACTACCCATGGGACCACTAGACAATCTCATGTCTACTCGTAACATTCACCATTCAACCCCTTATAGCCCACGGTACTCCTATTAACCTAATAGTTCATTTCCTAACCAACAACACTAATGTTATACTCTAGAGAGTGCTAAGAGACAAGATCGAACATCAAGTCATTAGAACACAAGCAATGATATTCGAGAGTGACTTAAACATGTTCTAATCATATAGAGAGTCATAGCACGGAACGGAAACAACAATAGGAGTAGCTACAAACATCAGTGGACTAACACTCCTCTACTCAAATGGTCATAACTTCTTGTGTACTTAGAGTTTTCAAGTGATTCTACCGGCAAATGAAATCTGATTTCAAGACCTTCGAATTGATATAAAATTTGCATGAAATGGACATTGGACGAAGAAGTTATGGCCGTTGGAAATTTGGACTGAAACTAAAAAACGGGCAAAATTTTCAAATTCGACCAAAATATAAAACCCAACCTCAAGTATGAAACAAAGCATGATCTAGGTATACAAACATCACATAAACATATAACAAGAGTAAGAAATCCCTACCACAACGGGTTTTGAGCAAAACCCTAAGTACACCAAGTGCTATGAGCTTGAATTCACCAAAAACAAACTCCACCCAAGCTTTGCTACAAGATCTAGAGAGGATACAACCTAAAAACAAGATAAACAAGTAAGGATGAACAAGTAATTAAGAGGAGAGCGAGAAAAACGTGATAGAGGGTCAAAGAGTGTGAGTAAGGATACAAAACTTACCCTTTGACCACCAAATGTAAGATTCAAGCTAGTTTGAGGTATGAATCCCTTGGATCTTGACGATTTAAAGTTGAAATCAAGAGTTTTGAATGAGATTGGAGTGGGGTGGGTGAGAGGGGGTGTTTATAGGGTTATTTCATGGGTTTGGATGTGAAAAATGGTAAAGGAGGTGTATTTATAGTGGGCTGAAATGCGTGCTGCATTTTCAGGAAAAAAATCATAGCGGGTACTGGTATTGGGCGATTCTCAGTACCGGTACTGGAACCTCAAAATGCCAAAATAATAGAACTCTAGACAACGGATACTGGTACTGGGCAAAATGCAGTACCAGTACTGGCTGAAGAAAAAGATGAAATTTTTTACCGACTGACATTGAATCGAACCCCACTTGCTACCAACACCTCAAACCATCATTACAATATCAAATATGATCTCCCACATATTTAAACGATTAAAAAAAATATAAAAAAAATAAATTTTGGGTCTCTACACATGTAGTCGTCAAATGTTTAAACCATTGTCATCAAATCTTTTTAAGGTACTGGACATTGCAAGAATTTGTACAGACATGGACCACATGACCTCTCTTACACTCAAGCCAAATGCACGAAGAACCTAAATGGGCATCTAGTTATGTTTTTAGAAACAAAAACAATATTCGTCCACAAAACACGTGCAAACTTTTGTGAGGTGAGTGATGGATGTGAGACGGAGGATCTATAGAAAGGGAGGGAGACTTGTTGTATCTCAAAACAGTCAAGAGAAACTGAGAGTGAGATCAAGAGCAAGAGAATCACTACTAAACATCTCTGTCAAGGATGCATCTTAAAATACAGAAATATAGGATGTCGTAAGGGCTTAAGGGCCTCACCTCAGGGAAGTGACTTTACGTTAAGAACATGTTTTACTACCCTAAACAAAGGAGAAAAAGAATGGCATCAAATGTTAGCAATCCAAAAATAGAGAGTTGAAGGGTAATAATCAAAGTCAGAAATCAATAGGGAACATGCTAAAGCCAATTCTATCGTAGCACCGGTGATTTTAATTAAGGGACTTAATAGCAGCCCCACATTGATTTCAAACTTTGAGGGGTATCAATCGAATGGAATAGTTACCGCACCTCGCCGCAATCACCAAATCACATAACAGAAACAACAATCTACTATAGAAAGTGCAAAGTACTATCTATTACAAAAAAAATTAAGGGCAAAGAGCCATAGACACGTGTTACGAATTAGACTAAACCCAAAAATCTATATGGAAAACAAATTCTTGAACTTACACACAGACCTGGCCACACAATCCAAATTCCAAAGACCAGCTGGTAGTTTTTTTTTTTTTATTAGCAAAAAATTATTAATCACCGAATTCGAAAATTACAGAAATTAAAAGGTCAAGGGCACAAGGAAATTAAAATTACTTAATCTCCATAGGCATCCGAGACCCAAGCGTTAGTCAAAGATCCACAAAACCCTAAAAACACTACCAAACCCGAAATGCCCACCACACCTGAACAAATCCCTGCCCAAACAACTCAATCAAGATATAGAACGCTGCTACTGTCGCACCGACCCCCGTGAACCTACCGTATATCGCTAATCTGAAAAACATTCCAAGCCAGTGGCAAACGCCCTGTATCATGACCAATAAATGGTGTCCCAATTGCCGCAGTGCTACTGCATCCACGATCTGCCACCAAAATCACTTCTACTAGAGATTTATTTATAGTAGAGATTTCTTTAATTTTAATGATAAATGTATGTGATAGGTTGTGTTTGAATTGTTGTATATGTAGCATAATTGTTTCCGGTACCCTAATGTATAGGTCCAACATGTAGTATATCCTAATGGAACTGAAAAATTTCCCCATGTACACGCCCACAAATCACCTGATATTGGGTTCTGGTCTTCCTAAATGCGTGGAACATTCGAAAAACTTCTTCAGCTTTACAGAATCTTACTCCTACCAACGGTCACATGAAGTCACCACAAATCTTCTGCTAGATAAAAAATTGATTGACTGCAGCATTAAACAGAAAAATCTATTGGCACCGCTAATAATAGGATGCCACCGCACTTTCATCACAGACTACCTCTCTCTCTCCACCACCTCCTCACGCCACCCCGCACCACCGTCCTCCTCCACCGGCAAACCACTCCAATTCTCCCACCACCCATGTCCACCGTGTCTTCCTCATCACCATCCCATTCACTTCACCACGACCCAAACCAACTCAACCAAGCCATAAACTACCACAACCAGACCAAACACTCCTTCACCAACTACGCCAGGGGCCCCCACGGCCTCGACTGGGCCAACCAGCCCAACCCTTTTCGCCGTTACATCTCTTCCCCTCTCCTCCCTCTCTCCCACTTCCCCATTGATCAGAATAATCCCAATCCCTCGAACCCTAATAATAATAATAACTCCCCTCTCTACTCTTCCCTCTTCCATTCTCTCCCCTCTCCAAAACCCCTCTCCAAATCCACCGTTTCTCAGCTCTTCTACGATTCTCTCGCCCTATCGGCCTGGAAAACTTCTGGGTTATCCACCTGGTCGCTCCGAGTAAACCCTAGCAGCGGCAACCTCCACCCAACCGAGGCCTACATCATTTCACCACCGATCGATTCGGTGTCGAATTCGCCTTTCGTGGCGCATTACGCCCCAAAAGAGCATTCTTTGGAGATCAGAGCCCATATCCCTTCTGGGTTTTTCCCCAAGTTCTTCCCGGAGGGTTCTTTTCTTATCGGGTTTTCGTCCATTTTCTGGCGCGAGGCCTGGAAGTACGGCGAGAGGGCGTTTAGGTATTGTAATCACGACGTGGGTCATGCTGTTGCCGCGATTTCAATGGCTGCGGCGGAGTTGGGTTGGGATGTCAGGATTCTTGATGGGTTGGGATATGTGGAGTTGGAGAAGCTTATGGGGCTTGAGTTTTACAAAGAGTTCAAAATCCCATCTAGACCAGTTAAGGGGAAGTTCCCCGAGATCGAATTCGAGCACCCTGATTGTGTTCTTGTTGTTTTTCCCAATGGGGTTGATGAATTTGACGTGGATTATGGAGTATTGAGTTCGGCTATATCGGAGTTTTCCAAGTTGGAGTGGAAGGGAAAGCCTAATGTGCTCAGTAAAGAGCATGTTTGCTGGGATGTAATCTATAGAACAGCAGAGGCTGTGAAGAAGCCATTGGAGGTAGGAAGTAAATTTATGGTTGATCTGTTGCAACCGAGTGGACTGGTTAGTGAAGGGTCATATAAGGGTTTTACAGTAAGGGAGGTTGTCAGGAAGCGGCGGAGTGCAGTGGATATGGATGGAGTAACTGCAATGGAGAGAGGAACGTTTTATCAGATTCTGCTACATTGTCTTCCTTCAGGTTCTGGAAGCGGGGAGAAACAAAGGAAACAATTGGCATTGCCATTTCAGGCCATGTGTTGGGATGCTGAGGTGCATGCTGCTTTGTTTGTTCATCGCGTTGAAGGGTTGCCAAAGGGTTTATATTTCTTGGTGAGGAATGAAGACCATTTTGATGATATCAAGAAGGCTACTAAGTCTGAGTTTGAGTGGGAGAAACCAGAAGGCTGCCCTGATGATCTCCCTCTGTATGAACTTGTTAGAGGTGATTGTAGGAAGCTTGCTAAACAGCTTTCTTGCCATCAGGTACATATGTCTCTTCTTATATGAGTTTTTCTTCTTAAATTTTCCTAGCTGATGTATTTTGCTCCAAAATGGGTATGCTTGTGACACAGAGATGCATCTGTTTCTAGGATGGTCTCACTGTATCCAAATCTTAACAAGGCTATGTAATGAATTGTAAGTTTGCCGACTTTGCTTTTATCATGCTATGGAATGAGTTCTAAATTGTTGAATATCGTGGGTTTAGTAAGTGCACAAGTAAGCATGTGGCATAGAACTATAGAAGCATAGAACGAGTCTAGGGATGCTAATGACTAGGAATATCTCTCCTCTATGTTTTGCTTGGACTACATGTTAGCTTTCATATGGTTATATGACATGCAAGAAACATGTTAGGTACTGCCGATCTCATATTCCCACTTCTCAACTTTGTGGCTTTGGATTTAAACCAGGAACATAAGTTGAAATCTAGCAAATCAAAAATGCTCTAGTGACTGTTTTGCTGCTTGTTTTCAAATGTATGAAGAAAAAAAAATGGTGTTATCAGAGTCGGTCATTTTGATATAAATTGGCCGTTTTGATGGGAAATAGTGTTTGCCAAACTTTTACTGAACTAACACGTGTGTAATTTTTGCATAATGTACTGGAAACAAAGTTGACCAATACTATCGCAAGTTCCGGGCATTATCACCATAATTAGACTCGAGTGTTAGATTCTTTTATTTGACTTGTCTCTGGAATTGAAAGCTTACCATTTTTTTGCCTGTAGCCATATCCCAAATAGCTCTTGAACTATAAGCGTTTCATGAAACAAGGACTAATTTTGTAGTTCCTAATTTTTTTCACTATGATTCAATTCCCTAGTTTGCTACTTAGGTGGAAACGATCTGCGAGTATTGTTATGCCAACAAGCGTTGATATTTCAGTAGTATTCCTGTATCTTGACTAGATGCCATAATCTTCTGCAGGATATTGCCAGTGATGGCTGCTTCAGTCTAGGCATGGTGGCTCACCTTGAGCCTACATTGCGTTCCAAGGGGGCGTGGATATATCCTCGGTTATTCTGGGAGACTGGAGTTCTTGGTCAGGTGTTGTACCTTGAAGCGCATGCAGTTGGCATCTCAGCTACTGGAATTGGTTGCTTCTTCGATGATCCTGGTGTGTTTTCCTTTTCCTCACCTGGTACCTTATAGTAGTATCCTAATTTCCCACCTAATCGTTCTTGGTAACTAGAACTCGTATTGAGATTTCACATAGAGATGCTTGTTCTAATAGAGAGATCTCTTCTAGATTTGTCTTCTGGCTATCCTTGAAAAAGTCGAGACTATTTTCTGGTTTTTGTCATTGCAATGAATCTTCATGTAGCACTAGTGAAGAAATCTTGTGGGTAGCATTTCTGGTAATTATTGGTTGCATAAATTACATGCCTTGAGGCAGAGGTACACTGTAGGACTTAAATAATGAATGAGAGAAGCAAGTGAAAAAAAAGGAAAGATCTGCACTTTTTTTTGTTAATCAGTAGAACTAAATAGGGGACATTAGAGGAGGAGGTGTGGTTCGGGAAAATTTACATGAGCATCAAGGATCGTAGGCAATGTTTTGAAACCCAAACCATAGAGCAAACCGGAAAAGGGACCGGGCAAACGGGTCATCGGTTCAACCGCAGTCGAACCGAAATTGAACCGTATGTCATTATTATGTCTGAAATTATTGATAATTACGTCAAAATGAGTTAATAAAAGAAAACTAACTAATACTAGGATATAAAAGAATATCAGTGTCTTAAAATGTGTAGAATGTACGTGGGTCTGCCTTATGTGGAATGAAAGATGAGGAGTTAGAGTTAATTCTGCCTGAGAAATGTAGTTCACAGATTTGGAAGAATCTCACATTGGTGGGTTGTAGTCTTTTAGAACTTGAGACACCTAATTCAGCAACAAACCCTTATGCTTGTGCTGCTTGCGCCATTTGTGGGAATGGCAACGGGGCGGATAACCGTACCCAAGACCCGAAATCTTGCACCTACCCTAATCCGCCCCGATACCTAACAGTGATGGGAGGGGTTGTCACATGCCCGTACCCAACGGGGTTCGGGGAATACCCGAACTAAATGGATAACCAATAATTGTATAGATCGAACAAAAAAAATCAAAAATGATTTCATCTCTCTAACTTTGAATCAGGCATTTCTCATGTGCTTCTGGAGTGGATTTTTCGAAATCACAGAGAGAGACAAAAATAATAAGAACCGGAGAGGAATCCAGAGAAGCTCTAACATCGGACGGCTTGCGAAGAAAATCAAGGTTGCAAAGAAAGCCGAGGTCGCGGGAAATCTGGAGAAGAGATAGAGAAACACGTCACCGGAGAAGCTCCAACGTCGGACGCCAGAGAGAGGACGTTGCCGGACGAAGGAGGGTGAGAACAGAGGGAGGAGGCGTCCAGGAGGGTGCGGCGTTGTGTTTGAAAATTAAAAGTATAAGTGAGCATTAACCCTAATCTGAAACGTGTATCAACTATCGACATACAGTAGTAAGTTACAAAATTATCTATAAGGACCATAACTATAGATAATAATATGGTTTGGTTCAGGTATCGGTTCGGGTAACTGCGAAACCATAACTGAACCGAACCCATTCGGTTATCCCTTTGCCTCTACCATATCCGTACCCATGGGGAAAAATCAGTTATGGTCCGGCGAAAAAAGAGCGGTTCGCTTTGAGTACCCATCGGTTCGGTACAAATGGCCATCCCTAGCCATTTGATGGTGCTCTGCCCGAGGAGGGTCCCAATAACACTCAACTCCAGCAGCAGTAATGGCTCGAATCTCAGTAAAACTTTTACCCTCTCTGGTTTAACAAACCTGTTGCCGGTTTTCTCGGGTTGCCGGTTAAACCATCTAATTTGCGCGGTTTTTAAAAATGAAGACTGATTTAATAACATGCCCTTTTTTTTGGGGGGTAATTCAGATCGGAACACGAGCAGGACAAATGTTTAACCAATTGGATCGGCCGGTTTGGTCTTGTTTTAGAACATTGCGTGTAGATTTGCTATATTGCAAGTGTCAATCATTATGTCCCTCTAATGATTCTTATCAAGATCCTTTTAATTGATCTACCTAGGACACTATCCCGTGTGTTCCATGTCATCATCTCCCCTCCCTAAGACGAAGAGGAAGAACTTCACAAATGAGATCTCATATGCCAAGCCAACAGAGTAGGAGGTACCAGAATCAAATATAGTTGAATTGGGTCTAAGGAATCTTGTTTAGATGTAAGATTTGGACATAAGATCATCATATGGTAGTTAGTTAGGTGGTGGGCACATCGCTATTCTCACGTGTGATTGGACCAACAATAAATGGCTCGTGAATAGCTATATGGGGTGGGCCACTCTCCTTTTCAATGAATGTGAATACTCTATGAATGAATATTCAAGCTACAATCCTCGATTTATGCTGCCTTAATATGTTACATGGACTCTTCTTAAGGGAGAAATATCCGTTTTGGACACCCGACACATGGGGGTGTGAGATGTGTCAACATGCCCTATGACATCTCCTAAACAAGATATGGAGCCAAGAAGATGGAGAAAAATTCTAGGTTATGTGAAATTTTTCGTGTTCGACAAGTTCAGTTGAACAATTCACCTAGCAAGCATATATGGAAGTCAAAACTTTATTTTCTGTGTTGATAATTCGACATATGACTTTGAATCTACCATGAAACTATGCTTCAAAACTCTCATGACTCCTAACAGTACATTATCTAAGAAATGGAAAAAAGCCCCTTAGGCATATGGAGTTTTTATTACATGTACGGTTATATCTGTAAGGAGAACTATATGATCATGATATTTCAATGTGTACCTGTAAGGGGTGTTTTGGCTTTAAATAAGCCACTTGGCTTTTTTTTTTTTTTTTTTTTTTTGTCTTTATTCAATTTTTTTTTCACATTTGTTAGTTTCACGTTAAATTTTTGTGAATTATTGGTTCGTCTCGACGAGAGGAATCGGAAAAATGAAAAATTGTGGTCTAAACTCATTTTTTTTAATAAAGCCAAAAAATCTGGCTTTTTGACTGATTTTTGGCTTTATTCAAAAAATTTCAAGTTTGGACCATAATTTTTTACTTTTCCGATTCCTCTCGTTGAGACAAACTAATAATCCACAAAATTTGACGCAAAACCAACAAATGTGAATAAGAATGCGGACAAAGAAAATAAGCCAAGTGGCTTTTTGCCAATACACTCTACGGCTACCCGTATTGAGTCCACGTAACATAGGTGCCAAAATGTCTACCGTTTTGCTCAATCAGGTAGTGGTGTTTATATCACAGCCGCTATGATTTTTTTTTTTACCAGCAAAGAAAATTTCATTATGCTAAAGATAAAATATGAAATCGATCAGTAAGAAAATTGCATAGAGAGAGTTTCAGAGGGAATAAAACTCCCCTACTACTAGCAAAAACTCAACCTACCTCACAGCCGCTATGATATTGGACGTCAAGTAGTGTACCTTCAATCAAATTTTGACTCATTGGAATCCAAATTGCCAAACCAGTCCCAACCAGGGTTACCACAATTTGCTATAGGGGTTACGATTTACAACTGTGATGCGGATCAAACGATCCCAATCTGGGATCGGTAGGAATTGGAATGGAGATTCAGTGATCCGATTATAAAAATGGCGCACAAATGATTATCTTACATTGCATACAAGATACAACAAAAAAAGACCTTGTAAATTAATTCCATTGTTGATTTGATAAGTACATTACCTTGTATAGATGCTACTAGTACTAAACCAATCTGAAAAAATGGTCTGCGTTTGGAAAGAACTAATTTTGTTCCGAACATATGATCTGAAGAAGCCTACCCTCACCGTACCGTGTTCCGAAGGTTATGGCGTACTATGCTCCCACTCCCGTTCCATGTACCATAGCGATCTGCGATCCAGGTAACCCTGGTCCCAACAAAGTAATAAGGGTGTGTTTGGAACTTAGGGAGCAGTATCGAACAAAAAGGAAAAAAATATTATTTGTTCCTAGCTTTGGGGGGGGGGGGGAGGGTTGTTGATAATTAGTTTCTTTTTAAATTCCATATCTTTTCGATTTTAAGTTCAAGTTATGTTATAATTTTCCGCTCCTTTTTTCTTCGAATTCCAACATGGGAGAAATTGTTTTCCTCCTCATTTTCCTTTATTTATCTTGCATAAGTTAAAGATACAATTACTCCTTCCTTTTAATGCCTGTAAGACATGATTAGACCTGGTGTCACGCTCCCTGCAACTGACAGGTGGACCAATCTCACAATCTCGATTTCCATTGCACCCAGCTAGGCTTAAGGGGTAACAGTTCTATGTTGCATGGATTCTTCTAAGCATACAAAGTAGCAGTGTCATATACTCGACACTTGGGGGGTAAGGGTACGGAATATGTCCCTACATTTTTGTTGGAATTCACTTGGGAAGAATAATTTGTAAGTCAGAGTTTATCTTAAATTAATGGTATGCAACAATGCATCGAATGCTTTAAGACACATTGTAGAACAGCATTTACCCTACAAAATAGAATAAAAATGTATATTTGATAAATATACCATGTCTTTGTTTTGAGAATATCACACACATCCACACACCCGACACTCATACTTGAGTTCATGTTGTCCATCAGTGGCCAGGTGTGCCCTTCCCCACCAACCAAGCATGCCTCCTCTCACGACCTGCCTCCAACTAACTCATGAAAAGCAAAAGTAATTGCATCGCATGCTAAATGTTAGTTCAACCCTTCTTTTCGAGTTGTCAACTCAAATTTTATTGGTTTTTTTTCCTTTTGCAGTGCATGAGTTTCTTGGGTTGAAAGGATCAAACTATCAAAGCCTTTATCATTTTACAGTTGGAGGTCCAGTCTTAGACAAGCGGATAATGAGTCTTCCTGCATATCCAGGCCCTGGAATTGATGCATAATTTTGGATAAGTACAATCCACATAACATTGGCAGTACATTGATGATTTTTCTTGAAAGCTCCTGATGGCTATTTCTCCCGTTGATGAGGGAAAAACACAGTATAGTTACAGCATGATAAATACTCGGTGATATGAACTACTAATTGACTGTAAGAAATTTGTCCATATGTGTATAAGTTCTTTGTTAGGTGCAGGTTGTGCCTTCTTATAGGAGGTATTTTAGTACGTGTTAGTTTTTCTGGAACTGGAGCATCTGGTTCAAATTGCCATTTCACTGCTTGAGCAGTTGGCCTGTAGTTGGTTTAGGAGGTTACCTGCTTCTTTGAGCTGTAAATAATATTTTTTGGATTCTATTGATTGCTCACAAATGATAAATTTTGATGCTAAAAATTGTAATGGTGGAGGTATAATGGTTTGTGGCCCTCGGGCATTGGTATCCGGACTGTGCCATCAGTTAGGGGCTTGTTTAGTATTGCTTTCATTTTTGTTAGCATTAGTGAAAATAACGAAAAAGGTTTGGCAAATGTTTTCTGGAAAATATCATTCAACAATTCAATTTTCAAGAAATCACCAAGAATGTGTGTTTATGATTTCACAGAAGCTGTTTTTTGCTTAGAGACGTAAACAGTGCTCTCTAGAACTTTACAGAACTGTTTCCGGGTATGTTGATCTGTACCAACTCTTAAACCAACAGTAAGCACAATTTAGCTTCCGTCTGCATAGAGGACAAATAATCTAAGTCATGCGCTCCGTAATAAGCTTAATGGTATGAGGGAAAGAGAAGTGAAGAACAAAACAAGAACGACTTAAAAAGTGCAAATGGAAAGTGCGATTGCAAATTTTCACGCCCTAAACTTTCACGAAGATTACTGCTGTGAAGAAAGTGTCGATCACAAGAACGCAAATCTGCAGTGTGTTGGTATCGTTGCAATAACGGTAGCTCAAATAACATTGAAAGATATCAGCACCCAAGAAATTGGAGTATCAATTACAAAATTGAGCCCAATTCCATCTGACGACTGAGTAATACCGAACCATATAGTTGATTTTCAAGGTTTTCTTTTTCCTATCAAGATGTTTTTTCCACAAGTATGTAAAACCAATAGTTGCGCCCCATACAACAATTCTGCTAAGATACCTTTTTTTTTACTTCATATTTATCGAACCACCAGTTGTTCCACATTTACTACCACCTCTTAAGTTTTGAGATAGGCTGGTGAAACTGTCTTCTTCAAGCTTCAAGTGTACAATGTCCATATTAACTGCCTCTGGAGCTGCATTCAGAGTATAAGAATTCTTCATTCCTCAGACTTCCTACTGTAGTATGCATTTAGGACCAGTTCAAGGAGGTTACGACTTCCCAAAGGGAAAAAAAAAAAATTCAAACTGTTGCACAATGATGAAAAATCATTAAACATAGCATAACTGAGAGCTTTTTTTGTCCTGCTGCTTGCAAAATGCCCGGCAAAAACAGGATTGGTTTTGTAGTGGCAAGCTGACACCAGCACTTTGCATAATCGCAACGTATCTCAGCAAGGTAAAGAACAGCTGAAACTTCCGTATGAACTTACTAACTGTCTGGTTCTTTCCAAAACACGAAGGCCATCCTATTGCCTCAAATCTAAATCTTTCTTGTTCTATTGTAATTGCAGGCTTCCAACTTGAATGGCCTTTTCCCTCTCCAGCTGGGAAGGCACTCATTTTTCGGTTCAATTTTCTCAAAAGAACTTCAATTAGTAAATCCAAGTTAAGAGGCAGCCCTTGACAGAGCTTAATAAAAAAACAGAATTCATGTAACCGACCCCAATTGATTGGTACACGAGGCTCGGTTTGGTAACACAAGAAATAGGGAACACGAAGATTTTCATTTCCGTTGGAGTAAAATTCTATCCATCCTGCGATTTTCATGTAATGAACATGATGAGGTTTAACTTTAACTTACTAATTCTGACCACCTCGTCCTAGAATCAAGCTACCAGAACGCAGTGAGTACATCTATTTCAAAATTGATGGGGTTGCTTAAGCCAATGGCATTTTCCATTTTGTACTTGAATGAATCCAGGAAGAGACCAAGGGAGAGACCAGCCTTCCAGTAATTAAACATGGTGATCAAGCTCTTAACCTTACCGAATAAATAACGAGAAGTTCTATATGTAAGAGCCCCAATCCCTTCCACAACAGCCACAGATAAAGCAGCAGCTAGAATATCCCAGTCTCCAGTTTGCCCTATAACTGTAGCAAAGGCAGTCGCACAGTAAAAACCCACCAGGAAAAAGAGTACTTTCATTGGAAAGTTCTTCCGTATCTCCTTCATTCGTGCACTCAACTTTAGTCGAATGGCTTGGGCAGCCCTTATAAGTTGGGTCCTGTTTCTGCTGTTGGTTTTTTGGAAAGGATTCAATCCACCGCAATCTGCACTGCTCCTAATAGGCCAAGCCAACCTCCTATGCAATTTGAGTTGAGAATCAGACTATGAGCATAACGTAATACCATCTTACAATAACATGCACTACTATTTCCCTGTGCTCATAAAACTAAACATACTAAGGCTTCGTTGTTCCAATGTAAATTGCAAAGTGATTTACCTGAAATATTCTCCATGTAAAATGTTTTACATACAGAATAAATTTACTATATCTAGTTTCCAGTGTTTGGCATGAAACCTCAACAGAAAATTCCAGAAAAAATAATTGCCTAATTGTAGCGCTGCAAATACTCTAAATAAGGCCCACCGACCCAACAATGGTGAAGCAGGCCTTCATTCCAAGCCCATAAACTCATAGCCGCATATTATTTTCTTCTCCTTCACATAAACCATTTTACACGGTAAAATATTTACTTGGTAAAGATTTAATTGCGGTGCTGCAAATATTCCTAATGATGGTGAATTGGTCCTTCATTGCAAGCCTATATAAATTAAGACTGTAAAAGTTATTTTGTTAACCTTCGCATTTTACTTGGTCTCCAATCACTAGCAGACAAACCCTGAAAATGAGAGATTATTTTTGGGAAAATATTTTATGTGTCGAAACAGACAGCCTAAATTTCTCCATGCAGGACTACCATATCTGTGTACAATAGGCATAAAACAAGCATCAGATTAAGTGTGACTTATTTGGACTTGTTGAGCAAAGAAACGTCGGAGATGTGAAGAAAATATGCACGAGAATAGAGTCTCTTGCCAAAGGCAAAAGCAGTCTTGTGAATGCAAGCCCCAAGGCGGTTTCTTGTGGGAAACCTATATCTCAATTGTCTGGTAACTGCAAGCTTAGTATTTGTAACGCCCCGAATTTTGGGTACGTTAAATAAAACATTTTATTATAAAAACGAAGCGAGTCCAGCTCGTTATTACATCATAAACCTTACAAAAGTACTTTTATTCAAATAACAGAGGGATCTAGGGTTCCTAATTACAGTTCTTCTTGCTTCTCCATTCTAGCCTGCTCCTTGGCTCCGAACGCCTCCAAAGTGAATAGTTCGTCCTGTTCGTCTATCAAATTCTGACATATTATACCGGCGTTGCCACCCATATAATATGCCAAGGTCACCACAAGGTAACACTGTGAGCTACGAAGGCTCAGTAGTATAATCCTAATACTAGCATCGATTTCCACATGATAAGTACATAAGCAGTGAA
>BPLS01000234.1:348755-364195 GCA_019656275.1 Rhododendron kiyosumense
TGAAAGAAATGGAAATGAGAGTGCATAAGCTGTAAGCTCTTGAGGTCATGGACCTTTGCCCAATTATCCTTAATCAAATGCAAGTAAAGATGTACAAGCATTTGAAACATGAGGTCTTGCTCTTCCGAGCTACCTACGTACCCCGTTTGTAGGGATCAGACTAGCATAGTTTTTTGGGGCAAATGCTAACATGCATGCTACAGAAGGCATAAAAATTTGCAAGCAAGTAATTGATTGATTGGTTGAGGAGCACCCACCGATTGCTCTGTCTCAGTGGCATAATTCAAAGACGAAAAGGTTGTAATTGACGCCATGCTCTGGAGGCGAAAGATGTAAACCAATGAGACAAGTTAGTTTGTCTTGAAGGGATAAAATGCGATTGAACCTCGAGAAGTGCCGTCCAATGAGACAAGTTAGTTTGTCTTGAATGGATAAAATGCGATTGAAACAGCAAGACAAGTTAGTTTGTCTCGAAGGGATTAAAATGTGATTGAATCATGAGGGGTGCCATCCAACGGGACAAGTTAGTTTGTGTCGAGAGGATAAAACCAAATCTATGGTTAAAGGTGATAGTAGTATGTCAAGCAGTCGGCTGACAAATAAGACAGATGAATGCGACCGTAAGAGATCGAGACCAGAAAATGAGGCCCGTGCTCTGACATTTGAGGATAATAAAACTCCCTCTGTCCCATAAAGTTTGGCATTTTCAGAAATGCGTATCATTGTTAAATTGTATATCTTTTTTAATCCATAATGTTTTCGACAATCTATATTGCTTACAGATTAAAAGTTATAGTTCATTTTTTCATAAGGCTGGAATAGTAGAAGTGCCACACTTTATAGGGACGGAAGGAGTAATTCCTTTTTATTTTTATTTTATTTGAAAAAGACAAAGGACATATCTGAGTACCCTTTCTGCTTTACTGTTTTTGGCGAACGGATAGGTATATTCAGGACCTTGGGATTCGGACTAGAGTTTTTCTTTGGATGGAATCTAGGTTTGAGCTGGAGTTGGTTTTTAGTTTTGGCCATTCATGCCCTAGTCTTGATGTTGGCTGTATTATGCAGGCTGATGACATTAGGCTAATGTGCCCCAATGAGTGACGGTCCTCAGTTCTGATTCTTTTCCTTGATTCTACTGATAGCTTCGGCAACCAACTTTATCATGAGCACAAGTGCGGGTTCTTCCATGTATCGAAGCTTCTTCCTCGAGTTGGGGCCTCAGGATCAATATGACCTGACCAGACAGATGACCTTGTGAGAATTTGGACAAGGCCTAGACGACTTTAAAAGACAAGAAAGACCCTTTATCAAAAGCCTGACTCTCAATGATGACCTTGACTGGACGAGGAATTTGATTCGACTGATGAGGAGCTTGATCACTTGAGGGTTACAAAAATGGCAAGCCTACCCCACAATTGATGCTTGAAATTGTCATAAAATCAAGCTTCGATGATACTTATTCAGGACTTTCTTTGATCTTGTTTTGTCAAAACATGAGAATTTTTTACCACGAACCGTGCTTGTGCCCCAAGTTTCTAATGACAACCCATGGATTTTGAAAATACCCTAGCTTGAATTTTGCAAACCTCTTATGTGACCAAACCTCTGGAAGAGGCTACCTACGTATCCCTTTTGCAAAGGAATCAGGTCATAACGTAGTTCGGGACTACAAAACTGACTTTCTTTTTGGTTTTCCTTCTTTGACTTGAATTTTAAAACATACAAACACAAATGCATAAAAGATTCGAGGTACAAACTGATTCGAAATTGACTTGAGGAAGACTTGACTTGAAACCTAAAAACTTTCTAGACTCGTGAGAAAATCCATTCATGGATTGACTCTACTGCATTCAAAATTCTCCTCTAGATCTGAGGTCCGGCATGGAGTCAGTGACAGCTTTTTTGAGGATACCCGATTGAACAGCTTCTTCGACAGCCAGGCCTATTTCGAAGAATGTCTTGAAGTCAGAAGAAGCTTGAGCTAGGGTCATGTGCTTGGCAAGTGCGGATTGGAGATTTCGGACAATCATCTGAATTTGATATTTCTCAGAGGGTTTCTCCTTCATCTCAACAGTCTTTGCTCTCCATCTTTGGACAAAGTCCACAAAAGACTCATATGGCTCCATTTTCATTGATTCTAATTCTCGGGAGGTGACCTCAAATTGGATATTATAATCAAACTGGGCCACAAAAGCCTCACAAATGTCCTCCCAAGATTTATTCTTTGTTATTTCCAAGGTAGTGAACCAATGTAAAGCATGCCCAACTAGTGTTTGAGCGAACATTTGGGCCATGGTGTCTTTCTCCACACCCCACATGGAAAGTGTCCCAATGTAGAGGTCAAGTGTGCTTTTGGGTCATTGGTTCCATTAAACTTTGCAAAGTCAATTGTCTTGAATTTTTCGGGTAGTCTAGTGTTTGGGAAGAGGCAGAGGTTGTCAATGTCAAAACCGGTCAAGGCAATTCTTTTGCTTTTGGCTATAGACTACTCAAGTTGGGCTAATTTGGCTTTGATTTCGGCCATTTCTGGGCTTTAGGGGTATGGTTAAGGGGGTGGTTCACGGTTATTTTCGAGGGGTGTTTCTGGGTTTTGTGGAGGTGGAAGTTGACTGGCAACCCCTGTTATCATGAGCATCAACTGGGCCATCTGATTGTCAATCCGTTCTTCCATTTGTTGGATAGAGTTCGGATTTGATCCAACTCATTTGGATTCCCTGCTTGCTGTGGTTCCATATCCTCCCACAAATTATGAGCTTCCATGGTTGATTGAGATGGTTGCATTCTAAGCCAAATCAACCTTAGTCAAGGTCGAGTCTTATAAGGGTATGATTTTCTTCTTCGGCCCAATTGCTCTTGGGCTGACAACAAAGCAATAGGTTGTACTCAGACATGCTTTTCTTTTCTTGTTTTATGAAAAATGTGCATAATAAAAGAATTACACTGCTGCCAAAGTTATCGTCTATCTCAAACTAATGATTCTAGCCTCTCGAAGGTTGCTTTAAGTTTCTTTTAAGATAGAGTGACAGATCCTAAGAGATGTCAAAATGAACTAAGTATTCAACTAATTCTTATTCGAAGTTTCAATTTTGAACTTGGAATAGCTTAGTATAGATGGCGTGGTACAATAACCAGAATGGCGTCAGTGGCATGGTGCCATTAGCCGAAGTGGTGTAAGTGACGTGACACTATAACCTGGATGGTGTTTGTGTCACAACATCGTTTCCTTGCTATTCCTTATTCTCCGTTGAATCTTCGATTAGGCATTAGTCAAGGACTTAGTAAATTTTTATTTCTCAAAGTCTCGTTGTTCTAAGGATTCATCGAGCCTCGGATTTCTTTTTAATGGTGTATCCCTTATTTAGAACCATTGATTCCAAAAGATGCCAAAATTAACTAAGTATTTGACTAATGCTTTATCAAAAATTTAACCTCAATTTGGAATGACTTGGAGTGGGCGGTGTGACACCATAATCAAAGTGGCGTCAGTGGCATGGCACCAATAGTCGAAATGGTGTAAGTGATGTGGCACTATAACCTGGATGGTGTTGGTGTCGCAACGTTTATTTCTTCATCATTCCTCCTTTTAGTTAGGACTTTGATTAAACGTTAGTCAAGGACTGAGTAAGATTTTGATTTCTCCAAGTTTTATAGCTCAAGGGACTCATATAATTAAAGCAACACATATTTAAAGTACATGACTCTTCATCGGGTCTTGGCAACCTTCAATAGACTACGCGAGCGAGCCTAAGAAAATATGGTTTTAAATGGATAGCACAATAACATGACATAGACGAAATGCAACATGCGATGTAGAAAACAGTAACATGCAAGCAGGAAATATTACATAATCCTACCTTGCGGGTTCCTGTCTTAGTTTGGAAGGTTCTATTGCTTATAGGGGCTGGGTTTTGGTTTAAACGGGTTCCCCGGACTAGGGTCAAGGTATGCCTCCCAATTATCAAGCGTACACCCGACAATGGTACAAATGGCAGGTATGATTCGTCATGGTCGAGGGTTGCCGAGTATTCTGGGATTCCCTATCACTGGTAAGCCGGGCAGGATTGCCAAAACACAACATCAAGGTTGAACAGAATATATATACAAGAGATAGACAATGAAACAAAATATTTTGAAAATCCCACAAATATTTTTTAAGCTTGGCTTGCCAGTTTAATTAATACTTAAAGAAAAAGACACACAAGCGAATAGTCGGAAAGCCCCAGGTTGGAACGGTCGGATAGAAATTCAGTTAGAATTGCCATTTCCTTCCTTTAACGAGCATAAAGCAAAGTCGTTGTTGACAGGCTTTTCAAGAACTGTTCACCGATGTATTCAATACTTTAAGTATTAATTAAATAGTCCCCAGCGGAGTCGCCACTATGGGCTACCCGCCCAGATTTGAAAAATTGAAAGAGTCGCCACCCGGATTCGAGGTTTGCCACCCGAGAAACCGTTTTGATTAAAAATGATCATTTAAAATTGAAAACCAGAGATCGTTTTTGAGTTCGGAAGCCATGTTACGAGAGGAGAAGGGTTTTATGACACCCCTCTCGCCCGACACAGGGCCGGTCTCTACTCAATAATTGTGAGATTTTTATTAAAAATATTTTGTCTCATTAAAGCAACTAGCAAGTATCCACAAATATATCAAATAAAGAGTGTATGCCTGTGCAAGTGTACAATATATGATAATGAAATGATACAAAGTGAAAAATGACAGAAAATCAACTACTGCCACTAGAACCACTCAAGAGCGCTCAGGAGTAATCCTGAGCGCTCAAGAGTCGTGCTGAGTCACCCTACAATTTTTGGTTAGAATAGATGCAATATAATACTTAAAACAAAAACACGTAACTACTAATATGCATCGGTGCTTAGCAAAGGGCTTAAACAGCTAAGAACTGGTCTTAACAATCCGAATTTTGCTTTCTTGCAACAGAAAATAAAACTAACTGGGCTCTGGAAGGACCAGTGCACACCTAGTATTTACTAAAATATAGGAAAAACAATACTTAATGACAAATAGGATTTTAATGATGGCCGCACTCCTGAGCGCTCAGGAATGGTCCTGAACGCTTGGGAGTGAATACAGTGCCCAGAAAAGATTTTGTTTCTTTTGTGTTCTTCTTGCTCTTAATACTTGAACTAAAATCAAATGAGCGCCAATATGAGGAACTGGTATGGGCCCTTGATTCCCCTCAGAACTAGAAAAACATTAGATTTTGGAGTATAAAGTGAGCCCTGATACCTTTGCTTGACTTGAAGTTGGATTCTTGGACTGATTTGGATGCTTGAAAATGGTCTAAAAATCACGGAAAGATGAGAGCTTAATTATGGTTAAGCTCTTGGATTTTCTAATGGTTTCCTGAAATTGCTTTGATTTTTGAAAGCGAATTTGGAATAATTTAGAGAGAGTATTTTCAGAAAATGGGGGAGACTTTTAGAGAGAGATTTCGTGCCCCCATGTGAAGTAGAAAGAGGTGGGATTTATATGGGATGGGAAAAATTAGGATTTTCATTTGAAAAATAAATCAAAAATAAGGAGAAAATAATTTTGGGAGGGAAAACAGGCGTGATTGGTCTTCTGTTGGCTCAAGTAGACATCCGGCACTTGCAGTTTTGAACTGCAATTTTAAAATCTGAACAAAAACGTGGTCAAAGATTAAGCTCAACATCCAATGCCCTGTCAGTACTTTCGAGCGCTCAAGAGTGAAGTCCCGAGCGCTCAAGAGTGCCTGCCCAATTTCAGAGGGGCGCCACGAACACTCCCAAACTCGAATTTGGGTGTTTTTCGAAGCGTTGAAAAGCTGGTTGAGTCCTCTTTCTAACCCAATTGGTTTCATTCAAAGGAATTTTATAAACTGAAATGTGTGATGATTTTTCCCTCAATGTGTCGGGAAAAAGAATGGTTTTGGTTTGCAAAAGACCAAGAAGCATCGCCCAAGCTTTTGCCAAGTCTCATTTTGATTCCTTTTCATCATTGGGGAGCCTCGAGAGCACAAATTAAGGATAATTGATAGGTTCAAATTGGGGTGTCTACACTTATTAACCCGTGGAATGCCCAGAATTTGAGAAAGGCATACATGTGATGAGCATCGCCAGCATGCCTTGACTCTGACCACTATCTACTTTTATTTAACTTATGTTTTTTTTTTGGCCTCAGGCCTTGTTTCTCTCTTTATATGTTAAGTCGGATTTGACCTTTATCTATTTTAATGTCAGTTTGACTGTGGTTTGGGAAAGTTTGTTTCAACTTGTGTTTAATCATTGTTTCTAATACAAGCAAAGTATCTTGCTCAGCAATTGACATTCTCTGCATAATTCTCTACATTTATCTCCCTAAATTTGTGCTAAATATTAACCCCAATTGGCACTTGCCGAAAAATGCAAATGATGACTTCGATCACACCCACAAACAGCGTCTGCACCACTGCTTCGGCCATTATGATGCCCTAGAAGCACCCCAAACATATGGTCCACCGAGCCTAAGACCCGCATTATGGCTGGAACTTAGGCTACGGTTTGGCTTGGCAAGATATTAAGGTCGGCCACAGCTCGGTTACGCTCACGGTTCGGTGAGTAAACCACCCACAAACTTCAAACATCTAAGTCCTTCGTACTTTTGCTAGAGGCTGGCACTTTGGCCGAGCCCCAAGCAAAAGTAGGGGTACCAACCAAACTTCCGTTCAAACCCTGGTACTTTGGCTAAGGATTGGCATCTTGGCCGAACCCCAATCAGAAGTGGGGGTCCCAATCTAATTTTGCAAGCTTTCTATACTTTGGTCAATGCTCGGCTACTTGGTTGAACCCCAACCAAACTGAGGCCTACGAATAATCACAATACTAAGACAGCAGTACAATCAAAACTTTCCTGAGGCATGGAGAAAATCAAAGCATTGTAAACACAAACTTGATGAAGGCATTCAAGATTTCAAAATTAAGAGTGTTGTGGATTTCTTGTACAGGGAGCTACGGCGTGGTAAATCGTTTGATACCGTCCTCCCACAAACTATTACATTTAGCATGACAAAATCCAATGTTCGGAGCTGTCCAGTCCAAAAAAATTTGAAGTACCAAACAAAAAAGACATTAGACAAGTTGTTTGAAGGAAAAAGGGTTGTCAACTACGGTAACCAACCACCCCAACGTCCGCACCTGTGGGTATTTCTCCTTCAATCTAGCTCGATGTTCTTTACCTTTGCATCTTGATTAGCATTAGCAACTTCTTCTCCAGCATCGGCAGCCCCAACATCGTCAACTACAGTTTTGGCTCCAGATCCACCTTCGGCAGCCACATCAGCAACATCTTCAATTCCTCATCATCACTCTCTAGGAATTCCTCGGGGGGAAGGGGCTCACACTCCTCATCTATGTATGGCAAATTAAGCTCGGGCACAACTGGTGCAGGAATCGATTTCGTCAAATTCGTGTCAACCTCTAGCTGCAGAACACTAGCCATGGCGGCAACCCCATCCTTATACCTTCGTCCTGTACGCAATCAGAACCCTCAGGACGATCTCCTCGTTCACCACCTTCCTCGCATCCCTTTGATACTCATCGCCCGCTCAGTCAAAACTAGCCTGATAGGCTTTGGCGTCGACTACCTTCCGCTTCCTCTTCTCCTCTCTCTTCATCTTCCCCAATTCATGTTCAGCAGTCTTGGCCTTATCTAGAGCGTCGTTCTTATGCCTCTCCAACTCCCCCGCTTTAGCCTCGGCCACTTCCAGCTGTTGCTATAGACACCCCAATTTGGCCTAACGATTATTTCAACTCCTATTTCGGGACCATCCCGATGATGAATGGATACAGTGATTGTTGATTGACTTCTTATTAACCCATGGACTTTGGTGAGTACTTTTAGCCACTTAGAGGACCTAATTCAGAGCCAAACAGCCTTTCAGACAAAAATATAGCATCCTAGAAAAATACATATGTCGGCCGCAAGATCGATCTCACGGCCCCCACTTCTTTCTTTCACCCGTGGAATATGGTATTTGAAAATCTCCCTGAGAGATTGATTCCTCACTCGCGAGATCCATTCCTCAGCCACTAGATCCTTCTGGCGGCTGCCAGATCGTCCTTTTTCCATATTCTGGAATGTTTTGTCAATCATTTGATCCGTGCTCAAAACCCTAGCAGCCAAACTCAGATTCTCCAGGGCTATGTAAAGAAATTCGAGCAGAGATCTTTCAACCCTAAACTACCTTATTGATTCACACCAGTTTACTAGTCGAAGTGAGTCATCCCATGCCTATATAAAGAGGCCTCAGGGTTTCGAAATTAACAACTCAATACACTCTTTCTAGCCACGAATCTCTGCAAAAGTACTCTCATATTTCCTTTACAAAAGCCTTAACTCCCTGTGAGTAGCTGTATCCTAAGAGATCAAATCTTGAAGTTCAAACCCTAATCCTAGGGTTTCGGGAAGCAAATCAGTCAATCACCCTCAATTCGAAGCAATCAAGTGTTGAGGGATTAAGGTGGTGAGGCCCAGGGGCCTGTGGTTCGTTTGTATATTTAAATCGTAGCATGTTTTAATTCTTTGATTTTTCGTTAAACTGTTCATTCTGGTGTGAGGAAGAACATCGGCTGCGACACCGTTTCCTGCGGCCAATACATAGATCCAGTGGGATCCCACAGCCATGACATCCATTCACCGGCCGTGGAATCCATTTACTGGGACAGTCTATTTCCTTTTTGCTTATTCTGATGCATGCTCTATTTATTGCTCTGGCTCACCTTATTAACTGTTTAAAGACTAATAAATCAGATTAGTTGTTTGGGATTAAATAAAGCAAACGCTAAGTCTATGTTGAATGATTATGGGCCAGTCTCATGACCTATCAAAGAGGGGTGCCTAACACCTTTCCCTTATTGTACTCTTGGCTCCCGTACCCAGAATCTCTACCTTGTTTTCTTAGTTTTAAATAAACTAATTGGCGACTCTATTTTGATGATAACCGCTATCGTGCGGAGATGTTTCTAGCCATGGGAATATCCACGATCTTGGTTTATGAAGTGGAATTAAGGAAAGAGGATATTTGTATAGCGATGCCCCTTTTGGGAGGTGTTTACAGCTGCTCCAATGTTTTCACCTTTTCACACTCCACCTTTATCTCCTTTCAGTAGCGAGATTTTTCTGCAGTCATAAGCGTAGCCTTCTTCGTTGTGTTCAGTAGAGCCTGCCCAGTCTGCATAAGAAAGTGCATTGACCTTGGGAAGAAAAGAAGGACAAGGGAAAAAAGAAGAAGAGGGGACTCGGCCAAACCTAAACAAGATAAGTGCTCGCATGAACCAGGCTTGGCTGAAGATCCTGGGGAATTCTCTTCATGTCCTTCAGCAGCGCGAGCCCCTGGAGCATGGTAACGGCAAGGCCAGAATCGGCTTTTATGCTGTCTTTAATGGACACCAGCTTCCTATCCACTGAAGCAAAAGAGGGGGCAAACTCTTGGGCAGCAATGTGCCCTGCAGTACCAACGGGTTTAGGAGCTCCCCCTGAACCAATGACAGCAGGCGCCTCAGGCTTTTCTATTGGATGAGGGGTCGGAGGCTTGGAAGAAAAGAGGTTGCGTGTCGTCTTCTGCCTCTTTTCTTGAGGCTTGGCTGGATCAAACCCGCTCAGTGGTGCCGAAACATTCCCCCTTAGATTAACCTGAACAATGTTCCTCCTCGACATCCCCTCGGGAGACTGGGGCACAATGGTCTGAAGTGGTACGTCAATGCCAAGGAGTGTTGTTCCTTGATTTTTGCTAAACCAAAAGGAGGCCGGCTTCTTGAAAGTTGGCAACTTCACCCTCGGTTCTTTACCTTTCTTCTTGTTCCCACCCTTCTGCGAAGTTCCAGTTTTCTCGCTCTGCTCTTCCGCCTTTTTCTCTCTCCTTTTGAGCTTGCCCTTGTACGACTGAGTATAGCCAAGCTTGCGCTTCTCAGCAGGCTTGTGATCTCAGAATGTCAACATTCTTCTCAGAAGATATGGCATATAAGTTTTTAGTGATGACCCTGTGATCTGCAAAAAGGATAGTCAGCGGGAACGGAGCAATCAAACAATGATAAACACAACACAACAAAAGGAAAGGCAAAGTTGAGGAACCATTAAAATCTTTTATTTTTGGCACGTGATGCCTATGGTTGACTTGGTCGCCAAACTCATAGTTACCACTCACTTCCACATAAAAATTTGCCCACTTGTCAGTGTCGGGCAGCCTGTCCGCCAAAGGCTCTTTACCTTTGCGCGTTGAGAGGTACCTGTGCTCGGTATGCCCCTACTGTGACATGATGTAAGTAAAGGTCGGGGACAGAGAATTCAAAACCATGATTCTCCTTCAAAGCGATCACCGTCATAATGATCCTAAAACTGTTGATGGCGAACAGGTGAGGAACAAGACTTAATCGAGCCAAAAGCTCTCTCAAAAATGGGTGAAGGGGAAAACGAAGCCTCACCTTGCAGATGGCCATCAAGGGGACGGTGATGTGCTCGGGGTTATGCATGGCCTTATCCTTTATCTGGTTACTAGCCACTCATCTAAGAACCACATCGTCAGGAATGCCGTACTCTTGGTAGAAGCTCTTGTACTTCCCAGGGTCGCCGCTAAAGAAGTGGGCGTGGGGACAAACCTAGCCCCTCTCGTAGAGATCAGTGACCTCCATGTCCACCGAAGGTTCGTTACCCCTCGATCGTGCTGAAGTAGAGGCTTCGACTCCAGAATGAAACCTCGATTCGGCCTCGGTTCTTCTCTGAGGGTTAAACTCAAATGGGGTGGACAACGTGAACGAAATCTCGGGCCCGTTGAGGAACTCCCGTCCCTGTATTCAAAGTCACGGTCAGCGTTTGAGTCTTTGGACATGTTAGACGCGACAGACATGTTCAAAGAAATAGAAGAATTTTGGTGACGACTCCTATTCCTATTTAACCACTCTCAGATCAATGAGTCAACAGAGTTGCCTCCCTAGCCTTTAGAGTCAGAAGAAATGACAATCAATGAGTGAGCCAAACCTAACAGAATGAAAACTCTTATCATCGGCAAATAAGGCAAATGACTCACTAAGTTCGGCTACCCTTGCTGGCTCACCCCGAACTAAGCAACGATTACAGGTTTGAAAGTGTCTCGAAGATGGGTTTCAGCGACGATCCACCGGTGAAAATGTGCTCGGTTTCACTTTAAATTAGACCCAGGGTCGGCTAAAGCCAGGACTGGGGCACGGAAGAACAGATTGAAGATGAGGATGGACACCACTGTTCATCCCCAGTTTCCTACTGTTCACAAACAACAAGAATCCCCCGCAGTCCTAGGAAAACTCAAAAGAAAAGTAAAGAATAACTCAGATTAACCGTATACCTGGAGATTTTTCAAAGATCTGATGATGAATCTGCGAGAGATCGAAGTTGGAAGCAAATAACATGAGAAAGATGCTCTAAACGTTGTGTTTTAGAGAGAGAAGGTGTTTGTAACCCTTCTTTCTCCTATCGTCGCCCTTTATATAGAGGGAGATGACATGGAATTTTCGGCCCGTAATTGCATCGCCAAACCAATGGCCAATGGCCAATTAGTGGGTGACACGTGGCCTTG
The DNA here is from genome assembly GCA_019656275.1 of Rhododendron kiyosumense. Lineage (NCBI taxonomy): Eukaryota > Viridiplantae > Streptophyta > Magnoliopsida > Ericales > Ericaceae > Rhododendron > Rhododendron kiyosumense. The sequence goes on from BPLS01000234.1 coordinate 360,326, forward strand.
ATGGGATGGTTATGCAGTGTCCTAATGCATGCCAAATGTCTTTTCATCGGCCATACCAACCCAGAAGTTGACACTTGGTGCTCATCCATTGGGGCTTAACTCTGGTGGTTGCAGCCATTCTGAAAAGATAGCCAATGGCGAGGTTCGGCGAAGCTGTAGCCACATCAACAATTAATCAGGTTTGACAAACTCCAAAGTTCAGCCAGGCTCATTGTCAATCCCTACCAAGCAATGGCATCGGCAGAGATTGAGGGGCTATTGTGGGAGGCCAAAGTTAGTGGCTCGGACCCCTTGTCCGACAACTACAGACCTAGGTTGTGCCGAGGGAGATAGTTGTATCCTCGATGCCTAGGTCTGGCGATAACTGAAGCCTGGGGAAGGTCCCCACCATACTTACCAATGCCCCAGCCAAGGTGAGAGTCCTTTGGTTCGGTTGTTGTCAAGATCACCGACTTCGTCGCTTCTTCCCCCCTTTGAGTCATCAACCCTTGGGCTCGGCCAAGGGCAGGGCTTGGCTCACCTCAATGTCACGCACCGCTCCACGCGCTGAAGCGATTATAGCAAAGATAACGATGGGGGTGCCAGCTCACGCATAAAACGGTTACCAGATCTTATTGGTGACATCACAGTGGCGTCAGCCGACCCGTGCAAGGCACGTGCCTGTACTTGGAGATCAAGCAAAGCAAACTCTATAAATACCAAAGCAAAGCAACACTAAAGAGGTACATGCTTCTCAACCCCTAAAACCCTAGTCTATTGCATTGCTCTCTACACATTCTCATCCTCTCACCCAAGGGCCGTACCGGGCAAACCCCAACCAGGTCTTAGTCATGCGTTCATTGTGCAGGATAGGGCATGAAGGCTAGGCCACTCACGAATCACTTGAAAAGGAGCTCAGACCAAGGATCAACGGGCCACACAAATAAGAATAAAAAGAAATGAGATTGACTTGTAGTTTGGCCGCATGTACAATAGGCCGAACTTACTAGAGATATAATTTCTAATATGTAGTATTTTCAAAGGAAAATGCTACAATACACGTTAATTACACAAATCCTTATTTAGGTGTGTATCGTATGCACCCCAAAAATGTTATGATTCATAGAAGAAACTAGCAGATACCCGTGTTTAAAGGCACATCAAACGTAATATAGTCCAAACTTAAATAAATTATTACATGCTCTAATAACAATTGTAATCGACACATAGCATGAGTTACCATCTTAATAAGTGTTCCTATTTGATCATATATAGGAGGCAATATTTAAATAGGGATGCATTGCCTTAAAAATGAGGAGGGATGGAGGGGTAAATTTATTAAGAGAATTTTCTCCATATCTTTCGAAAAAAAAGTGATCTACATTTACAATTGTAACGACCCAGATTTTCCAACGCATTATTAGTAGTCTAAATACGTACTAACCATAATGTGTTTCACGATTTTTCGGTCTTCCGTTACATGACTAGTAGTCTATACACATACTAACCATCACGTGTTTCACTATTTTTCCGTCTAATGTCGCAAGACTAGTAGTCTAAAAACGACTAACCGTCATGTGTTTCACGATTTTTTCATCTTCCGTCACATGTCAAGTATTCTAAACACCTACTAACCGTCATAAGTTTCACTATTTTTCCGTATTCCGTCGCATTACTAGTTGTTTAAACACCTACTGACCGTCATAAGTTTCACTATTTTTCCTTCTTCCGTCGCATTACTAGTAGTCTAAACACCTATTAACCGTCACGTGTTTCTCTATTTTTCCTTCTTCCGTCGCATGACTAGTAGTCTAAAACTTACTAACCGTCATGTGTTTAACTATTTTTCGTCTTCCGTCACATGCCTAGTAGTCTAACCACCTATTAACTGTCCAGAGTTTCACTATTTTCTCTTCACATGAATAGTAGTCTAAACACGTACTAACCGTCATGTGTTACACGATTTTCTGGTCTTCCGTTACATGACTAGTAGTCTAAACACCTAGAAACCATCACGTGTTTCTCTATTTTTCCGTCTAACGTCGCAAGACTAGTAGTCTAAAAACTACTAACCGTCCCGGGTTTCACGATTTTTCCGTCTTCCGTCACATGACCAGTAGTCTAAACACCTAATAACCAACATAAGTTTCGATATTTTTCTATATTCCGTCGCATTACAAGTAGTCTAAACACCTACTAACCGTCATGTGTTTAACTATTTTTTCGCCTTCCGTCGCATTAACTATTTTTCCACCTTCCGTCACATGCCTAGTAGTCTAAACACCTACTAACCGTCCAGAGTTTCACTATTTTCTCTTCACATGACTTGTAGTCTAAACACCTATTTACCGTCATGTGTTTTACTATTTTTCCTTCTTTCATCACATTATTAGTAGTCTAAACACGTACTAACCATCACGTGTTTCGCGATTTTTCGGTCTTCCGTTACATGACTAGTAGTCTAAACACCTACCAACCATCACATGTTTCACAATTTTTCAGTTTAACGTCGCAAGGCTAGTAGTCTAAAAACTACTAACCGTCATGTGTTTCACGATTTTTCCGTCTTCCGTCGCTTGACCAATAGTCTAAACACCTACTAACCGTCATAAATTTCACTATTTTCCGTATTCTGTCGCATTAGTAGTAGTCTAAACACCTACTAACTGTCATAAGTTTCACTATTTTTCCATCTTCCATCGCATTACTAGTAGTCTAAATACCTACAAACCGTCATGTGTTTCACTATTTTTCCGTCTTCCGTCGCATGACTAGTAGTCTAAACACCTACTAACCGTCACGTGTTTCACTATTTATCCGTCTTCCGTCGCATGACTAATAGTCTAAACACCGACTAAACATCATGTGTTTCACAATTTTTCAGTCTTTCATCGAATGACTAGTAGTCTAAAAACCTACTAACCGTCATGAGTTTCACTATTTTTTTGTCTTTCGTTGCATGACTAGTAGTCTTAGCACCTACTAACCATCATGTCTTTCACCATTTTTCCGTCTTCGATTGCATGACGATTAGTCTAAACATCCACTAACCGTCATAAGTTTCACTATTTTTTCGTATTCCGTCGTATTACTAGTAGTGTAAACACTTATTAACCGTCATAAGTTTCACTATTTTTCCATCTTCCGTCGCATTGCTAGTTGTCTAAACACCTACTAACCGTCATGTGTTTCACTATTTTTTCTTCTTCTGTCGCATGACTAGAAGTCGAAACACCTACTAACCATCACGTGTTTCAATATTTCTTCGTCTTCCGTCACATGCCTAGTAGTCTAAACACCTAATAACCGTCCAGAGTTTCACTATTTTCTCTTCACATGACTACTAGTCTAAACACCTACTAACCGACATGTGTTTCACTATTTTTCCGTCCTCCATCGCATTATTAGTAGTCTAAACACGTACTAACCGTCATGTATTTTACGATTTTTCGGTCTTTCGTTACAAGAGTAGTAGTCTAAACACCTACTAACCATCACGTGTTTCACTATTTTTCCGTCTAACATCGCAAGACTAGTAGTCTAAAAACTACTAACCGTCATGTGTTTCACGATTTTTTTGTCTTCCGTCACATGACCAGTACTCTAAACACCTACTAACCGTCATAAGTTTCACTATTTTCCATTTTCCGTCGCATTACTAGTAGTCTAAACACCTACTAACCGTTATGTGTTTCACTATTTTTCCGTCTTCTGTCGCATGACTAGTAGTCCAAACACTTCCTAACCATCATGTGTTTTACTATTTTTTCGTCTTCCGTCGCATGCCTAATAGTCTAAACACTTACTAACCGTCCAGAGTTTCACTATTTTCTCTTCACATGACTAGTAGTCTAAACACCTATTAACCGTCATGTGTTTTACTATTTTTCC
>BPLS01000235.1:0-15417 GCA_019656275.1 Rhododendron kiyosumense
TTCTCCGTCGCCAACGTCGAGCTCATTGACAACAACAACAACCCCGCCGCCAATCGCCGCCGCGGCCGCCCCCGCAAACTCCCCGACCACCACCCCGACAAAACCCTAAACAACGGCACCGCCGCCGGGGGGGCCCACAATTCGGTGTCGGCCGACGGGGCGGTGGTGGCGATGGCGAGGGCGGCGCCGTCGATGGACGCCGTGGTGAAGGTCTTCTGCACGCACACGGAGCCCAATTTCTCGCTGCCGTGGCAGAGGAAGAGGCAGTACAGCTCGAGTAGCAGTGGGTTTGTGATCGGTGGGAGGAGGGTGTTGACTAATGCGCACTCGGTGGAGCATTATACGCAGGTGAAGTTGAAGAAGCGTGGGTCTGATACTAAGTACGTGGCCACTGTTCTTGCGATTGGGACGGAATGCGATATAGGTGAGATTTATTAGTACTGTTTATTTTGTAGGTTTTTCAAAATTGTGTTCACTTAGCATTGTCATTGTACTGAACGTGTGTCTAGAACTAAAGTCACATAATCCGCTTGCGCCAGCGTCCTTCAAAAACATTCCAAATTACAAACATTCACGTGAGAAAGAGGACTGAGAGTCTGAGAGCGAGAATTGGAAGCGGGAGTCCAACTGAAGGATATTTATGTCTAGAAGCTTATGTTTTTATTTGTTGGCGACGTTATACATTTTGTTGTTGCTATACAAACTGTTAGTGTGAATTGTTACTTTCTTAATTGCAACCGAATATATTTGTGTATGTATCTTTATACATATGTGTGTGTGTGTATATTTGTTTCATTAACTCTGGTGATGGTGTTGGGGTATAAGTAGAAATGTCAGATGCATATATAGGACGTGTAGGCAAACGGCAAAGGATTTGATTTTGTTTATGTAATTTTCATCTACTTTCAATGTGATATTGAAGATGGTGTTTGCCATTCAGAATACTTGAAGTTTGTGTGTAGTTGCCGGATAAACTTGAATTAAGACATATGTTGTTGGATGAATGCCCTGTTATTTATGTTGGATACATATCATATATCCTTACCAAGGTGTCGAGTATTTAATATGGTTGCTTGGTACATGTGGAAGAGACCATGTAACATGTGTATACATTGGTGATAGGATACTGCATTAAGATTACCTTGAGATGCTTCAGAAAATGCCTGGCAGTAGTTCTAAGTTGTGGAAGTATGTCCAAGTCCAAGAGCAATCAGTAGGTATTTTGAGGGTCCTGAAACATTTTTCTTTACTGGTATATTTGTAGCACCACTTGACCCAGAGGGATTGATGTCTAGAACATATAGATACGCAACGTCACAATGTGTATTGAAGAAAAGAAGCTATGTTCCTGTCTTTGATCCTTCTTACTTGAAGACCCCTATCCTTCTTAGGCAAAAGATACATGTCCAAGCAACTTTAGACTGGCTTTAGGTTTCTGTTCCTGTCTGTAGAAATTTTTTAAGGAGCTTTTCTATGTGAAGGCAAACATAATTTGGCAAAATGAAGTGCAAGGTCCAGTAGACTTGAATAATACTCCCTCTGTCCCAATTTTTTAGTCCTTTTCAGGAGTTCGTGCCACTTTTCAATTGGTCATATCTTGTAATCTATAAGGTTTTAGGTGATTTTGAAAACTTATTCAATATTACTAATCGACATCTATTAAACAAGATCCATATTACATATAAAAAGTATTAACGATTGAAAAATAACCAATTTATTATCCCGTTAGGATGGAACGAGGGACTAAAAAATTGGGACGGAGGGAGTAAATAAGATAGACTTTAGGAGTTGGAGTATGCCTTCTTATGAGAGGGATTTATTGGCCCATCTATTGTATTTAGTAGGCCTGAGCAAAATCCCTGTGAATGTGCGGGTTTGACCTGACTTGACCCAAAGGGTCTTGGTCGGTTTTGAACAGGTATATTGGATGGTCACGGGTTGGGTTCTGGTAAAAAATGAGGTCTCAGTTTGGGGTTCGGGTCCTTGTCAAACAGACCCGTCAGGTCCGACCCACCCGACCATATTACGTATATATACATACCCTTGCGGCTTGCCCTAGGTATAAAAGGTAAAAAGTAAAACTTCAGGCCCAAAAGCCACACAGTCTTATCACTCCAGAATCCAGATCTGAGAAATGTCCATCGTCTCTCTCTCGCTCTTTCTCTCTCGCCCTCTGTCTCGCTTTCTCTCTCACTTGATCTGATGTCGCCTCCACGCTCCTCCACTCCACTCCACTCCAGATGTGATGTTGCTGCCGTGAGCCGTCCAGTGATCCAGTCCACTGTCTCTCTCTCTCTCACACAGACACACACCGTCCCGCATCCAAACTCCTGGCGTCCACGCGAGGTAAATTTTCTGCAATTTCTTGGTTTTACTCCTCCGTTCTGCATTTTGTTCTGCGCTTTCTGCCTTTACTGGACCAACCCGACCGACCCGCCCCAATGAAAAGAATCGGTTTCCCGGATGGTTATTCCAGTTACACGGGTCGGTTTCGGTTCTGAAAATTCCCAACCCGACTCATTGGGTCGGGTGACAGGTCTGGGCCAAACCCGCCCTGCTCCGCTCCGTGCTCACCCCTAGTTTTTAGCAACAATCTTTTTAATGAGGCCACTGCAATCTCTTAGTGACAGATCTGTGGAAATGAGTGGCACTCCCAAAAATTTAACAGGGAGTGGAATCCCAAATTAGAACAAAGATTCTCTTTGATTTGATTACTTCAGATCAAGAATTGTGGATTCCCCTGGGATTTCTATTGATGCAAAAGTTTCTTCCTTTTTATATAATGGCCAATGGGTCTGGCCTTTTCCCCTTTGCTTAAACCCTCATTCCAGCTTGATTGCTCCAAAAATGACAGGCTTCAATGGACTTGTTCCCCTACTGCCATAATGCTGCTGCTACCCAAGACTCTATTAGAGGTCACTCTTCCATTGTTCATTGGCACCACCTTCTCTGGTTTCCCAACTGCATCCCAAGACATCTTATTCTTATTAGGATGGCCATCAAAGGGGGGTTGCGAACTAAGGAAAAGCCTATGAATTGGGACATTTACTCTTCTATTTGGTCTCTATGCTCCAAGAAGATGAAACTCTTGCACATATATTCCTCTTCTAAGAGCAGCCACTTGTTTATATTTTGCCAAAGCCCAAAGGTTAGCCCTGTCTCTAGTCATCCCCTGTCTATTCACCCATTGACTAGGAATTTCAAGGGTATTGTTATTCTAGTTGTTGTAGTAAGGAAAATTGCATGGGCTGCCATTATTTACTACATTTGGCAGGAAAGGAATCACAGGATCTTTCAAGGAATCCAAATACCTCCCTCTGCAGTTTTTCAAAGATCAGCTCTGATGTTAGAGTCAACGGTTGGCAACTCAACCATGTGAAGAACTTCCCCTTTAATCATGTACTATACCAATCTTGGTTGTAGAACCTTGTTTCTTTGTTTTTGTTTGCTCTTTCAATGAAACTCTCAGTTACTAAACAAAAAGGATGATTGAGTTTGGAATGTAGGACTTGGGTCAGGTGGTCTAATTCTTTCACTTCAATTGCAGTTATGTTCTTGATAATCATTTCTAACCATGCAAATTAAAATGAGGCACTTCGTTCAATAAAATTGTGGTGTATGCCATCTTGCAGCCTTGCTTACAGTAGAGAGTGATGAGTTTTGGGAAGGGGTGTCACCTGTACAGTTTGGGGAGTTGCCTGCACTTCAAGATGCAGTGACAGTTGTGGGGTACCCAATCGGAGGAGACACCATTTCTGTGACAAGTGGTGTTGTTTCTCGCATAGAGATTCTTTCTTATGTTCATGGGTCCACTGAGCTTCTAGGTTTGCAGGTTTGGACCTTTTCTCCTCCCAGTAAAATTGTAATTATGGCTATCCCGCCATCCAATGTTTATGTCTCTTGACACTGTTAATGTGCAGATAGATGCTGCCATAAACTCTGGAAATTCTGGTGGACCTGCCTTCAACGACAAGGGAAATTGTGTTGGTATTGCCTTTCAGTCCCTTAAACATGAAGATGCGGAGAATATTGGTTATGTCATACCGACACCAGTTATCATGCACTTCATTCAGGATTATGAGAAGAATGGAGCATATACAGGTATGTTTATTTCCATAATTTGACTTGTTTGTGAAAGGGTCAGATTTGTTTAGATTCATACAGTGGTTTATGGGTCACTTCTTGACGACTTTTTATGTATGGATTGTAAGGGTTTAAATGTAGGGAAAAATAATTGTAGAGATAAATAGCGAAAAGCAAAATCAGCAAAAGAGAATGGGTGTGAATCCTTAGGCCGATGATCATATTAGGTGAAGTGGATTATACAACTTTGCATAATTTTCATTGAATGAAAATTGGACCAAACTTCCATCCTCATGCTTTTCTTGGTCACAGAAGGATTGCTATCTTGCCTGTGATCCCAGACATAAATGATTTCATGCTAAAGTTATCATGATTTGAGTCAAGAATCATCAAGTTGAAATCTGATATGATTGAGTCGTAACTCTTGGAACTTTTCCTTAAATGACATTTACAGCTTACCTGTATCTGCTTTTATACTCTTTTTTTTTTGGATCAACCTATATGCTTGTATGCTTATGTTTGAATAGTGGCATAGGCTTTGTAAGCCCCCTAGACACATGATATTTGCATATTCTTTATCACAATTATGCAACACATTCACATCAGGGAGCAATCAGTAACTCACCTCAACCAGCCTAATTGGCATACAGAGAACTCTTCTTTTAAACTCCCTGTAGTTGACAACTTGACACCTTTTCTAATAGTGGAAAAAACATTCCTTTCTACTTTGTTCTTTCCTTGTGGTTGAATGCATGCATTTTCTTTGCGAGACCTGATGCATAGCTCTCGAAGGATCCATTTATGAAAGATAAGTATTAACTTGGAATATTGGTGGAACTGAATCCCATAAGCCAGTGATTGTTAAGTTACAAAGTGGGAGAAATTGTAAGAGCAGGACAGCAGCAATTCTAGTTCTATAGAGTTTCAGCTTCTCCATAGGGCTTGTGATGTATAAAGTAAGTATACAATCAGCATATCGTAAATCATGTGTTATAAGAGTAATAGTAGGGTTTTTTTTTCATCTTCTAAGTTCATTGGGATAGATGAATGGTGTATGGAGAAACCATTAAATTTGGTGACTATATATAAAATTTGAATACAGTTAGTACTTTTGAGCAGGCAAAGGAAGAACTTATTTTAATTCTTTTAATTTTCTGGTTTTAAATTACGTTTACCTTCGAGATTATCAAGCAAGGAGAACTGGATTTTACTTTTGTTTTATCTTTTTTTTATCGAGTGGGATTCGCATAATACAGGTTTCTGATTAAGTTTGTTTAACTTGTCAAGAAGATGTATTTTGGTAGTGGGGTTTTGATGGAATAGTTGTGAACACGGAGCAGAATTGAAATAATGGTTAATAAACTTCTTTTGTCATCTTATAGGTAACCTTTATACCTGGTAGTTAAGAACAAGGTATAGCCACGTTTAGTAGCACTGTAGCAGAATACTTTGATATTGGCCAATTTTTTTTTGTCACTCTGCATGCTTCACAGTTTCTTCTGAATTTTATAGTTTGTAGAGGGGCATATGGTTTCTGTTTCGTGTATTTCACCTATATATTTGAGGCGATCACAGTATATTTTGTTAAAGTAGCTCTTATCTCTCTCCCCCACCCCACCCCACCCTGCCCTTCACTTCTCCCCTCTCTTCTCTTTCCTTTGCCGAAATAAGAATTAGTCTCATGTGCTAGGATTTCCAATACTTGGAGTTGAGTGGCAGAAGATGGAAAATCCCGATATGCGTATGGCGATGGGAATGAAACCTGATCAAAAGGGCGTCCGTATTAGAAGAATCGATCCCACTGCTCCGGAATCTGAGGTTCTGAAGCCATCAGATATTATACTCAGCTTTGATGGGGTCGATATTGCAAATGATGGAACAGGTAATGGTGGATGAATAGATTATTCTTTCTTCTTGATCTCAACTGTTGTATTTTTTGGATGGACAGGTGTAGGAGGCTCAAATGTGAGCCTCTCTATGCCTCTCTATTGTGGTAACGAACGCCGCTGGGATGGCCCTTGGGGAAAATCTCATTTGTCTTTTCCTATTCTCATTTGCTGTTAAATGTGTGTCACTATTACCATGACTGCGATTGTCTTCTTGATTGTGATTTGAACCTTGGTTAGGTTTTGTGTTGCCTTGTAAGAGTTGCAATCTACAATTGATACATATTGCTGTACATTATTGTGTAGCTCAGTACTTAAAAGTTAAAACTGCTTCTTTAAGTCTACTCTTCCATTGGCCTTGGATTATAAAACTAGGTTGGGTGGGTGCTACCTAATCTAGTTCACGTTTGGTGGTAATTTCGTGTTGTTTAATACTTGAATCTCTTATTTTCCACTTTGTAGCTGTTGTAAGTTTTCTAGCACCTAAGGTATTGACTGGTGTTCTTAATTTGTGGCAACAGTTTAACATTGTATTGTAGTATGTGCTTCTCTTACAAAACCATCTCATATTCATTATATCCTGGAAAGAAACCAATATCATTTGATTTGCGTATCATACTTTGGGGTCTAAAATGGGTTATAGTAACTCGATAACATATACTATATTTTGATGTTCTCCCAACTAAGATTGGCTTTTGTACAATTATATTTGGTTGCAGACTTCATTGCTAATTTTCTATACACAATTATGTTATCACTTTTATGAACTCCTTGTAACAGATAATTAAGAAAACTTAGAGATGTCCATTGACAAACCGCTTAGTAGAAATTATAGTAAAACTTTATGCTAGTCTTTCACCAGTTTTCTTTTGTATAATTTGTCAACATTGGTTTTTGGCAGTTTGTTCAGATAAAATTGCATGGTTGTTCGCTGTGTTCTTTAGTATAATCTTTCTTTCATATAAATTGTAGTGCAATGCATGGTTGTGCTTTAGGAGTTAGCTGTAAGCTTATGCATCTAGCATATGGTATGTAAAACCATCTTTCCATTTCTGGGTAACATGTTACTGAATGTTGGGCAATCAAGAAAAACAGTTGAGAAAATAAGTATTGCTATAGGAGAATGTTGGGATTGAAAAGGGGTGTTACATGAGTATATAAAATGGGAAATGAATTCATTAGGAAAAAGTGGCACCAACTGAAGAAATGAGTGAAAAGTGTTTAGATGTTATGGACATAGATGACAGGAAATGACATGATTACCTCAAACTTAGTTGAGAATATGGCTTCAATTGGAATCAATTGTTCTAGTCGAGCCAAATTAAGTGGGACTAGGGCTTGTTCAAATGAGTTGAGTTGACTGTAACATAATTGTTGATTTGTTATAGCTTTCTCTATGAGATGCAACACTTTTTTTTTTGAGTTATTTTACTGTGTCAGTGGTTGTAATGAAAGTATACCTTTTGACTGGAATTGTTGGCTGAGTTATACTTAATTTTGGAATTGATATCTACTGTGTGGTGGTGTGTTTCATGATTGTGTTACTTGACAAGGAAAAGTTTCTCGTTGCCCCATTATGTTGGCTTTTTTCTCATTTGTAACCTTGAAAATGGAGATAGTCAGATTCACCACAATTCTCTGCCCCCTCGTTATGTGTTCTGAGCTCTGGGATTAACTTTCTTTCTTTTTTTTTTTCAGTTCCTTTTAGACATGGTGAGCGCATAGGGTTTAGTTATCTTGTATCACAAAAGTATACTGGAGATGTTGCGGCAATTAAAGTTCTTCGCAGTTCTGAAACTCTCAGATTTAACGTCAAATTAAAAAGTCACAAAAGGCTCATTCCAGCGCACAACAAGGGCAGACCTCCCTCTTATTACATTGTTGCTGGACTTGTTTTTACGACTGTATCCGTTCCATATCTGCGTTCTGAGGTAACCATTGGACTTCTAAATTTTGTGTTTGGACAATAAGCTTACTTAGTAAAGAAGCCAAGCCTGAGCAAAGCTTAGCTCGGCTTGTCTGACATATGGGCGTGACATGGTGGCAAGGAATAATTCCTGTTAAATTCCATGTATCTTATTTTTTCAGCCACAAGATTCACATCTATTATCTGCATTTACGGTTTTTTTTTTTTTTTTTGAGATTATGCTGTATCTTGGTGAGATCTAACAAACGCCGGACAAGTTAAAACAATGGTCTCTTTGGTGTTATTTCCATTTTCTACTCATGTTTTCATGTTCAGTGAACTATTTCCGAGAACTGTATTTGGAAAATATTATAGGAACAACCAACTTTTTATGAAACACTAGGATGTTTTCAAAAAATAGGAACTTTTTTTGATGGAAAAAATTTGAAAACGATGAGCGTTTTGTACTTTTCAGTATTTATGATTCCCAAAAGAGGATATAGCTTTGTCTAATGTGCATAAGATTTCCCCTGAAGAGGCCTGGGCACTTGATGGTCTAGTAATATGGATTACGGAACTAATAGCCACTTCAGTTGTCGCATTGATATGACCGAGACCACGTGGTATGATGGGTTGGTTTATCATTTCACAAAATAGAGGATGTAATTTGGTGATGGGCTTACCTTTTAAATTTTTCACAACACGATGTGCACGCATTTACTTTTTTTATTTTAAATTTCAAAACCTTTTGAGTTAGGAATCCAAGTTCAACTCTAAAACTACATTGCAGATCGAATTTTTCTCCAAATAGTGTTTAGGATTGCCTTTGCTGTTGCACAATGAAGGACTTTAGTACCCATTGGTGTTCCTTTTTAATTGATCGGCAACAAACAACTTTAGAACTCCTAGTGGTAAACTTTCCAAATGTGAATGTTAGGAATCTGCTGGAACTTTAGTTCTCTCCTAATCTATTCACTACCAAATACTGGAGTCATTAGATTTCCTTTTGTGTTGGAAATTATTTTATATTTTCACTGATGATGTATTTCCATATACAGTATTATATATAAAATTATAAATATATAAAGTAGCTGGGATGTGCCTTTGGTTATTGTGGATGTGAACCTAAAAACAGTAGGGGAGCAAAGAAGTTTCTGAAATGATGTTCGATATATCAAAATATCAGAGGTCATCAAAGTGGTAACATACTAACATGCCATAAAATGCATTAAAGCTTTGATACTACGCTGTGTAGTTGTGCCAATGTTTGTTCCAGCTGCATTCAAAATTTTTATCTTATTTTAAAAAGTTAATATAAACTTGCACGAGCATTGAGAGAAATCTATCTAATTACCCTTCAGTTGCACAGGAAATACGAACGGTTTTTTTTTTTTCCCCCTGTTTAGTTTTGAAGTTTTATTAAATGTAAAGTATTGTCTCAACTTGGTTTGCATCTTGTTGTCAGTATGGTAAAGAATATGAATATGAAGCTCCAGTCAAGCTGTTGGACAAACTCTTGCATGAAATGCCCCAATCACCAGATGAACAGCTTGTTGTGATATCTCAGGTTTTTCATCTTGCTTCTTACGCTTATGTATCTCTGATGTTATTACCCAAGGGTGTACACATTAGTATTGACATTTGTTCTTGTCCAATTTAAAAAGGTTCTTGTTGCGGACATCAATATTGGATATGAGGAGATTGTCAACACCCAGGTCGGAATTGCTAATGGATGCAGAAAATATTTACACGATGCTAGGAATGATTCTAAATCTATTTTTATTATGCATATGTTTGTAGGTTCTTGCTTTTAATGGTAAGCCTGTGAAGAATCTGAAGAGTTTGGCTAGCATGGTGGAGAGCTGTGACGAGGAGTTTTTGAAATTTGATTTGGAATACCAACAGGTACCTCAACCTCACTTTTTGTTCACACGTGCATTAGATCGTGTCTTGATCAAGGAACCAAATTCCCATTTTTGTTCCGTCAAATCGAAGCAGGCAAATGTTCTGTTTCCTATAAAACCGAAATGAAACTTCATTCATGAAAATCCCAATATCCAATGTTTCAATTGCAATGCACTGAAGCACCAGGAACCCGTATGAATGTTTGAGCTGTTTCAACACACATTATCATAATTCAAGATTGACCATTCTGTAGAGTTTCGAATCGAATCCACTTGCCATTTCTCGCACTCTCAAATATGTATCAGAAATGTTTTCGAAACTTGTTTGGTTTTTAGTTGATCAAAACAATTTACCTATACAAAATTTTGATTCTTGGTCTTGATTGCCTTGCCTTGCTTTATCCTTGTACGTATTTGTTTGCAGATAGTGGTCCTTCGAACAAAGGCAGCCAAAGCAGCAACACTAGACATCCTCACCACACATTGTATACCTTCTGCCACATCGGATGATCTCAAATCGTGAGACCAGGTGGCCATGTGGGTGTACGTTACAACCTTGTACCTCAGCCTCCCAACTGCGCCGGTTTTGATTTTATTATATATTGAAGCTCATATAGAGGGTATACTAGTCATTCCAAATTCTATAAATTTTCAAGACAGGTTAGTGCTGAGGAGTGCACGTCAGCTAACAATTTTGTTGGTAGATTTATGGAGATATTGTCTAGCAACGAGGTGTTGGGAGTGGGAAGTACCTCTACAAGTATTATTGAGAGGAGCATCGGAAAGGGTGGAGGATATATAGCTATTGTATTCTTCAACTTGGGGCATTTGCTTTCTGATTTTCTTTGCTCGCTTTGTTTTTTGGATCTTAGGAGGCGAGATTTTTGGACTTGTATCTCAGTAGCTTACCAATGCTTAATAATTCTTAAACTGCGATATTCTAGTAATCTATAGAATTTCCATTGCCAAGTCGCATGTCATGTTTATCTGAAAGTGCGAAATGGAAAAGAGGAAGGCAGGGGCAAACCAGAGTTAAGAAAATTGTCTTGAAATTCAAAGTGCTCTTCATAAACTAATTTTGCAAACAAAACCTTCATCATTTTCCATGGACTCTAAAGACTTATTTTCAAACTTTTCGAGAGGGAAGGGTTTTTGAGAAATTAGAACAGCTTATAAAGTTTTCTTAGAACAATTGCTCTTTCCAGAAAATACTTAGAAGAACCATTGACCTTATTTTTGGGTACTTGGTCAATAGTTATATACCGTGTACTAGTGCAACAACATTTGACTCTCGAATTCATTGTTTCGAGTGGTATATAATTCAAAGAAAAGCTAAACGGGAAAATGGTTGATTTTCTACAATATACAAGTCTCTATGCGACTGCGTGAGTCTGCAATAGAGGGGTATTGCATAAGGATGAAGGCAGCTGATCAACTCCATGGCTTCCCTTTTCCTCTTCTTTTGATTGTGCCCATATCACTCCGTAGAAACCCACCACAATTACAATTGCTCCAATTACGCTGCATAAACATGTAAGCAAAATAGTAAAACATAAATCAGTTTTGTGGCACTTTTCCATTGAAATTTGCACTGCCTGGTGGGAAAAAAAAATTAATGGACTCTACATCCAAACATGCCCGTCTCCAAGTAAAAGTAGGGTTTGGACAGTCGTCTCAAAAGCGAAGATGAATAATCGAAAACCAATCAAGTTGAACAACACAGTTTTATTGAGTTAAATGAGTTCTGATCTGTATTGCTTTTTCACAAAAAGAAAAAAATGTTCCGATCAAGTGTGCTTAACCTATTTTAGTTTAGATAATTCTGCTTCGAAATCATGTTTCTGGACATTTCATCGATCTGGTTTTTGACATTGTTGGTGTTCTCGATGACCTTTAAAAAGCAAACGGTTCCGGTTATCGAAATAGATCCAAAAATTGGCTGACACGGTGCTTAAACTGAACAGTCCAGTACGTAGACAATCCAAACCCAAATCATTGTCCCTTCCTTTCTACAACAAATCGCACCCAAATATTTCCAAAAGTCTAAACAAAAGGAAAAGATAAACTTCATCACATGGTAACCTGTCATATCCCTGAATGGAAAACGTGTTATTTATTTATTGATTAATTAACTTGATCACGTTCTTTTTTTTCTCAGAAAAGGGTAGTAGTTGAGCTCGGGACGAATTTTTTACCTTCCAACGTGAAGTGTGTCACCAAGGAAAATGGCACCCAATAATGCAGCAATAGCAATGCCAATTGGCTTGAACATGGCGACAAACACAGGACCTTTCTTGCGAATACACCATGTTTGGACGGAAAAAGTTACGGCACTTCCAAGCACGGCCTAAAAAAGTGGAAAACAAGAAATGATTGCAGATTAGGTGCGATAATGCTTGGCGGACTAGAACTACCAGTGGAAAATTTACTTACTGAGTAGATAACTGAGATGAGCTCGATATCAGGGTTTAGTTTCCAAGCATTTGGGTTGGTTCTTTCTGCAAATAATGAGAGTGCCGTGCATTGGATTGTCCCAAACAAGCAGTAGAATGCCACTGTCGTCAATTCTGATGGGTACCCTTTAAGTATTGCAGCCTGTAAGATTACTATTCAGATGTTATCAATCCACTTGAGAAGCATAATGTCTATGTTTGACTGTCTGTGTGTCTTGTGTAGGATTCTGAGTCCCCTTGTCTTAACGCACTATATATGATCAATCCAATTTTGCTTAGAGAAGAAGGATTTTTATGTTCGACTGTCTGTCTGTGTGTCTTGTGCACATGATTCCCGGTCTTGCTTGTCTTGACGCACCATAAGTTTTGCACGATTGTACTCAATAATCTTTAATTTGAGACTTCACCACAATGCGTGGTGCGTTGGGAGTTTGGGACAACCACAGCACAAAGTTTTGGGGACAAAGGATCCGTGCTTTCGAATGTAAGAAATGTAATTTACTACTAAAAACTTGACAAGAATCAACTGTAGAGTGCAACAATAATGCAATGTGGATCACACTCATAATGAATCTAGAGCACAAAGTGTAAAGGCCTCCAAGAATCCAATTGGGTACTCTTCTGGGTATGTAGCACTATTGTTTGAGTATTACCTGAGAAATGTTGCATATAGCCAGAGATAAACAAGCAACCGCAAGGAAAAGGCCTCCAAGAATCCAATTACTTTCAGTTGCCAACATGTTGAAGAGAGGTGATTGTGATGGAAACGAGTCTTCGGAGGAAATTGATGCTGGCAAGGAGCCAATTGGAGGACCCTTGTAGAGGGTTACTATCAATGCTCCTGATATTGAAACCAAGGTCCCCATGATCTTTACCTGACTTCTTGAGCTTCTAAATTCTACCTTTTCCATCCTGAGAGGGGAAAAGATTGATAGAGAAACAAAAAAAAACCTCAGCCTATTAGTTGATTTTGTCCACTTTTTGTTTAGCAATTGCAAGCGTTTATGCAACGCGACAAATCGCAATGGAGAAAAATGGATTCATGTAGTGTAGCTAACCCAACTGAGTGGGACTTAAGGCTCGGTTTGGTTTGGCAATTGCAGAAGTTTTCGTAGAAAACCTTCATTTTTGGATGATTTTAGGAACCACATGGTCATATCCCGAGGGCCTGTTTGATTCGCGATATTAGGTGTGAGATACAATGGCAAATCCGTGAGACGCCATTTCTGTCCTCTCAATGCCACAATTTGTTGAGGTATAACTTGGAGAATTAATCCCACAAAACATGGGATACTGTATACGTTCAAAGCATCCAAGCCGCATAGCTTCTAATTTTTAGTCCTTTTAGTCTGATCAATTGGGAAATTGTGCTCCATCATCCTCTGTCAATGAAAAATAGGAAAAGAGAAACAAAACCTGAAGATAGCAGCAAGCAAGAAAGTGAAAGCTGGGACCAAATTGCTCATGGCAGATCCAAGGGTGGGTGAGCTATAGTTTATCCCTGTGAATACACAGTTTTGCATCACTGTAATCCTGTAAAAAAAAAAAAAAAAAAAAGAAAGAAAAAAAGAAAGAAGCCCAAATACCTAGACCCATTAATTTCCTTCACAAAGGGACAGAACCCACTTTTGGACTCATTGAATTGAAGGTGTTAAGGACAAAACTACATACCCAATAAGGCCGAGGAAGAAGAATTTGCAGAGGAGAGAGAAAGTAAGAGGAGGTCTCTTTGTTCTGCAAGTGACAAAGGAACTAAATTAGAAGTGAGATTTTAGAGGTGAAAATCAGAATTTGGAAGTAAAATAATTAAGGGGAAAGAGGGTAGACATGACCTGTGGAAGAGGAGAGAAGAAGGGAGGAGGATGAGAGTGGCAAGGGAATTTGAGTAGACAACAAAGACAAAGTGGCTCATTCCTTTGGACATGGCTGCTTTGCTCAGGGTGGTTAGGCCCACGTCAAAGCACTCTACCATCACCATGGCTGCGAATGGCAACACTTCCACCATAAGGGGGGGCTTCATCTCTCTCTCTCTCTCTCTCTCTCTCTTCCTTTTCTCGAGTGCTTCACTCTCTCCGAGTTTCACACGGTTGAAATGGAAAATTACCATCACGAGTAATTATTTAATACGCTGACCATGTTTGATAAGTGAGTTAGAGGTTAAGATAGGATTATTAATTTTAGTGTTCTTTTAAACTCTTTATTTGATTGCACAATAGGGGTCGGGATTAGAAATACCATGGTATATTACCAATCATTTCAATTCATGGGATTATTAATACCACCTCCCACTAGGTATTACTAATCCTGTCCCAATCTCTCTGATGCAAAAGACGTCCTTGCCCATGATATTTTCAATTAATACTAGTAGTGCCCTTAATAGTACTTCCCACCTGTACGCCAAAAATCCTAGGTTTTGCTTCTTTTCTTTTCTGCCTTCATATGAACACCATTTTTGCATTACAGACATGTTATGGATAGTTGGGAGGGTGGTGGAAGCTTATGAGTTTGTCAGAAAGTATAGGCTCACTGCACATGTCCACTGCACGTGTGTAGAGCCACTCTGCATTCCACAAAAATACAAAAAAATACCTATAAATTTTAATTTCTTATGTGGCTTTATAAAAAAATCAACTCCAACAATATTAGTAAGTATTTTTTTTTTTTTGAATTCGTAGAGTGAAATTGCTAAATTACTCAATTTCGTCCCTATGAATCAAAAAAAAAAACATACTTACTGATATTCGCTGGAGCAGATTTTTTACAGGGCTCCATAAAAAATTATTTTAAAATTTGTAAATATTTTTTTTGTATTTTTGTAAGACCCAGAGTGAGCCCCACACATGTGCGGTAGACTTAGTGCGGTGATCGCAGCACTTACCAACTTCAGAAGTTTATGATCCATTCTCGCGGTTTGCAGAAATCATGGAGAACTTGAATTAGGAAAAACACATATGCAGATACCAGGGGCAAAATACAAATGCAGAGACCAGGTTATGAAGTGGCATTGGGAAAATACACAAGAATTTGGTTTTTCACCCATAGGTATTATTGAAAAATGCAATCTGTTG
This sequence comes from Rhododendron kiyosumense, assembly GCA_019656275.1. NCBI lineage: Eukaryota > Viridiplantae > Streptophyta > Magnoliopsida > Ericales > Ericaceae > Rhododendron > Rhododendron kiyosumense. The sequence goes on from BPLS01000235.1 coordinate 15,301, forward strand.
TCAGATACCAGGGGCAAAATACAAATGCAGAGACCAGGTTATGAAGTGGCATTGGGAAAATACACAAGAATTTGGTTTTTCACCCATAGGTATTATTGAAAAATGCAATCTGTTGTC
>BPLS01000235.1:35851-60107 GCA_019656275.1 Rhododendron kiyosumense
AATCTGTACGCGTCATTACTGGGTCTTGGGGATTCGGTTTCCCAACAAACACCCCGGCCCATACAAACCCATTAATTTCTACGGCGTATATATACTTCAAATGGAAATTAATCGTAAAAGAAATAACCGATCAGCAAAAAGAAATGAACAAGATTAATTAATCTCTTTAATTTGCTCACCTTTAGCATCTTATCAATATTACTTTTTTCCATCATAGCCAAGTAATCGTTTTGAGCTCCGATACGCGCCTCGACGCATCTTCTCGCCTGCCAATAACACCCTCGAAACCGTTAATTTTTATGGCATATACTTCAAATAAGAAAGTAATCATAATAATAAGAAATTAATAACTGAGCCAAAAAGAAAGATCATGAATCTCTTTGCTCACCTCTTCTTGCTCTTTAAACTGCTCCTCAATTTGCTCGCTAAGACTCTTTTTGCTCGTGTCCATTTGGTTGCCAATTGCAGTAGGGCAATGAAAGTTTCCGCAAGAAACTAGTCAGGATTCCGATCGAATAATACAAAGGGAAAAAAAAGAAGAAGAAGAAGAAGAAAAAGAGATAACCTTTTTACAATGACCGACGACTAACAAAACGCAGAATGGGAAATTCTGTATTGGATTCAGGGACGAAACTATACTATACGATGAGATCGACCACTATTTATACAAGGAGAGGGGATCCGTGAATGGAAACAAAATCATCCTAATTATAACCAAATCGTAATAAATTACAATCGAAACGAAATCAAGATCAGAATCATATATGAGATAATGTTTGTTTTATGGTATGCGACTATGCGGAAGCTAGAGAGATGCTATATACATTACATAATTACACTACATTTTATGTGTGACATATTTCGAGTCCTACAAAAATTTAGAAAAATATTCATAAATTTTAAAATATTATTTTATGGGATTTTGTAAAAAATCAGTTTCACCGGAGATCAGTAAGTATTATTTCTGGATTTGTAGGGACAAAACTGTGTAGTTGAGCAATTCCACATACAGGGTCGGTCCAAGAATTTTTTAGTGGCCAAAGCCTAATAACGGTTTCGCAAACAAGTGCCCTGGGGCATAAGTTAAAATGCAATAAATATGAAATATTCTCCAACATCTAATAAAAATGGTGATTGCTATGGAAAGTCTTTCTTCGTTCTTTGTTTGTCTAATGTCTATTTTCTTTTCCCCGTGTTTATGGTATCATTAATTATTACTTTCTTTAACTTTCGTTTTTTACTTCTACATTGATTGGACACAGTCAAAATTTCTTTAATTTGTTCCTAAACCATGCCACTTTCCAAAGAAATCCTGTTGTAGTAGACTTAGGAGGGCTTTTATGTCGTTTCCTTGTAATCCTGTTTTTTTTTTTTCATGTATCTCTGTTCCGTTTGTATTTTTTAATGAAGATTTGCCTTTTAAAAAAAAAACAGTAGTTGAATTCAACTTTTAGGATTTTTGACAGCATTTATTTGCAGCTTTTTTTGAGATCCATAGTTTCTTGCTTTTGGAATTGAAAGCACAAGTTCTTTGATTTACCAGACTGCTTTTGAGATTGTTATGAAACTAGTAATTGGTTTTCAGTTTCATTTTTGTCCCATCTTTTCGCGGTGGTCGTGGTGACTTACATAAAGCATAAATGTTGATCTCAATGGGTTCAACTGGAATGACAAACATGCCTTTTGTAAGTGTAAAGCACTCTCCCACATAGTTACGAATTTGTTAGGGTGGAAATCGTTCCTTCATCTTCTACTTTTTCCCCCTAAAAAATCTATGAGAATGTCATGTCCTAGAACAATGTAAGAGGTGGTATAAATTAAAAATATTTACCGTTGAGTTTTTGGAAAGTTTCAGAATTAGAAATGACAAAGGGAGATAGAAGATCTGAGGCCTTCTTTTAAAAAATGGCATTAAATATTAGATAATATTCTATATTTATTGTACCTTAACTTGTGTCGGGGGCATTGGTTAGCATTTGCCATCCCATAAACTTTCCTATAATATTTGTTTTTCATTTAACGTGCCTTAATTTGAGCCATTTTGAATTTAATTTGGTAAGAGTATAATTTCTGCACAATAAAATTCAATTTAAAGATCCATATTCTGTATCACAAAATTAGATTTGGCAACAGAATTTATGCTTATAAATGATCCCTTAAGTTTCAAAATTCTAGAGTAGCCATTGTGTTCATCCAAAAGTGTGAAAGAAAAAAAGAGGAAGGCAGGGGCAAACCTGAGATCAAAAAAAATTGTCTTGAAGTTTATAGTTGTTTCATAAACTGCATCTGAAAACATAAGCTTCATCATTTTTCAAGTAATTAAAACGTCTTATAAGGTTTTCTTTTGAAGAATATGGTGCTTTCCAGGAAATAGCGTTCGAAGAATCATTGTGCCTTTTTAATCTTTGTAATCCTTTATAGAGATTAATAAATTTTTTTAGCTTGCAAAAAAAAAAAAAAAAATCATTGAGCCAATTTTTGGGTGCTTGGTCAACACTACAATAACATTTATCTTTATTTTAAATGGCGAAAAAAAAAGATTTTATTAATCAATTTCATAGATTATACATCAACATTTGTCTCCAAGGAATTCATTGTTAAATGGCCGATTTTCCAACAACATACCTTTATTAGTGCTTCGGAATATATTTTGCCACAACATACAATTCTTTCTGTATGTCACATAATTAATGCGTGCGTGTGAGCGCAGATGCGTAAGTGTGAAAGCATTTTTTTAAAAATATCACAAAAAGTCTTGAGAGTGAGAATTCATAGCTAGCGTGAGCGCATTAATGCGAGAATCGAAAGCGGCAATGGATGGTCTTATTGATTGATTATGTGACTAAAAAATTCTTTCTTTTATGCAACTATGTGAGTCTGCAACAGGGGAGTCGTGTCTGAGGATGAAGGCAGCCGATCAACTCCATGGCTTTCGTTTTCCTCTTCTGTTGATTGTGCCCATATCACTCCGTAGAAACCCACCACAATTACAATTGCTCCGATCACACTGCAAAAAAATATAAACCGAAGAACATTAATTTGTTAGTCAGGTGCGGTTTAGATGTCAGGAATGTTGCACGAGAAATGTATTTTTAGGAAAAATGACATGAGTTAATTTTAATTCTACAATAGTAAATTTCTTTGCGTATAGGTTCGATCCTTGGTAGCTGCATACTCTGAACTTAACCACTGCGCGGTGTGTGGGGCCACCATGCGCAGCACAACCAAGGGAGACTCTCCCAAGGTGTAGCCTATGGGTGAGTCTCCCCTGGGTTATGTTTTTTTTTTTTCCCCCTTCTTTCTTCAATACTTAATAAGTAACCCTTATTTTTATATTTTATTTATAAAGAATAGGCATTTGTTTGTATAAAGGGTAAAAAAGTGTGTCCAATTAGGCCTTGTTCTGCTAAATTTTTTGAAATTTTTTTGTATGTGGGAAGAAGTATTTTACTATCATTATATAATGAGGGCATTTTAGTCTTTCAACTATCAAAAGTGACGGCATCTTCATCATTTTGATGAGGGGGGAATCTAGGAATTATTTTGTAAAGTAAGGGGGTTAGTGCATTTTCAGAAACCACAAAGGATGTAACTGTATTTGTCAGAAACCTTAGGGAAGGTCAGTGGAATTTACCCTTGATTAATTTACTGGATCTGTTTTTTTTTTTTCCCCCCCCCCAGAAAAGGTGGTAGATTAGAAGTTTTTTTTTTTTTTTTTTGTCACACTTTATACAATACCAGGGTTAGCGGGGGTTGACTAACATACTAACTCAACCACGCTCATCCACACCTTGAACCCCAACCACACCCCTTTTCTATCTCGAACCCCTGCCTCCACTGAGGGAGGGGTAAGGCAAACCAACTGTGGTAGCTTGGTTTGCTTGTAGTAGACTCGTAGTTTGAGAGAGGAATTTCTTACCTTCCAACATAAAGTGTGTCCCCAAGGAAAATGACACTGAATAATGCAGCAATAGCAATACTTATTGGCTTGAACATGGCCACAAACACAGGACCTTTCTTGTGTATGCACCATATCTGGACGGAATAACTTACGACACCTCCAAACACAGCCTACGTAGAAGGTGGAAAACATGAAATCGATACGGATTAGGCACCACAATTCTTGGCAGATCAGAATTTACAAGTGGAAAACTGGCTTACTGAGTAGATAAATGAGATGAGCTCGATATCAGGGCTTAATTTCCAGGCATCTGGGTTGTTTCTTTCTGCAAATAATGAAAGAGCCGTGCACTGAATCGTCCCAAACAAGTTAAAGAATGCCACTATTGTCAATTCTGATGGGTACCCTTTGAGTATTGCTGCCTGTTAAATAAATCTCGAGATAGATCAAACCTCTCCCAATTAAGAAGCATAATGTTTATCTTCGAATGTATGTTTGTGTCTGAATATGCATGCACCGGATTCTCAATCCCCCTATCTTAATGCACTATAAGTTGCCCGATCATGCCCAAATTATCTTATATGAGATTTGACCGCGATGCATGGGGCATTCGGACTACCGCCAAAAAACGTTTTGGGAACAGAGGACCCTGACCTTTTGAATAATAGAAATGCAATTTACCCAAAAAGTTTACCCCGAAAGTTAACCATAATTCAAAGTGTGTGGTGCGAAATCTATAGACTCTGTCATTAATGAAGTGTGGCTCACACCCAGAATGAATCTGGCCCACGAGTGTGTGTGATACCAATTCATCTTTTGTGTATTCTGCGTATGCAGCGTTGTTGTTTGAATATTTACCTGAGAACCGTTAGATATTGCGAGAGATAAAGAAGCAATCGCAAGGAAAAGGCCTCCAAGAATCCAATTACTTTCAGTTGCCAACATGTTGAAGAGAGATGATTGTGATGGAAACGAGTCTTCAGAGGTCATTGGTGGGGATTGAACTGGCAACGAGCCAATTGTTGGACCCTTGTAGAGGGTTACTATCAATGCTCCTGAAATTGAAACCAAGGTCCCTATGATCTTTACCTGACTTCTTGAGCTTCTAAAATCTACCTTTTCCATCCTGAGAGGGGAAAAGATTGATGGAGGAAAAGAAAATGAACTCTGAATATTAGTTGATTTTGTCCCTTTTTGTTAGCAATTGCAAGCGTGTATGCAACGCGACAAATCGAAATGGAGAAAAATGGATTCATGTAGTTTAGCTGACCCAATTGTAGTGTGCTCCATCATCCTCTGATTTACTTTCTGTCAATGAAAAATAGGAAAAGAGTAATAAAACCTGAAGAAAACAGCAAGCAAGAAAGTGAAAGCTGGGACCAAATTGCTCATGGCAGATCCAAGGGTGGGTGAGCTATAGTTTATCCCTGTGAATACACAGTTTTGCATCACTGTAATCCTGTAAAAAAAACCCAAAATACCCACAAACGTAGACCTATTAATGATTAATTTCCACTACAAATGAACAAAACCAAATTTTGATTTAGGAGTTTGCTCCCTCTCTCCCGAGGTTTTAGGTTTGATTCTTTCTACCCACAACCCTCAGGACCACCCCACCTCTACGCATAAGCATATGAAACGATTGTGGGAAAGACTGAAGGGAATAGTCTGAGGAGTGTGCAAGATGGCTCCCGACACCCCGCATTACCAAAAAAAGAAGATGCAAATACATACCCAATAAGGCTTAGCAGGAAGAATTTGCAGAGGAGAGAGAAAGTCAGAGGAGGTCTTGATGTTCTGCAAGCAACAAGGAAATCGAATGAGATACTGGAAATATCATTCGAAATTTGAACCGTAATTGGTGAACAGGGGAGGAGGGTAGACACCTGTGGAAGAGGAAAGAAGAAGGGAGGAGGATGAGAGTGGCAATGGCATTTGAGTAGACAACAAAGACAAAGTGGCTCATTCCTTCCGAGAAAGCTGCTTTGCTCACAGTGGTTAGGCCCGCATCAAAGGATTCTACCATCACCATGGCTGCGAATGGGACCAGTCCCACCGCATTTGTCTTCCACGCCATCTCTCTCTCTCTCTCTCTCTCTCTCTGGTGTAATGGGCCTTAACAGGCCATTGACATTTTTTGATTCACTCTTGCGGGAAGTAACAGGCCAATGACATTTTTCGATTCACTCTAGCGGGAAGCAACAGGCCATTGACATTTGTTGAATATTTTAATTTTATTTGACATGAACATTTTTTTGATTCACTCTTAAAGCATAAGAAAAAACGAGAAATACAAACAAACTGAAGCTACCCTTTTTTTTTTTTGAGTAGTGATTTTCACACTCTCTTTTCAATAAAGACAGTCAATTTTTTTTGTCTTTTGTGAAACTTTTCTGCGTAATTTCTTTACGAAAAGACAAGAAATGACGTGCATTTATAAAAAAAAAATGGAGTGTGAAAATCATTTCTCCTCCTTTTTTTGTTAAATTTCACTGACCTCAAGTCATGGAGTGTGAAAATCTGATGATTGTGAGTCACGATCATAATTTGCTCAAGTAATGGGTTTTAATTTTCTTCACTTTTGCCTGTATCCGTTTTATTGTGTTTAGACACTCTGCTGTAGGTATTTTAAATAAAAAAACAGATTGCTGGTGAATTTGATTTTAGGTTAGCTCATGTCGAAAGGGATTTTACTCGTGTTACAAGATTCTTTTCTCATGATGTGACAATAATTCTAAGTACCCCGATTAATTACAGACGGTGAGTCTGAGTCTGGACCATTGATTTCCCTTTTCGTAGGTAGCACGTGAGGAGCCGAAACGAATGTCTGACTCAATTTGATTTGGTTCCTTCGAGTTTCAATTGTTCAATTAGGCAAGGAAAAGTGGATTGAATGAGGTTCCGAAACAGGAGTTTCGATCTCCACTTTGCATGGTACGGTAAGGGAATTATGGTGAGGTTTTTTGGGAACATCAAATTAGGGTTCGTTTGAGTTAAATTAATTTGTCTTAAAGACAATTGGTATGGAGTATTTAATATAACTTTATCTTTCGTCAAATTTTTCGTCAAAAATTTTGGAATCATTATTCGTTTATGGGAGGAATGAGAATTATGGGCGTGTTTGTTTGGAAGGATTCGAGGTGGGATTGGACTAAGAAAAAAAGGTCAAAAATTTCAGATGACAACAATAAAATAATTGTTTCAAACTTTTTGTCTTGATAATTTTTTCTTGTAATCGTAATTTTAATTTTCCGAATTTTCTCATCTAGATAAGTGATTAATCAAGACATTTAAAGCGGGGAATAAGGTATCATCTTTTAGGATGTCCTCCAGTTATGCCTTCGAATGGTTTATTGTTATGCCTTCGAGTGGTTATGTTATGCCATTTTAAAAAGTAAGACTAATATAATAATCCTAAAAGGGAATGACTTCAGTGTCCCCGGTCATGTTGAGGACACCGTAACTTTTAGCATAAAAAAACCATTATGAGCATATTATAAGCATAACAAAACCATAACAAGGCATAACTGTTATGCCTTAGTTGGGTTTAGTTATACCTTAGTTGATTTTTTGGATATTCCTCGGTTATGCTTTATTTGGATTTTGTTATGTTTGTAATGAGTTTTAGTTATGCTCATAATGGTAAAGTTATGCCAAAAATTACGGTGTCCCCAAAATAATCGGGGACACCATAGCATCATCCATAATAACAATATTATGCCATTTTTTGAAAAAGCGTTATGCCTTCGACTGTTTTAAATGTTATGCTTTTGAGTGATTATGTTATAGGGATACGGTATCCCTCAGAGGAGATGCTCTAGCCTTATTCTTTAAAGTGAATCTTAAAGAATTTAAGGAGTAAGAACAAAAATGCCAAAATAGAAATGTTGGTAAAATAGCCCCTTGATGGTATCGGCAATCATGACGTCAGTAATTTGGGCGACGTCGTTTTGCTTAATTTAAAAAAAAAAAAAAAAGCCCTTGCGAGAGAGAGGAGGGCCCCCACCACCCCGCCCACCGGCAACCGCCGCCACCACCCGCTTCTGGAAACTCTGACACTGCTACCTCAACCACTCTGACGCTGTTACTCCAACCACGAAAGTCTCTCTCTGTTGATCTCATTCAATCATCTTCTCCCCTATTTGTAAAGTTAGCAACTTGTGAAAACTTGTAGAGACTTGTTTGCATATACACACAACGTATTGCTCTGATACTAGATGACGAATTTGCCTTCGATATAAGTGATGAGATCTGATACGCTTGAGAAATTTTTAGATGTCGGGTGGGTATATTTCACGTGATACCTGCTCGGCATATCCGGGCTGTTTAATACACTTTTGTACTTTTCTTACCCCAACACTCTCTCTCTCCAAATCCGAGTCGTCCAAAAAGGCAAAAACCTAAATTGAGTTGCTGGAAAAGAAAAAAAAACCCTGAAAAAAAAAAAACTCTAACTCAAAAATTAGGGTTTTATTTCGAACCTAGAGTCAAATTAGCTTGAGTGTCAAATTGCATGGTTATTGAATTATATCGTGATTTTTTTTTTTTTTTTGGGGTATTGATGGGTGTTTTTGTGTTGGTTCAACAGCTCTACTAACTAATCAGATTAGTTCAAAAGTGGAGCAATAGAGGAGACAAGAAGAAGATCCACAGGTCCTATACCCAAAATTCGAATGCAAAAAAGCATCCAGAAAATAGTGTAGATTCAACCTTGTATGGCTATAGCCATAGCATATTTTGTCTTTATATCACCCGACTTGGGCGAGAATGATAGAATTAATAATGGTTTACATCCATCGAGCATTAAAAAAAATAGTTGACGATTAACTTTAAAATCTGTACATGCATTGAACTTACTTTTATTTTGAACGGCAAAATTTTTTTTTTTAGGATCCAAAGCATGAGGCGCTAGGAACCAGAAGGGAAAAAGAACTTACTTGATTCTAAACCAAAGTCTTGTGCTCCAGGACTTTAATGTCTCTAGAAGTACCGAATGTATGTGTTTCGATCATGTGGTTGCCGAGATCCGATTACATTTTATTTCGTTTGCAATTACTATAATGTGTTTACTAATTTAAGTTAATAAACTATAATATATTGTATTCAAATTATTCATATTAAAAAAACCCACAAATTAATCATTTAAACATTTAAAAATTAAACTTGAATATATATTTGGTATTTAAGGAGGACTTCTCTTATTCCACGAAATTCCTAATCTTTCATTACTATTAGGCTCCGTTCAGTTGTCGAGAAAGTTGTGTGGAAAATTGATTTCCAGAAAAAGTGAAGTGAGGTGAAGTAAAAGAAAAAGAAAATTATTTTCCTGTGAGTGTTCATTTGACAAAAGAATTTTGCAAGAAAAATTAAGGTTTAGTTGTTCATTTGTCAGGAAAAAGAAACTTTCGGGAAAATTTTGTGAGTGTTCACTCATTTTCCTTTTCCCGCGACGCAAAATCCTGTGTTTTTTGCAGGATCACTTTTGCAGGAAAGTAATTCCTGCAGGAAAACTAAATTGGTAAGTCCTAGAATTTTCCTGCCAACTGAACACTAGGAAAGTTATGGGAAAATTGATTTTCCCATCATTTCCTATACTTTCCTGGCAACTGAACGGAGCCTTAGTGGCTTAGCTATTGTTTATGAGTTTTTGAGCTTTGCTATTGTTTATGAATTTTTGAGGCTTAACGAATTAATTATGATTATCAACAAATATGGCATGGTAAATAACATTTTGTGGTATTATATATGAAGGGTTGTGGAACTACTATAGTCCAAAATTACCAACGAAAAATGTGATTTTATTTTATTTTTATCAAAACACAAACATAATATTAATATTACTAAACTTGACAAATTACAGATTTAGCCAGATCATGGCTGCTCTAACATCGGTCCTTGACCCATGCTAGATCATACAAACGAGACCATACAGATAAAAACAACCCGACAACCAAAACAAAGACCCAACAAACTAACAAGACTGAACGAAACACCCTCACAAAACCAAAATAAGTACAAGCATTCCCTCAACGCCGAAGAACCTGCAAAACAAGGATTAGGAACAAGGATTTGGAACATAAGGCAAAGATGAATCAATAAAAAGAACAACGTTGAGGGATTCGGTAAGAATGCGACATTCAATATGAAGTAGGGATAAAGTATTTTATACAACTTATTGCTTTCCTTAGCATATTTATTCTGTGATTAATCGCTCCAAGTTATTATTATATTTTTAAGTTCAATGTCACGACCCTGACCCATCCCAGAGGGTTCTAGCCATAACAAAGCGCCGGTGAAACCATCACCAAGGCCTTTCCATAGATATTTATCATATTAAGGGATTAAATTGCAAAACTAATGGAAACATTCATTATGCGATCCAACAAAACTATAATATACTCTAACATAAGAGCTATAATGACCAATGTCCTCTCAGAGCTGTGCATAGTTCAACACCTACAAATGTCCTTAGCTATTTACAAGAATATCAATAGGCAACTAAAGTATCGCTTCCCTACGACAACAAAGATATAGGACACCACATATGCTGATACGCCTCAAGTCTACAAGAAAGGAAAACACATCATCCAGGTCTTCAAGATAGGAAAATTCTCCGACTCTATAGTTGATTGTGATGCTTCCCTCAAGTTGAAACCCTAAGCTTCCCTCGAGTAAAATCTCCAATTGTCGAGAGCTTTCCTCCATAAGGGGATTGTCCTTCTCTAGCATCAGGGGCAACTTTTGACCCTAACGGTGCAAGATTCGTTTTATTGACAGCACACTGTGATGGATTTATTGTAGTTTATCATGAACTAGAAGCTGACATTGGTGAAGGATAAAACCGTAATGAAGTATACATGTACACTCTTCTCTACTCAAATCCTTGTACTTTCCTTCTCCTCCTACATTTTCTGAGTTGCTCGTTAGAGGGTCATTCTGATGGTCAAGCGAAGGGCTAGGTGAACCCAGCAACCGAACCAATGGCTTAGGAGAGGGGACCAGATCTTGATCGACAACCACACAAATTTCCTAAGTCAAGTGCGGCCTTAGATGTTATGACCGCCTTGACTTGCACCTAAGTAAGCCAAAAGATGAAAGAGTAAGGAAGTGAGAAGTTTGCAGCGAGAGAAAGAGCTTTCACTTTGAACTTGAGTACAAAGCTTTCAAGTGGTTTGGGCAAATGAGGCATACATCAAGAGAAAAGTCTAGAACATACTCTAAAGCTTCTCAACTACTCTACTCTAGAATTCTCTACAATTATGTACACAAGTCTAGATCGATTTGTGTACAACCTTCTAGATTATTCTGGGGAGATGGTTTTAGAAGTTCTCTAGAATCCTCTAGGACATTGCTCTAGGAAACTCTAGACTGTTCCAAAAAAACCTCATTGTCTTGGTGGGAAGCATGTCAAGTATTTTTCAAAATGCTTGAGTCGTGACAAGAGGCTGTGGCAAGTTGTGAAGAAAATGAGAGAGATCCTAGTGAGAGTGCCAGAGTGAGAGATAGAGAGCGGTATTTTTCATGAGTGTGTTTCATGATAAATACAAGTTGGAATTTTTCCTCTCAATTTGAGTACGTTGTGTGTGTTTGGTTTGATTGGTGGTATTAATAGAAACAATTTTGATGACAAATGATTTAACAAGTAAACTTGCTAGCTTACTTTCTCTAGCCTCGATCAACACTTAACCATGCATGAATTCTGCAGAAATGCAATTTGTCACAACACATTAGGTAATGCAATTACTATAGTCATGGTTAGAGCTCTATGATTCTTTCCCATGGGAACTTTTTTCTTGGGGCTTATGGTATTCTACCTCATAGTGCAAGTCAAGCTCGAATCTCTGCCTAAATGTCTTATGGACCTCGTGAAGTTATTCAAAGAAAGATGAATCATGTAATTGAGTTCGTGGGAAATGGTTCAGTTACATAGAGTCATGAAACCTTACACAATCAAATGTCTGGTACCTTAATTAGTTTGAAAAGGGTAGTATGAAGAAATAGTGAGCTTGGTAAAACAGAATTTTCCAGATGTCCATGTATGCGAGGCAACCTAATTCCATCTATTGTTTGAACTGATGAATTTAAATACTTTGGTTTGTCTTTTTACTCTTTGCTAAGTAGGCAGATTGTACGTATAAATTTGTTCAATGCCCATCTTTCTAAGATGCCATGAAATGGATAAGGAATTCATATGGCTTTTTTGTGGCTTCTAGATCAATTCAGCTGGGTAAAGGGTAGTTGTTGAAGATATTCGAGGGGCACCATTAGGATTGCTTGCTGCAATTTTCGGTTTGTTTGAAGGTAGACAAATGTCGGCGACAAGTTGGTCAATTCTGGGTTGCGAGATTCTGGTATTCAAACATGAGAAGGTAGACCTCCTGTTTGGCTTTGTCTCCTCTTGAGTCTTGGGAAAGATAACAATGCTCTTTGATGTAGAACTTTTGCCATCTTGACAAAGAAAAGGTTATGAACATTAATATGAAAGAACAAGGCTTCTCGGCAGTTTTGAAAGAATTGTAGGGGCTACAGTTTTCTCTTTTCCGGATCTAATTTGATAGTCGGTTCCGTATATAATGTTATTGCGACCCATAAGGATGGTTCAAAATCATGTTTATTGAATATCAACTGATATATGATAAGAACACAAAAATAACTTAAAACTGCTGTTGGTTTTTAAGTTATTTTTGCATTCCGATCACATGTGAATTGATATCCAATTAATGTAATTTTAAACTGTACTTATGCAAAGGGCCGGAAAACGACAAACTTCAGCCCCTGCAGTTCTCAGTAGAATTGCTGAGAATCTGTCCAATACGAAAGATTAGAATATAGCCTAAAAAATATCTCAACCGTAAAGTTTAAATATCATTATATCAAGTCACCACTCACCATTTAAAAAACAAGAATTTAGTCAATCTAATTAAAAAAAGTATTAAACAGTATGAGTAAATAATTTTGATTGTCTTAAAAACAACGAATCGCTTATCCATACGCCGCGCTTGTTACAGCCTAGCAAGCTCTATGCAATCCGTGACTATGACGCTTCAAATATTTTTTCCTTTTCTTCGTGCAAATGACAATATCTCCTTGGAAGACATCGTTTGATTCCAAACTGCTGAATGCCATCCTGGTTTACAACATGTAGAATTATGCTGAGGTTGGAAAAATCTCAGCAGAAATAAAGAAAATAGCAGGAGTAAAAGAACGCGTTCCAGGGAAAAGTCGAAATCAATACCTGAAGAAATTCGTGTGCTCTCTACCGTAAAGTTTTCTAAAAATGATGGTTTCACTAGTGGATTACGATTATTTAATTCTTCGCGGTTTTGGCACCAAGCTGTTAAAATTCGTATTGTTCGGCTGAATATATACTCCATATCTTGCTAGCATTGTCGCACGTAAGAGTCTTGTGCACTGGGTTTTACTTTTTTTTCCTTTTTTTGTTGGCCTGCTAATGTATTTTTAAGGATTAACGTTGGTTTCCGGCAGAATGCAATAGATTATTTTTTGTAGTGGATATTCAACTATTGCTTGAATATTTAGTTTCAACAAGTCGTGACCATTCCTCCACTGCTTGCCAAATACAAAGATTGATGCAGGGGCGGAGCTGTTCTGGGGCAGGCAGGTCCTGGTACGTACCCCTCAAATTTTGTAGTATGTTTTTTTAAGTAAAATTGAGTTTGGTCCTCAAATCCACATACTTTTCTCGTTGGAAATTTTTTTCATTACCGTCACGAGGCTACGTGTTCTGTTATTCGATTTTCGAAAATGAAAGAAAATGACAGCTGTATATGAGAAAAATCCCATCTGGGAACTAAATTGCATCTAAAAACTTGACCATGTCCACCTGCCTGCCGGCCTCTGATATTTAAATTTTCCTCCGGGCCTTTTTCGTTTCTTTGGCCATCGCCATCACATGAAAGAAATCAGCATTGTTAATTCGGCCGCCCGGCAATCGATCTGAAAAATGAATTGTGTGCCGATTTCAATGTTGTTGTTACTTGTTATACCCTTTCCAGCTTCATAAAAAGGAAAGCGAACACTCACAGGGAAAGTTTTCGCGAACGATGGGTCGGGGAGTTTCTATCTGTATTTTCTCTGTCACTCTGTTTCTTGCCTTCCTAATGGTGAGTTCGCAGGACGCAGGAGTGCAGCGGGCACTAGTCCAGTTCATGGCGAAACTCTCCCAGGGAAACTTGGCAGGAGACCCGGATTTCGGTTGGAACATGACTTCGGACCCTTGTAAAGACAACTGGAGGGGTGTCACCTGTGATGCTGCGTCACTTGTCGTCAGGAAAGTTGTTCTTGATCAAGTCAACCTAAATGGAGTTCTTAATGCTGCTTCTTTGTGTAACGTTACTTCCATTCGGGTCTTGAGCTTGAGTAACAACAACTTGAGTGGCGGGATACAATCTGAGATATCGAATTGCCAGGCTTTGACGCATTTGTATCTGGCTGGGAATCGTTTCTCTGGTGGCCTTCCGTCGAGTGTACCGCAGCTGGGTAAGCTGAAAAGGCTTGATATATCGAATAACGATTTATCCGGTTCGCTTCCGGATCTGTCGAGGATATCGGGTTTGCTTACTTTTCTTGCTCAAAACAATCAGCTATCTGGAAGGATACCGAATTTTAACTTCTCCAACCTAGTCCAGTTCAACGTCAACAATAACAATTTCAGCGGTCCGATTCCTGGCAATGTCGATGGCCGTTTCGGTTTAGACAGCTTTTTGGGTAATAAGCTATTATGTGGAGAACCGTTGCCCAATCCATGTCCCCCGCCCCCGCCGCCACCACCACCACCTCCTCCTCCTCCTCTTCCTGTTGATAAAAAGTCGAAAAGGCCGTCCAAAAGTGACTACCTTATCTACTCTGGCTATGGTGTCCTTGGCCTCGCCTTGGTGATCATCCTTGCCGCTTACATGTTGTTCAAGAGGAAAAAAGCTCCCGGAGAAGAGAACACCGGCGGCACAACAATCAACGAGAGTATTGGTAATTCGAGCGAGTTCAAGACCAAGGCCGTAGGAAGGTATACATCGGAGTATTCCATGACATCCCGAGAAAGTGCGAAAAACTATTCGTCTCTTGTGGTGTTCTCCACTCCATCAGTGGACGAGCTGAAGTTTGACGACTTGCTTAAAGCCCCGGCCGAGTTGGTTGGGAGGGGAAAGTATGGGAGCCTCTTCAAGGTTATGCTTGATGGCGGGGTGACTATGGCCGTGAAAAGGATCAAGAATGTCGGGATACCACGAGAGGATTTCAAGAGGCAGATGAGGAAGATAGACGGAGTTAAGCATCCAAATGTGTTGCCGGTTATAGCGTATTATTGTTCCCAGAATGAGAAGCTGTTGGTTTATGAGTTCCAGCACAATGGCAGCCTCTTCAAACATCTTCATGGTATAAGCTTCACTCTTCTTTCTCGTAACCGGAAAACAAAGAAACTGCTTCCTAGGTTACCAGAAACTATATACACATACAGGTGGAGAGAATTGAGCTTTTGAACATGCGTACATCTTACACCTGATTGAGAAATTTTTTGGGAGATCATGCCCAGGCTTTGTAATCATTTATTCATCTTACTTTATTAATCAGTATCTACATTCATAGCCTCTTAGGGCAAACAAGTTGAGCCGAGTTTTCTAGTGTTTGAACTCGGCTCGTTTCCTAAACGAGCCTAAAACTCGAGGCCCTTAAATAGCCGAGCCTAGCTAATTTACTTAATCGAATATCTTTAAATGAGTTGAGCCTATAAAAAGAGCCGAGCTTTTACAAGTCGAGATGTGCTTTGGAGTGTTAAGCTCGGTTTGTTTAGACGAGCCTAAAACTTGAGTTCAGCTCGATTACTAAATGAGCTAAGCCATAAGCTGCTCGCCCAGCCCTATCGCTCCTATGTTAAATGAGCCTGATTAATTTACTTAATGAGCCTCATTATACGAGTCAAGCCTATAAAACGAGCCGAGTTTTTATGAATAAAGACGAGCTTTAGAGTGTTGAGCTCGACTCGATTACTAAACGAGTCGAGGCACAAGCTGCTCGCGCTCGCCCCTAAGTTAAAATCCTGGCTTCATCCCTAACAGCAAGGAACTTAAGTCTTGGTGGAAACTCGCATACCCTAATTTGAAGTGCATTGGAAAACTCTGCAAAATTGTTTCCAGATTGGCAGAAGAAAACTGGAAACAAAAGTCAATTTGAAAGAAGGCTAGGAATTAGCACCTCCTTATGGACCTCGTGAATATGTATATCCGTGCAATATTTGATTTATTTGCCTAGGCATTGTAGCAATTAAGAACAATACACAATAACAACATAACTCATGTAGTCCCCAATTATTGGGGGTATGGGCAAGTGAGGATTAGAGATAGACTTAATCTTTGACAATACGCACAAAGTGGCTACTCTCATAATACCACTGAAATAGTGGCTCCCTCGTACCTGTTTTGTTGCGGAATCATGCTCTTAAATCAAAGCTAGTGACTATAAAACATATTTTGACAGTAGAGCTCAAGAATCCTAAATTCCATGTGTCTTTGTTAATTACAGAATCTCAAAATGGGCAACTATTCGACTGGGCAAGCAGACTAGGCGTTGCAGCCAGCGTCTCACAAGCTCTGGCTTTCATGCACGAGGAGCTTCGCGATGATGGAATCGCTCACGGGAACCTAAAATCAAGCAACATATTGCTCAACAAGGACATGGAACCCTGCATTAGCGAGTACGGTCTTATGGTGGTTGAAAACGATGAGGACCTGTCAGTCGAGTTCTCAGCCAACAGCATCAGAAGCAACAACACACCTACTACCACCCGTGGATACAGTGCTTTCAAGGTAGACGTTTATGCCTTTGGGGTGATTCTGCTTGAGTTGCTCACGGGAAAGATAGTCCAGAACGGTGGGTTCGACCTGGGGAAGTGGGTTCACTCAGTCGTTTGCGAAGAATGGACGGTGGAGGTCTTCGACAAGGACCTCCTCTCGGAAGGCGCTAGCGAGGAGCGAATGGTGAATCTGTTGCAGGTGGCATTGAAGTGTATAAATCCATCTCCAGAGGCTAGGCCAAGTATTGGTCAAATAGCTACATTCATCAACTCTATCAAAGAAGCAGAAGAAAGATCGTTGGGCTCTGAACTATGATACGAATTTTACCACAAAACATGTGGAAAGAAGATAAAATTGGTTCATGGGAATTCATTTTTATGTCTATAAACTCTATTTTTGCAGGTCTGTTACGTTACAAAATCTTTCACTGAATCACTCATGCGGAATAGTTAGTTCTGCTATTCAAGGATATGATGGATCTTGATACCTACACATGGTGTTCTTTGAATTTTGAAATAAATCCATTTATATGTGTCGGCTTGGGTCATCGTTTCCACTAGTCTGAGCACATATACACTTGTACACACTCACATTGACGTGGCTGTCAGTAGCCTTGTTTCATGTTTTCCTAATCCAAACTTCTTTTGAAACTTGGCCACCCGCCCCACCCCCAGGTAGCTCCATCCCCATCTCCAAGGCAACGATTAATTCTCTGTTTCTCTGTTTACTAGTTCTTTCATGTTACTTTTGAAACGAAGACTCTCAGCGAAGACAAATAGAAGGTCATGAAATCAACTTGAAAAGCACTAAATGATGTACTACTCGATCCATAGATAAGGCGAAAAGATGTAATAACAGACATGAAAAACAACACAAAACCCACTTCACACATCCACTAAGAAGAAAAAACAATAAAACAGTACAACTCTTAAAGCACGACGTACAAGGGGATCGATAATCAAGCTGGCCAAAAACCATAGCTAGGCAAGCAGCAAGCTATCGAACACTCAACAAATCAATATAGATAAAGATGGGTGGAATGTGACCATACGGAGGGTCTAATCAGATGGAGGTGGGGCTACGGATGTAGGAATTGTGGTGGGAATTGCTGTAGGAATTGTGGTGGGAAGTGCTGTAGGAATTGTGGTGGGAATGGTAAACGGAAGATTCGTAGGAATTGTTGTGGGAATTGAAGGCATGTTTGGTAACGTCGTCGGAATTGGCAGAGACGATATCGACGGAATCTGAGTGATTGGGATATTGGGAAACGAAGGCATATTGAACGGAATATTGGAAGGTATGTTTTGGAGTAGGTGGCGAGCCGCCGCCGTGCTCATCGGTGTGGTGGAGAATGAGATTAGCGTAACCAGGAGAGCCAGTGCCAAACATGGTTTGAGGGCTGCCATTTTAGGAAATTGAGATGCCCTGAAATGTGAGGAAGAGATGAAGAAAATAGTAACATGCTTTTGTGGATATTTATAGGTTAGAGACTTGAGAGAGAATTGGGAAACAAGGAGATTGATAGTTTGTTGAGATGTGGTTGGGCGGGTTATTGCTAAGCTCTGGTTTTGTTCAACTGATCCAAAACTTGTGAATGCAAAGGCCGAAGGGTATACCAAATGGAGGAATTTTGCATTTTATGGGCCAACATCAATTTAGCTGTAGAAATTATATGGATCAGGATAGTCAGTCCAGGAAACTCAATCAACGGTCTAGATTTAAAGAAATTCTTTCATGAAAGAGTTCTGAACCGTTGATTGGGTTTCCTGTTTTCTCTTTCATGGACTGTACAGGTCTAATTTAGTTGCGATGGATCGAGTAAAGCTACATTTTGGATTCCAATTTTTTTACGAGTGTTCTATATGTATCGCATGTTAATGTTTTGTGTTAGCGCAATTTGCATTACTGTGGCAAGTGGTATATATGTACCCTCTCTTATGAACAAGATATTTGATGGTGCACGATGCATGCGAGACCCCTTTAAAGCATCTCCCCTCCAAATGGACATTTGGAGCGTGGTTGGAGATGCTCTTATGCAAAGTAATGTTGTCTGCAAGGACAAAGATTAACATTAATGAGTTGAACCTAAGATGAAGTATATCCCCCATACGGCATTCTAGTTCCCATTGTTTTCTATTCAACCACAAAAATGCATTAAAAACCAAAGCTTTTTGTAGGGTTTTTTTTTTATTTTTTATTTTTTATTTTTATAGTCGGTAGATGTCTAGCCTATTCTTAAGGAAATGGGAAAAAGGTACCGCTAAGCGGCAATTATATGGCATGGGTGGGGCAAGTTCAAAGGGCATCAACTACCATACTAAGCACTCACGCTTATGACGAAAATCAAATCCTCATCTTCCATGTGAAAGAGAAAAGAAGTGTTATTAAACTACAAGCCCGTTGGTAGTTGAATTAGTGAGAATCAGAAGGACTCCAAAGGAGTCAAAGGGACTTTTTGCACCTTTCTTTTTTCTTCCTAGCTAGAACCTAACACAAGTATTAAGTTGACCAAAATACACTATATCCTCTTCAGTTTCCATTTCCTACAAGACAGGGACGTCGGGAGGGGTTGCCACTTGCCACCTCAACTCTTTTAACACTTCGCCTGATGTCACTCATGGCTCATGCATGAAGCTTGGATGTGTTTTTTTCCTTTGACTCTTTCATTTTCTCGACCTACACTTAACATGTTTTTTACAATTTGATGAACCATTTAGTCATTTTAAAAAGAAAAGAACAAATTCACCACGCAAACCGCATGTCCAAATACCGAATGATCACACTATAGTTCAACATCAATAGAACCGGCTCGCCTCACGTAAGACCTATTTTTTAGGTTCTGATACCAACTGTAACAACTCGAAACCTCAAGCACCACCACCAAACACATAATAAAATTAAAAGTTTAACATCACCAACTCAATAAGGAGCAAACAACAAATTAAACGCTATCCCAGGCCACTTCCCTAATATTTTCATTTATAAAAAAATATACACTCCCCTTACGTCCTTGTCTCTGCAACCACACACCTTTGTCTTTGCAACATTCTCCACTCTCTACCTCTCCTCCATAAACGGGAGCATCCTCCCTCTATTTCTCAAACCACTTAATAGTAGGGCTGCTAAAAAAATTCGGTGAACCGTGAAACCGGTCCGGACCGATCCATACCTTTTGAATTTTATCTGTGGATTAATGGTCCGGACACCGATTAAAAAATTAGAAAACCGTGACTTGTGGTTCAGTCCACGGATTTTTATTATGAAACCGTGGATTAACCGAACCGGACCGTGAAATATTTATTTTATATAAAAATATACGTATTTATATAATAAATTGTTAGTAATGTTAACACCTTTTTCCACCAATTTTAATATTTTATCTTAATAATGGAATATAGTGTAGATGTACATAAAATATAGGGAGTAAATCGTAATTTTTTCGTAAAAATTACGGGTAACCTTAGGTGAGTTTCAGAAGTTCGTTTATTTTCCGGTTCTTTTATGTTATGTAATGTACTATAATGATACAATCCTACTAGTATTTTCGATTCTTTTGAATTTGATTTCTGAAGTAAGCCTTTGGTAGTTTATGTAACAAGTACTTTTTGATGATGTTAAACTTAATTCTGAATGTAACATTATTCCCTTTTATTGGGGGATATATACTTGAGCTTTATTTTTGCTAAAATCCGTGTATAAAACTGTAACCGATCCACAAGTCACGGATTGGATTGGAACCGGACCGTAGGACTTTTGGTCCGGATACTGATTTCATTTTGTAAAAACCGTGACTAGTGGTTCAGTTCTCGGATTCCTAGAATCCGAATTGAACCGGACTGCGAGCAGCCTTACTTAATAGTTCCAATTCCAAACCCCCCAATCAGTTTGTCTTGTTTCTCAAAGTATATATATAGGCCATGCACAATTCTCTTAGCACCTCACGTGGCACACACACTTATTAGCCACCTTAGGCTTTCCATGCAATATATATATATATATATATATATATACGAGGCTGTTTCGGGGACACAAAAAAAAACACCTTATGATTTTCGATCAAATATTGATGATCCGAGCCTCTCGATGTGATCAGAACGTGATTTTAAGGGTACTCATGAGAAATCAGCAAAAAAAAGATAGGAAAGGGCTTGATCCGAATAGTTTCGAACAGTTTTTTATTGAACGGTTCAAATAAAAACTGCTCAAATCAAGCCTTTCACGGTCATTTTTTTTGCTAATTTCTAGCGTGCACCTTTAAAATAACATTATGCACATATTGAACGGTTCGGATCATAAAAATTTGATTGCAATTACGAGATAGAGATTTGGGGTGCTTTTTTAGTTTTCTTTTTGGGTGTCCCTTAAACCGCTCAATTCATTGCCCCACCGCTAGAAATTAACCAATGGATCGTTCTCTCCATTTTTGTCCTTTTCTTTTACCAAAACGAATTGATCTTTGACCTCTCTTTCATATGTAATACCCGCATAACACACACATGTACACGGAACGTCCACTTTGTGCACCAATAATCATGTTATTTAAATTACGGGTATTACACTCTCACTCAATGGCTGAGATAATCTCAACCCAACTCCCAAGAGAGAGAGAGAGAGTCCAAAATTGTAGAGCGGGGGATGGAGGGAAGCCCTAAAGCCCAGACTCTCTCTCTTGCCCATCTTTTATGTCCCCTAGACCGCCTTCCTCATTTGTTGGTACACTAACCATTCTCCCAGCAGTTAGCTTGCCATACTTAGCGTTGCCACTCGTTGGCCGGCGATTATACATTCCGGGCAGACAGTTAGTTATCAAGTTTGCTCCCTCCTAAGGTTTCTGATTCGAAACATCTCAGTGTTATCAATTCTTATGCGACAAGTTTATAAGTTCGTACGGAGCTTTGTCCCGGCTTTAATTCGGCCCACCTGTAATGGATGGTTTGATTGGTCGTCAAGGATTAGTCAAGCTGTGCGTAAGTTGGCCATGCACCTGAGTTATAGAAACAGAAAAGTTCTAAACATGATCGGTGTTTTCAATTTACGCTAAACAGGACCAAATAGGTAAGTGATTCCTAACCAATTTTATCAGTTTTTCTTCCCCTTTTAAATGAACAAGAACTTCATACAGAAAAAGAAACAGATCGAAAAGATGAAAGGTGTCTTTGAGCATGCATTAGCACGTCATTTAAAATTCTTGGGTATTCTGTCTAAGCAAAAGAGTTAGAACAAATTTTTAAATCAGTAATAGTAATTTCCTTAATCATACAATGGATTAATTGGTCATTAATTACTAAGTGTGAAACAGGCTTTTTACCATTAAAAACTTGAAGTTAATCTAGTCAAGTGCAATGATTTTGTGGTTTTTTTAAGAAATTACTAGTAGATATAAGTAAATAAAGCGCCACAATTTTCGGAATTACTAGTATATTTAAGATTCATTGGGAAACATGACCAAACCGCCAAGTACTTAACCAAACCATTTTAACTGCTGGAGCTATAACTGCAGAGCAACCGTTAATTAGTATTTCCCTTCTGCATTCACTGTATTCAAGAAAGACTCAAGAAAATGTCTTCTTGTTTTTCTTATTCCTCTGATAAAGAGGCCGATGAGCCACCGAAGAAGAGAAGGATTCAGCCTCCTAGTGATGTCAATCCAGAGTCACAAACAGGGTACAGTATGATGACTGCTTGTTCTTCTTCACAAAGTATTAATCTTGTTACTTCAACAAACTAGCTCATGAATCTTCGATGTGTGTCGTATGATAGATACACTAATGGGATACTGATAGATTTTCAATATTCAGTGTCTCTTTTTACAAAAAAAAAATAAAAAATCAGGCAATACAAGAATATACTCCAGTTCCAAGTCTGTGAAGTTCATTGTTCTTCAGTTCTGCACCCAGTTGATTGATACAGAGGCAAGAATAGGGTAGAAAGAGTTTTCGCTGCTCACAATTCAGAAAAAACTTGGACTTAATTAGCTTCCACATACCTTCCCGCCCCGATTATAACAAACACTTCGTCATTGATTCGCGTAATTAAAAGTCTGGAGGTATGAGAGAAAAATTCGTTTTTTTATTGTTAGAAAAATATCCCAATTATTTGCATGTTTGTATGTGTGTTTTGATTACTAATTTTGGTTTTAATTAGGATGATTTCTTCTTCATTTTTAGGCCCCCTCCCCTTTATAAATAGAGGTGTCATTGCATAGTATCGTCATTGAATCCATTAATACAACAATACACAATTCTTCATCCTTTGTTTCATTTATTCCACCGTGGTATCAGAGCTAGAGTTCTCGACCTGGCTAGCTTCCTGTTCTTCTTCTCACGATCTCGTCAATCATTGTACAGGTTGCCTCTTTGTCCTTTGTTTTTTTTCTTTTTTTTTACCTTTCCATTTTTCGAATTTCTGACTCAATTTCTTACGCAAACGTTGATTTCCCTACATAATGCAATTTATCAAGCACATGGATCCGGGCAAAAAAACGACGTCTAGCGGTAGAGGAAAGAGGCCCTTAATAACGTCAGACATGGCAAAATCGAGCTCCCAAGTCGAAAACCCCAATCCAGAAAACTCAGCTTTCTTTCGCAAGGAGTTAAATGATTCTGATGTTTGGAATCGATATATCCAAATTCCTGGCAAAGTCGCGGAACAACATTTCCTTGGTGGATTCCCCAACAAACCTTACAGGGAGAAGGTTCTTAACATTCACGACCCTCGAGACAAGACTTGGAAGATGGAACTCCGGAAGTTTTGTAAAATATTATAGGATTACGAGCAGCAGCTGGAGAGAGTTTTATACAGAAAACGGTTTGGAAGCTCAGGATGAGATCCTGTTTTTCAAAGATGCGTCCCATCAGACTTCGAGCGGGATTAATCGCTACTTTGTTCGATTCAATAAAAGAATCGCGGCACCAGCCAGTGGAGGAGGCACGCAAGGAGGTGGAGGCACGCTATATACGGTCAATAAAAATTTCCATTTGATCGATTTGCATGCATGCCGTAGAAACTAATTAATGGTTTTTGGGTACTGTTATGAGCATGCAGGTGGAGGCGAGAGCGCCCGTAAAACAGTGTCGGAGCAGATGAAGAAGGTTAGTACTGGTAGTGGAAAGACGGCAGCAGGCGGCAGTGGAAGCAAGGCAAAGGCGGGCAAAGGTCTCCCTGGTTCTGGAAAGACGGCAGCAGGCGGCAGTGGAAAGAAGTGAAGTGAAACAATCTTTTTAAGGGACAATAAGTACTCTGGGAACAATTAAGTTATTAATAAAATGTTACTTTTGCCGATTTAAAAAAATAAAGTACTTCGTAACAAAGGAACTTCTCATGTAGATCTTGGTAAGGGAATGTTAAAAAAGACCCCAATATTCTTGTCGAGATTTTCTGTAGTAAAAAGTCCTCTAAAAATCAAGAAAAATAAAATAAAAAAGTTGCCTTTGGTTTATAGATAGTGGAATTTTTTTTTTCAATTTTAATTCATTAATTTTGTACTCTTTTCAGTTCCTTTCTTTGACATGAAGTGAACAGTACGTTTTAAAGTTTGACAAAAAAAAAA
>BPLS01000235.1:80107-105429 GCA_019656275.1 Rhododendron kiyosumense
CACACAAAGTATTAGCAACTATTTTGATTTACTCGAAATAACAAATGTAATAGTAACTGCATACTTACAGGCATTAGCATTAGACATAGCCAACTTTGCATCCCATCCTATTGGAGCATTCTCTTGATGTATTAGTAGAGTAGTAGACCAATCATAGCTAATCTCACACCCTTCTTCATCAAACACAAATAGGTCGAATTGTAGGTGCCCAACTAACCCAAACATAAGGATATAATTCCTTCCAAGATTGTGGGTAAGAGCAACACGATCCCAACCTATAGTTAATTCATCATTCTTGAGCTTCACATGGAAGTATCGAGCACCACTGTGAATTATCGCTACAGCATCTGGTGGTGCAAAGATGTATGGAACAAACTCTTCCGGTATAGTTTGCATATAAACAAACAATTCGGCCCAAGCTTAAGCGTGCATGCAAAAATCATGAATAACTAACTTTTACACGACATTTTAAATCTTGTACTGAAATGGTATTTAAAATCATACCACTGTCATATTCTCTCTGATTTGGACAACTTCCACAAACCAACAGCAGTGATGATCTACAAAACAATGAGTTTGAACCAATTTTACTTGTTTATTATCAGTTCTTACAGACAGAACTATAATGTGGAACATGTTTTCGGGCTAAGTTTTTAATTACCAATACCGTAGGGGGGGGGGGCACGCGAGGTGGGGGGGAGAAGTAGGAAGAACAGGTAACGCGTTGGACGAACGGTAAAAAGGCTGAATGAACCTTGGCCTCGCATTGACAATTGAAGTCAACAATTTTCAAAGTCTTTAGCTTTTTTCCACTCAAACTGCTCACCAAGCTTAAACAAAACTGAATATTTCTTTATGAAAGGCACATTAGCGGTGTATTGCAAGTTATGTGTGCTTCGTGATGTTGACTCTCCAACCCTTACAACTATATCATTTGAACTCCTCAGATGGTACACTGCTCCAAATTCATTTCCAATCCTAATGCGGCGCACCTACAAAACTTCGACAAAGTACGGGCAAGTAGATGCCAAAGCATCTTGGAAGCTTATAGCCATACTAAGCGCAAGAAACCTTCACGGGCAATTCCAAGAATTACATCAAAGATGACTAATATATTGATAGTATGATAGCAAAATACTTAACAGATCGACACAAGGGCTCTAAAGACCACTAAACGGCATAAAATGCCACGCGGAAACAAGATCACAAACTAGTTCAAACAAACATAAACTATATCGCTTTGTGCGATATGGAATAATTTTCAACGAGGGTAAACTAACATCTAAAATGCGTGGGAATTTAATTCTTAGTTAAATCTGCGGCAAATATGGTCTCAAAAACTGTTTTGCCTAAATCATGGAACCAAATCAGAATCGAAACTGGAAATTAATCAATATTAGGGTAGAACTGCGACTGAATTATTATTTTAGTTGAATACATAACTGGGAGTTATAGCAGTCCTATTCCAGTGCTTTTCAAACATAAAATCTGGAAAAAAAAAAAAACAAAAGATGGTCTCGAAAACTATTTTCCCTAAATCATGGAATCGAAACGGAATCGAATCGAAACTGGATACAAATCAATAGTTTACCTCTTCTCACACCTCCTCTTTGATTGTAGCATGAATGGAATGTGTTGAAGCACTAACTAATCTCGCATCTCCTTTAAAGATGTCGACCGCCGAAGCAACAGTGCCGTCATGATGAGTTAGGAAAACTAATTGGACTCAACAGGTACAGAAATTCAATGAATTACTACAGCAAAGCCTGCCTCTCGTTCAAAGACAACGTCAAGCGTAACAAGTACAACACTTCGGCGCCGATCAAAAAAATGGAAAAGGTACAAGAATTCGGCGAAATCAACAAATACAGTACCAATTTCATGCTCAAAAACCGGACGACCGACGACGTCTCTGTCGCTTCTCTCACGATCGAGCATTAACACGTGCATAACCAAACTCTCACTATCGATCATTAACATGTGCACAACCAAACGGAAAGGAAAAGCTCAGAGGGCATTAAGGTAAACTCACACAATGCCTTGGCTTACTCACCTAGAATCTTTTACTACAAGTGTATTGATTTGATTTTGGTATTATTTTAATTGTCCGAAGCATAATTACAAAAAATTCGAGTATATTACGGTATTGTCATTTTATGATATTTGAGTGATGACTATTGAAGTTGAACCGCTGAAAAGTACTTGAAAAGTACTTGAAAAGTATATAGTTGGTGGTATGAACAAAAATAACATATGTATATTAACTTCCCGACAATCAATTAAATCAATGAGCACGCAGAAACGTGCGAAGCACGAACATTGCACTAGTACTTAGGTAAGTTGATATAGCCGTAAAATACACAATCCATAGCTTCTTGTTTTCCTGAATGGCAAAAATTTACCTCTATAATGCTTCTGCCATGAGTTGATATGATTTCGGAATACATTATCTTGCAAAATATAAGATTGCAACATTGGAATAAAATCTATTTCTACTTTTTCTGAAAAATATGAATGTCTTTTGAAATTATATCAGAAACGATAATTAATAAAACTGATTTTTGGCACATTTTATGCTAACATTGAATTTATATAAACGGTCCTGATTATTAAAGTAGGATTGAATTTTTTTTTCCCGGGCGGGGGATTGGAGGGAGTGTTATCCTCCCATCCATATAAAAGAGATTTAAAAGAGAAATTTTTGGGTGCTAAGCGGGTACCATGTGGCGATATTTATCGGCTATTTCAGTCATTCAAATATATTTTAGACGGTCTAGAATTATTTTCCTCTCTCCCCTCATCCAATTACTTTCTTTCTTTTTTTTCTCTCTAAGATCTAAATTATTCAAAACACATTTGAACAATTGAAGTCACGGACGGACAATCGGGTACCACGTGTGTTGTACCGCCCGGCACCCAAAAAAATTCTCGATTTAAAGGAATCGAAGAAAAGCCGGACTCCACTCTCAGACCCTAACACAGTAACACACACACACACTCTCTCTCTCTCTCTCTGCCATGACTGTAGAAAGACTCACACTGCGTGTCTCCAACATCCCACAAACAGCCACAGCCAAGGACCTCGCCGACTTCCTCGACTCCGTCATCGCCACCAAACCCTCCTCCGTCTACGCCTGCGAAATCAACACCGATCGAAAAAACTGGAAGTCCCGGGGCTCCGGCCGCGTCCAGTTCGACACCCTAGCCGCCAAATCGGCTGCCGAGGCCCTCGCCCGAGCTGGCCGCCTCGTCTTCAAGGGGTCCCACCTCTCCGTCTCCCCCTCCTTCGACGACATCGTCGTCCGGCCCACCGAGGCTCCGAACCGGGCCGGCCGCGGGGTCCTGCATGTTGGGTTTCTGGTGAAAGATGACTGCCTTTGCGTGGTGGAGTCGTTGGAGGGTTTCAAGGCTTGGGTTATGCCTGAGAGGAAGGGTATAGAGTTTTGGGTGGTGGGTGGTGGTGATAAGGAGTGGTATAAGTTGGAGTTGCAGTATGATTATGTTTTGGAGAGTTGTGGGTGTAGGTTGGGTGGGGGGGAGGAGACCAATGCAGTGCTTCTTAAGGTATGATTTTGGTGTTGTATTGCTATGGCCTATGTGTTTTGGTTTTGTTTTTGTAACTAGGTGTTTTGGGTCAGCTCATGCGTCCCTTGACTAATCTGGTGACCAATCCCACCACCCACTTGTGGTTCCCAATTAAAGCCAGAGCTAAGTTCGGTCTTGAATTTGAGATCTTAGGAGGGAGCAAACCCGTAAGCCTCACGTCGGGCCAACCCCTTGGGTTATGAGTTTTGGTTTTTTGATCATGTTGTGTTTGGATTTTTATGGGTTCCTGTTTTTACTGCTGGAAAAGTATATTGATTTATTGGGTTATGGAGTTGTTGGTTTGGTGAGGAGCTTAATGCATGCTTCTCATAGTATAATTCGCTGTTATGGTGATCTTTCTTGATCAAGTTGTGTTTGATTTTTTATGGGTTTCTGTTATTGCAAGCAAAAATGATTATTATTTTGATTTATTGGGGCATTGAGTTCTTAGTTTGGTGAGGAGCTTAATGCATGCTTCTCAAGGTATAATTTGATGTTGTGATAACGTGCTTTTGCTTTTCTGATCATGTTAAGTTTGATATTTCTGGGTTTCTGTTACTTCTGGCAAAAAGGAATGCAATTTTGTTTTATTGGGTCTTAGTTTGTTGGGGAGCCCAAGGCAGTTTCTCATGGTTTAGGTTGATGTGATGCTTCTAGACTTTTACTTTTGTGATCATGATTTATTCATATTCTGATATGTTTCTGTTACTGTTGGCAATAAGGTTAAATTTACACCTATTGGGTTATTGATCTAAGTTTTATGGGTATTATTGCTAATGGCTATAGATTTAGCTGTCTGGATCATGATATATTCTAATGCTTCTGGGCTCATGTTACTACTAGCAATCAGATAATAGTTGTTGATTTCTTCGTTTGGTCATCTTCTTAATAAGCTTGCCACTGATTTTCTTGGCTACTGAAGCTTGAAACAAACGGAAATGTTTCAATTAATTTGCTTTTGATATATGGGTTTAGGTGGTTGCAGGGCCAGAGTTGTTATCTGTTTTCATTTTGTTTCAATGGGAAAAAGAACAACTTATCGTTCTTTTACTTCCTTTTCCCTTCATATAGCTATGTGCAGTTTCCCTCAGCATTGCTGGTACTTTTTCTTGATGTGCTAACACTTGTATGGAGCTAGGATAAATACATGTGCTATACTGGTGGGCTAATTCTAGAGTGCCACCGCTCCAATCAAACACCCTAGGACCTAGAAGGCTGTTATTTATGATTTATCTGAAAATATGGTTTATGCTTCTCTAGTTTACTGAAACACGTTTTCGGCACTGTTTGGGCATTTTCATGCTGCATTTCTACCATACTTCGAGCTCGTTAAAGAAAAATGACTTTGTGAGGTCCTTTAAGTACTTGGAAAGTGCATATGAATTTAACAGGAAATTTATTTACCCTTGCCTCTGGAGCTCATTAGGATTCCCTTCTTGATTTTGTTCATTTAGGAATCAGTCTTAATCCCCTGAGGTGTCATGCACAGTTCTGTTAGAATTCTAGCTCAAATTGTTAAGCCTGATTCAACTTTTGCCTGACCAATATTTTGCGATCTTGATTGGAGTATTGGTTTGTAGGATTGGTGGCATTGGGCTTCGGAATAGGGCTGGGTATGATTGTTTAAATGGGCTGATTGTTGTTTATAAATTAGGGTCATTAAGTTCTGTAATCGTATTAGTCAACTCACCGTTTCTCTTTCTCAAAAGCCTTTGCTTGAATAAGGCAGGGCACTAGCACTAAAATTGAGTACCTAAATCCCAAGGTTGGACTTTGAGTTGCAGTCTATAAGGTGGATATCTCTTGATCATCGTCCTTGCATCAGCCAAGCTCTATGATGATACGATGGGATTGTACTCCTGTTATTATCCATCTTTTAGTATTTTCTTTCCCTTAAACCTCTTCATCCCGCATTTTGCACCGCCCTAGATGTAATATCGTGCTTTCATTTTGTCCGAGACGTGCAAGATGTTAGGGTTTAGGATGGTAGGGTTTTGTTACTTTTGTAGTTCTTTTACTACTATGTTAGAATGGAACTTTTTATTTTTACCATCAATTCTTCTTTCAGTGTTTTATTTCCCCTATACCTCTTCATTCCCCGAATTGTGGATATGCTTAGGTGTTCTGTTATGATATTATTATGTCTGAAAGGTACAATATATGAGATTTAGGAACTTTGAGATAAATAGCAATTATTGTCAACAATGTGCCTAAGGAATATTTTGAGTGTAACTTACTGCGTTTGCTAAGCTAAATGAGCTTTACTTCTTCTGTCCCTAAATAAATGTCCGGCCCGCAAACGTAGGCCTTTAAGTAGATGCATTCTTTTCGTTCGAAAAATTTGAAAAAAATTGGAAAGTACCTTCGGGGCAAAGCATTTTTTTTCCAATTGTTTCAAATTTTTTGAACAAAAAGAATGCATGTTTTTAAAGGCCTAGATTTTCGGTCCGGACATTTATTTATGAACGGAGGGAGTATTTTATTCTATGTTCTAGTGACTTCACATCCATATTGGAATTGTCCAAATTCCAGCTTTAGTATATTTGTTTCATTTTGGTTTTAGAATGTGAGAATGAACTTACATGATTTATTACACATTACCAATGAACGTGACTGTGCTCAGAGGTTGGAAGATAGAATTGATAAAGATGATGTCATCGTGTAATTTTGACGAATGTTAGCATATTGTGAAGGAAAACTTACCAGTTGAACTCGTATTGGTTTGTTTCCAAGCAGGGGCTAGTGAATTTGGTACTGATTTATATTCTACACCTTTCCTGGAGAAACTCTTACCTTGAATTGCTTCTTTTCAGCTCAAACACGC
Organism: Rhododendron kiyosumense; assembly: GCA_019656275.1. Taxonomy (NCBI): domain Eukaryota; kingdom Viridiplantae; phylum Streptophyta; class Magnoliopsida; order Ericales; family Ericaceae; genus Rhododendron; species Rhododendron kiyosumense. The sequence goes on from BPLS01000235.1 coordinate 86,517, forward strand.
ACCAAAGATTTACAAAAAAATGGCTGGGCCTAATGTAACTTCAAAGGTCATTGGCAACCGGTACTATTTCTGCAAGGAGGACTTTGAGTTTATTTGGGTACGCACTACAGATTTTTCTATGATGAAGTCAATTGGGCAATCCTCTTCACTTTGCTGGGAAATGAAGGAAGAATCACCAGCTCTCAATACTTTCACCAGTTTGCCCTATTATAAGAAAGATCCAAAAGATCTAATTTTAGAAGAAGGGGAAGAATTTGGTTCCACATCTGAGCTAGTCCCGCTTGTCAAATGGCAATCAGATGCATTTTTACCGTATGAGATCCTTTACCAGCTAAATTCTCTTGTTCACACCCACAAAATCAGTCTTGGTTCGGTGGATGATGATCTGATTGAGATCCTTGGCAGTTTAGATGTACAAACTGCAATGATGATTCTTCAGAAGTTGCATAAGCTACATTCCACTTGTTATGAGCCCTTGTCATTTATTAAAACCCGACTACATATTCTAAACGCCAAAAAACTTCCTTCCTCCCTCAAGATAACAAATCAAAAACTGATGAGGTGTCACAGAGTCCTCGTAACTCCGTCCAAGATTTACTGCTTAGGGCCAGAGCTTGAAACATCAAATTATGTTGTGAAAAAATTTTCTGCTTATGCTTCTGACTTCGTTAGGGTTACTTTTGTTGAAGAAGATTGGAGTAAGCTTCCTCCGAATGCCCTCTCCGCAAGTCTTCAACAAGGTATCTTTGCAAAGCCTTACCGGACCAACATATATCATCGTATTTTGTCTGTTCTTAATGAGGGGATCGTGATTGGTGCCAAAAGATTTGAATTTTTGGCTTTCTCAGCTAGTCAACTTCGGTCAAATGCCGTGTGGATGTTTGCTTCTAATGAGAATGTAAGTGCAGGAGATATCAGAGAATGGATGGGTTGCTTCAATAAGATTCGAAGTGTGTCAAAATGTGCTGCGCGAATGGGTCAATTATTCAGTTCTTCTATGCAAACCCTAGAAGTCCCTTCCCAAGAAGTTGAGGTTATCCCTGATGTCGAAGTTACCACTGATGGTATTGGCTACTGCTTCTCTGACGGCATTGGGAAAATCTCCCTCTCTTTTGCTACCCAAGTTGCTCAAAAGTGCGGGTTAAATCACACCCCTTCAGCGTTTCAAATTCGATACGGTGGGTATAAAGGTGTCATAGCTGTTGACCGTAATTCCTTCAGGAAGATTTCTTTGCGTGGTAGTATGCTTAAATTTGAGTCAGAAAACAGGATGCTGAATGTCACGAAGTGGAGCGATTCGATGCCTTGCTACTTGAACAGGGAGATTGTTTCCCTTTTGTCTAGCTTGGGAGTAGATGATAAAGTTTTCGAGGCTATGCAAGATCAGCAACTCAGTCGTCTTGAAAAGATGCTGACAAGTCGAGAGGTTGCATTGGGTGTTTTAGAGAGCATGAGTGGGTCTGACGCTAAAGGCATTTTAGCACAAATGTTGCTCCAAGGGTATGAGCCAAATGTGGAACCTTACCTCTCTATGATGCTTAGGGCACACCATAATAGCCTGTTGTCTGATTTAAGAAGCAGGTGCAGAATATTTGTGCCGAAAGGAAGGATCCTTATTGGATGTATGGACGAAACGGGCATTTTAGAGTATGGACAAGTTTATTGCCGCACTACAATGACTAAAACGGAGCTGCTGCAATTTGATGGGCAGAGTTTCTTTCAGAAGGTAGATGAGACGACGGCTGTGGTAATTGGGAAAGTTGTAGTTACAAAAAATCCATGCCTTCACCCAGGAGATGTTAGAGTCCTTGAGGCTGTATATGAGGTGGCACTAGAGGAGAAGGGTTTGGTGGATTGTGTTGTCTTCCCTCAGAAAGGAGAAAGGTATGAAGCATTTCTCTGAAGAATTTATTTCGATATTCTAGTTGAAAATTGCATCTTTTCAGTGTGTGACTCCTTGAGTAGGATTTAATTTGTATTAACTATTAAATAATAGGCCATACCTGTTAGTTTTATTTACATTCCCTCTGCCTGCCGGAAATTAGTTAGTTTTATTTACATTCCCTCTGACCCGCCGGAAGTTGACCCCATCAAGCTGCTGGAGGTTAGTTACAATTTGCTTTCCTGCATCTAATATTTTACTTGGTCAAAGTTTGACCCCACTTACTTGGGGATAGATACAGTTCATGCTCTCCCCTCCACAAGCAAAGTTGCGAGGTTTTATGGTGAATGTCACTGATGTTCTTTAGTTGCGCAATAGGTGTGCAATAAGGATACTCTTAGCTATGAAAGTTTGGGGGCAGATATTGCTGGCTTTTGTTATGAGATTTTGGTGAGAGTTACGAGTTTTTGTGGTCATGATCTTTATTGTATTTGTTACAATTCTTACGAACTATTGTGGTTTAGTTATGAAAGGTTTTCCAGTATGCAGTATGCACCTTTTGAGTGGTGTGTGTATTTGGTTGCCTTTTCTGACTTACGCTCACCCACCCAGTCTGTTTCCGCAACAGTAGAAAGAGCTATTTTGGCAATGAAATTCATCAATGGTCAACTGTGTTATCAAAGGAAAAGTTAATGCGCTACTTGTCGTTTGGTCACCTATGTGGAAATAATGTACATGTCTACCTGGTAATATGGACAAAGAGGTTATTATGCAGTACTATGGACAAAGATGTTATTACGCAATGATTTGACATCATGAAATGCAATTGTAAAATTTCATGTATTTGTGTTTGTTTTTTTGCTGTTAAGGATATGATTATTTCAACATATTGAAGGTTTCTTTTACGAATGATTTGATGAGTTTAATTCAGTTTATTATTTGTTGTAAATAAAATTGTTGATAGTATACAAGCTATTTTTAATGGAATTCTTATGTTTCGAGTTTGTGAATGACCCCATCTATTTTAATTCCTTGAGTCACCACTGCTTGTAAGAGTTTATGCATGACTGTTATCCACAGACCTCATCCAAATGAATGCTCCGGTGGTGATCTGGATGGAGATTTATATTTCATAAGCTGGGATGAAAATCTTATCCCACCCAATATTGTGGCTCCCATGGACTACACTGGGCGAAGACCTCGCATAATGGATCATGAAGTGACTTTGCAGGTAACTCACCGGGAAAAACTTAATTTACGGGACAACTAAAGCACACCATGTTGTCTTGATACCCGATTCACTTAATTTGCAGGAAATTCAAAAGTTCTTTGTGGATTACATTATCAGCGACAATCTTGGCGCCATCTCTACTGCACATTTGATACACGCGGACCGTGATCCAGCTAAAGCCTTGAGTCCTATATGTCTTCAGTTGGCAACCCTTCACTCAATGGCTGTTGACTTTGCGAAGACGGGAGCACCCGCTGAGATGCCTAGGTTTCTGAAACCAAAGGAGTTTCCGGATTTCATGGAAAGGACAGAAAAGCCCAGTTACATCTCCAAAGGGGTACTCGGTAAACTCTACCGTGCCACCAAAAACTCAAAAGTTAATGAAAAAACAGACCTAGTTTTGTCTGACGAGATATCCCAAGATGCCTATGATCACGATCTTATAGTGGATGGGTTTGAAGACTTCATTGAAGTTGCAAAAGGGCACAAGGAGATTTATATGGACAAAATGAGCACGTTGATGAATTTTTATGGGGCAGAGAGTGAAGATGAGATACTCACAGGGAACTTGCTTAAGCGGTCGACTTATTTGCAAAGGGATAACAGGAGGTATTATGAAATGAAGGACAGAATTATGGTCTCTGTTAAGAGCTTACATAAGGAGGCCAAAGGGTGGTTTGAGAGTAGCTGTAAGGGTTCTGCAGAGCAACAGAAGTTGGCATCAGCGTGGTATCACATCACTTATCACCCGACCTTTTGCCAGGAAAGCAGCTATTGCTTGGGGTTTCCGTGGGTGGTTGGGGATATTTTGTTGAATGTAAAGTCCGTGAAGAGTAGAAAGTAACTAGCATGACTCATGCTTAGTACAGGAGGGGCACAATTCTGGGAATTTACGTCCTCGATGTTGTTAACATGTAACCAAAACTTAGTTTTGACGTGTATCAGACAGTCTAGTTTGTATTCTAACCTGGGTTGAACGCATCTGTTGTGTGCTTATCTGACAATATGGGCTAATAATTCAACAGAAGTCTTGCTGGGTGGAGACTGCAATATGGGCCCTTCGTCTTCGATTTCGTGTCTTCTTTTCTAGTTTGTGTAGCCTTTCTAGTTTTAATTTTAGTGAGTTTGACTGTTTTTGAGTTGTCTTCAGTTTGGCTAAATTATCCAACCACAGGTAATTTGAGTACCAAATGATGTCAAGATTGGCAATTTTGGAGGAAGGCAAACAAAGAAAGCTATGTGGACTGTTTACCATCACTTTAAACAGTGCTTCACCGTAGCTTTCAAAAGTAAGCCAAAATGGACGGAGAGGAGGCGACGGGTGTAGCTATTTAATTTGGTGTGATTATATGCACCTCGATACGCATAGCAGGCCCCTGTAAGGACCAAGGCGCGAGGGTGGCAAGAGGCCCTCTCTCGTGACAATCTAGTTCACGCATATGCGACTGTGTGGGATGTAGCTGAGAAGTTCTCAGGTACTAGTTGAGGTGCGCCTTGAGCACTTTTTAACGGTCCCTGTCAGCCCGTTCTAAACAATTCGGTTGATGACAAGATGCAGAGAGAGCATGGGAGGGCACTTCCAACCAAGCGAAGCCCACCTCCCGAGGTCCATTACACTCCCAAATGGATGACAGTTTCTCATTTTGTAAGATTAGACATATAGTAATAGTCCTTCAACAATCATTACAGCATTCAAATGTCAAAACATGTTTCTTTTATCCGTCTGTTGAGATCGCGAATTTGATCCACCGGTAGGAGTTGGCCAAGCCAATCAAATCAAAGTTACCATACAAACAAAAAAATGATAAATCACAAATACCACCAACCACACATTGCGTTGAGCTTCATGAGTTCATGTTCAATGATGCTGACCACATTGTGTTTGTTGTGCTGGATCCATGTCATGCATGACTCAAACTTTTCTCCCAACGTCTTGATTTACTACTTCCAAAGTAGCATTCAGTCAATTACTGACTTCGTACAAAAAAAAGCGATCAAACCAAAGGTATAGCCACTAATCCAAAACACTTTCTTTAGCAAAACTTTTAAACACCACCTAAAGTACCTTTACTATACTAACCCAATAGTACCAAAACTACAATTGAATTGACAAAATCCACCTAGAAATCCATCTACTAATCCTCACCTTTTTCCCCTTATCTTTGCTGCTGACGTATACACATTCGTCATTTACACCCACAACGGAAGAGTAATTACCAAGACGAGACAAGAAGATTAAAACAATTCATTCTAGTACGTACGGAGTATATTATAATCACAAACCCTATTCCACGTCACTACTCGATGGTCAGGCGAACGGCGGCGCGTCCTTGTCCAGGTCCGTCGAGGCAGCCGGGACTGCCGCGTACCGCATCGAGAAATTTCCCCGGATCACGTGCTCCTCCTCGTCCAGGTCCCCGTTGTTCTCCCCCTCGTCGAAGTTGAGCGCGTAACTGAGGGGATCGTACTGGAACTTCCCGTGCCCGCCGCTCCTGCTGGTCCGGTTGAACCGCCGTATGAAGGTCTTCCACCTCGGGCCAGCCGCGACCTCCGTCCACTCCCGGACCTTCATCAGCGCGTTGACCCAGCGGCGCCCCTCCTCACCCGTGCCCGATCGGAGGGAACTGAGCCGTGGTAGGCAGGAGCAGCAGCGGTCCCTCCGGAAAACCATGTCGGCCCTGTCTTCGTCGAGTTCGGCATGGTCCTTTGGCGTGAATTCATGATGGCCTTCTGTAGCCATATGTATTATAGATGATGTTGAATCTAGTATCTATCGATAGAGAAGCGGCAGGTCTTGAAAACCCTAAAACTATGGTTCTGTAGAGAGAGAGAGAGAGAGGGGAGTTGGTAGTGGGGTGGGGTGAGGGAGTTGTAACGGAAACGAGAGTGGAAAGTGTGGGGTAATCTGACGGGGCAGTGCCAGTTGGCGAATGCTTTTGTGACACGGGATCCAGGTGTTGATGACGTCACCCACGATCCCTTTTTTCTTTATTCTTTTTAACACCAAGGGATGACCTGTAATTTTTTTAACTGCATTTCTTTTTTCTGAGGGTGCTGTGGCAACCCAATCCCACATCGGTGAAATATCTAAATTGGATTCCATATTATATAAGAAAACCTAAGTAGTTTCTGTACAATATGAATATAATCTTTTGAGTCACATACTTAGACTAATGGTCAGCAAGTTAGTTGGCAATTGTCATTACAGGTGCAAATGAGCAATTGAGCCGTGCTTTGTAATTTACAGGTGTAAATGAGCAATTGAGCCATGCTTTGTAATGGTTGAGCTCGGTTAGTTAGCCAACAAGCGGAGGTTGGCTAATTTTACTTAACGACCCAAGCTTTTTAATTTTGAGTTCGGCTTGTTTAGTGAACGAACGTAAAACTCGAACTCGAGTTTCGCTCATTTACTAAACGAGTTGAGCCATAAATTACTTGCGAGCAACTTGATTCGTTTGTAGCTATGCTTAGGATAACTTGTTGGATCCTGTAATTCAACTTCCAAGTGACAACTCAGAATCGGGGAGTGTGCTATACCATCTGCACTCCAAACTCTGTTTTTGACGATATATTTTTAATAAGTGGATAGATCAAATGTGATTTGTTTACTAGATTATTGATATCATATAAAATAAATTTTCAATGTACCAAAAGAAAGGATATTGTATAAACTTAATTTTTTACACGATTTTTGTACACGATGTCTCAAAGGGTTGACATCTATAAAGAAAGTAATCTTTTAATCATATTATCAAGATTGGGACGAGCGTCGTTTGAAGGGAACGACACTCTTTCAGCCTTCCTAGAGAGCCTTCCTAGAGGCGATAGGGTTTTATTGTTTTGTACTCTTATATTAAGGTTATCAATTTCGTTCCGTATCGGCCGATCGGCCGATGCGTACTGAATTTGTTAAAAACTGGTATCCTAGCCTTTGAATTCCGTCCCGGTGTAAATACCTGTGTTTACTGAAGAATATCGGATTTACCGATAATCTCGGCCGAGATGAAGGTACCGCTAATTTCGTTCAGTATGTTTCACCGCCTGAGATCTCTGAAATTACTTCCCAAATCCTTCAGATTTTCGTCTCGGCGAAAGTTGTCTCGTCTCCGGCGACCCGCTCACCTCCTCTCGTCTCCGGCGACCTCGTTTGCTTCTCAAACCATTCCGACGAAGAAGTCCGATCGAAGGGTACCTGACGTTTGGGAGACATCTGATCGAAGAGTACCCCGTTCACGCCTCTGAGAGAAAGGAAAACAACAGTGCTAGCTGAGAGAAGGAAAAAAGTACTCCAGATGAGAAATGACTTTGGGGAGTGGGAACAGGAGAAAGGAAATGGGTTTGTTGGGAAGAGGAAAAACCCATGTTCTCTTTCTTTTTTTCTCCTCCATGTTCTCTTTCAATGCAGGTTCATATTTTCTGAAAAAATAATATAATGTGGTGTTTATTTTCTTTAAATTCAACATTAGATCACTGGTTTGAAGTCAAGTATGTAAATTTTGTTGTCTTATGAATATTTGTTTTATGATGAATTGCGTGGTATGGGAAATTTTTGTGAGTTATAATTATATTATAATCGTAGTTGCGATAAATCCGAAATGGTATCTGGTAACATACCGGTACCGGTACGTACCGTTTCAGTGACAAATCCGATATCATGTCCAAAATAGTATTCAAAACCTTGCATCAAAGTATGCAAATTTTTCATTATTTTTGCTTTAATTCAATTTTTTAAACATTTTTTTGTTACTATTTTATACTTATAGAATTCTCTCATTGTGAGAGGAATCAATATTTCAGAAAAAATTAGCACAAAACTAAGAAAGGCAACCAAAAATTTGAATAAAGGAAAAAAATAATCAAAAGGATTATTATAGGGCAAAGTTGACTTTTACACAAATGATTTGGGCTTTATACGGCTACACCTCCTAAGCTCAACTGTGCTTTGTGAGGATGTGCAAACGCATTCAAGTCTGTCTATATTAATGGAAATACATCTCACTCGCCTCTTGAATTTAGCGAAAATTTAATCCAAATCATTCATAATGTATTAGGCAAATGCTAGTGCATCTCCGCTAAATTGGGTGCGTCTGTGTATTTTCAAGAAGGACAAAGTGCATCCGCATCACATTGAACTTGACGGTGTAGCCGCAGGTGACCCAAACAAAAAGGAGTGAAAAGTGTACTTTGACCATTATTGCAAGACATTCGTTTCGCGCGCTCATCCAACGGGCATGGCGGTCACGACGCCTCCGAAAACTCTGCAACTTCTGTGGCTCACCGTGATTTTCTTCAAACCCCTCAAGCCCTCTCTCTCTCTCTCTCTCTCCCCTCCATTTTCCCCTCCCATGCTGACCCTCTCTCTCTCCTCCATTTTCTCCTCCCATGCTGACCCCCTTTCTCTCTCTCCTAGGTTTTTAAACGACCACCTTCCCATCAAAACCACCTCCGCCCTATCCATGAATAACAACAAAATCATCCAACGCTACCCCTCCACCTCCGCCGCCAAATTACGCCACTTCCCCACCATCTCCCTCCCCCTCATCTACGACCGCCACAGGCCCTGGTGGAACCAGATCCTCGACCCCGGCAGCGAGTTCGTCGACCAATGGAACCACATCTTCCTCGTCACCTGCCTCGTCGCCCTCTTCCTGGACCCTCTCTACTTCTTCCTCCCCGTCATTGGGGGCCGCGTCTGCATGACCATCGATTTCGGATTGGCCGTCGTCATCACCCTGATAAGGTCCGTGGTGGACCTGTTCTCGGTCTTGCATATGGCCATGAAGTTCCGGACGGCCTATGTGGCGCCGAGTTCCAGGGTCTTTGGGAAGGGGGAGCTCGTGACGGATCCCAAGATGATTGCGATTAGGTACTTAAAAACGGACTTTTTGATGGATCTTGCTGCTACGCTCCCACTCCCACAGGTAATTTGTGGGTTTTTAGTACTGTTGGGTTTGCACAGGTAATTTGTGGGTTTTTAGTACTGTTGGGTTTGCAATTGCTTGTTTATAGGGGTGATAAATGAGACAAATGAGCCGAGCGGGTGGTTGATCAAGCTTGCTTTGAAAACTTAACGAGCTTGAAAAATATGTTTGAGTTTAGCTTGTTTATGGCACGATTCAATCGCAAACGAGCTTTAATAAAGCAAAACACGAGCCAATCTTGTGTAGCCTAAATATTTTATACATCATCTTTCAAACGAGTCGAGTAGTAAGTTATTTGAGCTTGGTTTGAAACCTTCACGAGCTAATTCAAAAATAAATGTTTAAGCTTGATTTGTTTATGTAACAAACAATTCTTAAACAGGCTGTTAACAAGCAAACGAATTGGAGTAGCTTGGTTTGTTTAGCGGCCCTACTTGTTTATGTATTTTGGACGAAATTTAGACCATGTAAGAGGATTTGAGTTTCAGGGTCTTGCTGGCATGACAATGCACTTAATAGGGTAGTCTATTGACGATTTTTAAGATTTATTCTAATTCTTCTAAATTTGGTCCAGTAGTCTATATAAACCAAGCGAGCCTCAAGTCGCAGTTAATTGGGATCAGTTACATGAATCCGTCTTCTCTATCGAGATTTGTATGACAGGGGAAAGCCCAGCAGTCTAATAAGTCCAATGGGTGCCGCCTTTTCTATGAAATAATCTCAAAACATATGGACTTCGGGAAAAGGTGACTGAGCAGCTCGGTTAAGGTGCAGCCGTGTAGGATTGGGCACATAGCTGCATTGTCCTCCTGTGGATGTTGCGTGTGTGGCGTTTTCGGTTATTTATGGCAAAGAGCTGATGCCTACTCCAAGCAGATGAATTGTCCTGGGATGTATGCCTTCATGGGCATTGTTGATGTTTCGAGTATGTGCAGTGGTGAATTTTCATAATTCGATTGGTTTATAGTTGTAGATTGAATATTATGTTAATATTTGGATGGTGAAAATTAAGTGGACAGATTCGAATCATATGACCTGGAGTTTGGAGTTTGAATCATAGGGTAGGAGTACATGGTACAATATGAAAGACAGTTCATGAGTATATTTTTTTTAATTATCTTCAAATTACTGTTTTTAAGAGTCTTTACTAGCCATCATTGTTTTTATCAATGCTTTATTTTTTGTTTTGCATGAGCAGATTCTCTTCTGGTTTGTAATTCCAGCAGTGAAAAGCCCTAACGCTGCTCATGCCAACCACACCATTTCCCTGATGATAATCCTTCAATATATTCCACGATTGTTTGTTATTTTTCCATTGAACCAGCGGATTATTAAAACAACAGGGGTCGTGGCTAAGACAGCTTGGGCAGGGGCAGCATACAATCTCCTCCTCTATCTGCTAGCAGGTCATGTATGCACCCACATCACTACTTCTTCCTGATACTTCATAGAATCATATTACTCCCTCCATCCCATATTCTTGGTCCCTCACGAAAGTTCCAATTTGGTTAGAGGACATGCAATTACGGTATTTGCATTCAACTCATTGACATTATTTCTCACTACTTTTTTTCGATGTTCAAAATCATGTATATATGGCCATTTGCAATGGGTACCTTTGGAAGGGCTTTGGAAAATTACAAGCATTTTTCCTTTTGACTTTTGAAAATGGACAACACATTTGGGACATCCCTGTAAAGAAAGGACCTAGATTATAGGACAGGGGGAGTAGCTTTCTGCCTCATTTGTTGAACCTAGTGATGTTCCAATCTATATAACTGTGTGGATCTGCTAAGAAAATTTCCCAGTTCATCATTATTACTTGTGTTATTTTGGATTGTCAGTGCAGGTTTTAGGAGCTTCGTGGTATTTGCTGTCCATTGAGAGGCAGTATTCATGCTGGAGACTGGAATGTAGAAAGGAGCAGAATTTTACACACTCGCCGTCCTGCAATCCTTTGTTTCTGGATTGCTGGAATGTTAACATGCCTGAACGCCAGTTTTGGTTGAACAACACTAACGTTCTTACAGAATGTGATGCTAGTGATAGTCACGCCTTTAAGTTTGGAATGTTTGCTGATGCCTTCACAGAGGATGTTGCTTCTTCGAATTTCATCGAAAAGTACTTTTACTGCCTTTGGTGGGGTTTGAAGAATCTGAGGTACGTTTAGTGTTATTTGAAGTTGTCCATTGTGCTTTTTGTCAGAATGTGGTCATTCTTTTAGTAGTGGAGATACTCATAGGTCATATCTATCACTTCTCTGTGGGTGTGGGTGTGTGCTTGCACATTTGCATAGCTATTATTGGCATTAAACAACTGTTGAATTTTGGATTTCTGATTCTGAGAGATGAGATTCTCCATTTTATTTTTTTTGAACAGAGATTATCCATTTTATGGAACATGCACTTTACAGGACAAAAATTGGTTGCATATGACCAAAGCTCGTTAGCTCACCATCACAGAAGTATGGGATCAAACATGAAATCTTACACTTACCTCGGATTTTTTAGATTAGTTTCGGAATAAGTTGAGTTTTAGATTGTCCATAAGTCTATCGTTGATGGTCCATCATAAAGCAAAAAATTTGATTGTTATATTCAAGTATTCTTGCTTGGCTTTCGAGTCAACGATTAGTTTGGAAACTTGAGATTTAATGGACATGGATTGTGTATTGTTCCACTGATCCAACCGTAGGCTAAGTAATGAATTTGTACCAAGCTATTAATTTGATGGACTACTGTGATTTTACTTAAAACACTAACCCATATCAATCTAAATATTCTGAACTTCATAACTTGAAATCAGAATGCATACTGGTGGTATCCCTTTTAACGCCTTCGAAAAGTTAGGACAAAAAATTGGCATGTCCTTGACGAAAATATGGACAAAGAAATAGCTACCTCTATAGAAGTTTACACCAATTGATGCATTCCTAACTCCTGAAAGACTTAGCTCGTCCTAAAACAGAACATGAAATAACAAAACACAACCAAATGGACAAACTTAATATGTCAAATTATCTGAAGTACCTATAGGTTAGATAGATTGTAATTGTAGTGGACTGTTTATCCACTTCGTGTTGGTCCTGCATTAGGATACTTCGAGGGATTTTCTTCACTCAGAAACATTTAGAAAACTGACAAGCCATGCATTTACGTAGTGCATAAGTAAATTGGTCTCTATTTTAGGTTAGGGGTATGCTTTGCGTCTTCTAGGGATCTTCTAACTTTCCCTTTAGTTATGGAAAAGTATGTTAGTAATATGACCAGTTTTATTTCCTTGATCGAGTAAAATGGAGAGCATATTTCATTGCACATATTTCCACACATATTTGGGGTATTCTTCCTTGTCCACATTCCATGCCGTAAGATCTTGCTTGCATATCGTGGAAAATCATGTCTGGAACCTAGGGATAGTTTATAAGGGCTGGTTATATAATTGCTTCCTTGTACCCTTGTCATTGAAGAAGACAAAATGCATTCTCAACTACACAAAGTCAATTGAAATGAATTGCTTCTCTTTTTTCTTGATCCTGTTCCAACTTTCTAGTCATTTGTGTAGTAGTTCGTGTTAGCAACATGTGATTTTTAATGCTTAATACTCTTTCCACTCATTTCTTGATATATAGCTTCTTCTTTTTTAATCTGATTGATATACAGTTCATATGGGCAGAGTTTGAATACAAGTACTTACGTTGGTGAGACGCTATTTAGCAGTCTTATTTGTCTTGCGGGTTTAGTTTTGTTCGCACAACTGATTGGCAACATGCAGGTACTTTCTAGTATCAGATTGATGATGCACACAAATGTGCATTGCCTTTATTGTACATCCTTCTCTTTTTTGACTTTCATTTGATACGTTGTTGATAATATGCCGTCTGAAGACCTACTTGCAATCTTCAACGGCTAGACTTGAGGAATGGAGAGTTAAACGAAGAGATACAGAAGAATGGATGAGGCACCGACAACTACCTCCAGATCTTCAAGATCGTGTTCGCCGATTTGTTCAATATAAATGGCTTGCTACTAGAGGAGTAGACGAAGAAGAAATATTGCGAGCATTGCCCTTGGACATCCGTCGTCAAATCCAAAGGCATCTCTGCCTTGCCCTTGTTCGCCGTGTAAGTTTTTTTGTTTCCTGGCATGCCACTGTGGTGATGGACAACCTGTGTTTGATGGCATCTATTTTCATAACTCGCACAAATTTGGAATTTCAAAACGAGAAATGTTATGAAATTCAACTGTGAATCTAGTTTCATGGAAAGGTTTCATGTTTCACTCCTCTTTCAAAACGGCTTTCATTTGTTATGCAGCATAGCTAGTAAGTGCCTGCCTGCCTGCCTTTTGGAGTAATAAATGTAGCTTCCTGTTGTCCTTTCACTTGAGGGTGGACAACTTGTCGTGGTAGAAACAAAGGCGGGGAGTACCTCCCCTCTCAGAAACCTGCATATTGAGCAATTTCAACCGTAGATAGCTTCTACTAGTTGCTTCTTTTTACCAAGCAAGTGCATGGCACATCAGGGATGCAGGACTATAGTTCAAGGTGCGGTCTTGTAACTATTGATGTGATTCCTGGAATAAGCAACTGATACTTTGCTATTTCCAGCAGAAGTACACTACCCGCTAGGCCAATCGCGACTTCCAGGGTCGCCTTTGGGTCGTGACATGTCATTTAGCCAAATTTGGAGACAAGTTACTTTTTTCCTGTTCTTGAATTAAGTTGCATTGTTAAGTGTCGCATTTACAGCCCGTTTGGATTGGGAGAATTGGACAGAAAACAATTGGAAGGAAATGAAATTCTCTCTTTGTCCTTATCATTTGGTTGGGTAACAAAAATGGAAAGAAAATCAATCCTTCTACTGGCTGTGAGCAATCATACAGACTAATCTGGTCAAGAGTTTTTCCTGTTCAAGATCCGCTTCAAATAACCATGCTATTTCCCCTTTATGTTGCAGGTTCCTTTCTTCTCCCAAATGGACGACCAACTCCTCGATGCAATATGCGAGCGCCTCGTCTCCTCTCTGAGCACCAAAGACACCTACGTAGTCCGCGAAGGAGATCCCGTAAACGAGATGCTCTTCATAATCCGAGGCCAGCTCGAGAGCTCCACCACAAACGGTGGTCGCTCCGGGTTCTTCAACTCCATCACACTCAAACCGGGCGACTTCTGCGGCGAAGAACTCCTCACATGGGCCCTAATGCCTTCCTCAAGCCTCAACTTCCCTTCCTCCACTCGCACTGTCCGAGCACTCACTGAAGTCGAAGCCTTTGCCCTCCGAGCTGAGGACCTCAAGTTCGTCGCGAACCAGTTCAAGCGTCTCCACAGCAAGAAGTTGCAGCACGCGTTCCGGTATTATTCGCATCAGTGGAGGACTTGGGGGGCGTGTTATATACAGACGGCTTGGAGGAGGTTGAAGAGGAAGAAGTTGGTGGAGGAGTTGTCGAGACAGGAGAGTGGGTATGGATATGTTGGTGGTATGGATCCAGATGGGGATTTTGAGGAGGACGGAGGAGGTGGGGGGAGTCCGTCGGTGGATAGTAACGGGCAGTTTCTTGGGGCGACGTTCTTGGCCTCGAAATTCGCTGCGAATACTAGGAGGGGGGTGGCCGCGCAGAAGGGGACATCAGTGGTGGAGACGGGTAAGAGCGGCTTGGAGATGCCGAAGCTGTTTAAACCGGATGAGCCTGATTTCTCTGCAGATTGAGAGGAGACACACCAGTTGTGATACGAATGCGATGATCAAAACAGTTACGTTGCACTTGCTTGCATGGAAGTAGTTACGAAGAAACAGAACAGAACCAAGGACTGTGCGAGTGGTAACATGACAGCAAGCGAAAAGCTTATCACTTCAAGTTCGTAGGTTCAACTTCCATGGTTAGGAAAGAAAGAAAAACTGTAGTGGGCACGAAAAAATTTATTCGGCTGATAACTTCAAAGTCCTGAAATTAGTGGAGTTGTTGAACACTCAATTATTAAGAACAAAAATGTAAAGTAAAAGAGGTCAATCTCAATAGATGTGTACTTTAGTGAAACTTTGAAGTCCTTTTTGTTGAACTACTTGGGTTTTGTAGCCAATTTCTTAGAGCAAGTTTGTAAACACCCAAAATTAGCTATTTTACCTATGCAAAGTGAAAAAACCCTTATGCAACAGATTAGGTAAACCAAAGGGGAGAATACCTCCAGCTACATGCTTAAGTATATTTAACTAACAACTGTTCATGAGCAAAATCATTTAATACTATTATCTCTCAAACTTTTCCCCTCTCTCCCCTGTTCTTTGCTTGAAAAAGAAAAAGGGAAAAGAAAAAGAAAAAGAAAAAGAAAAAGAAAAAAAAATAGTATTTTATTAGAGAACTAGTGTTAGACCATACCTATGGCATTACGCATTTCGGTTAGAAGGGAATGACAGTTGTGTAATTTAGGTGAAAACCATGAACACTTAACCGGGAAGTGGGGGATGCACTACAGCCTTTGGATCAAATGAATCTAAGCCGTTCTAACAACTTGTCCCCAGAGATAGGTAAAATAGATAATATTAGTATAGTGTTGAAAGAGATGTGAATAGGTAAAATGAAAAAAATGTACTGTTTACCAACATTTTTAGCTATATACTGATGTACATTCTCTTAGTGGTGCATGGCTAATTTCGTAGAACTTCTCTTAGTGACTCCACTTGAATGAAGCTCCTTACACACACTCATTAGTGCAACCTAACACTTAACTGGCATCGTAATTAGGCCCTTTTCCGTTTTCTCTCAATATCTTTTTTTTTGAAAACAAGATAATTTCAAACTCAAATATAACAAATATGAAAAATAATTTTTTTTGCACCGTTTAAAAGATCTCAATGAGATTTATCAAACAAGATCTATATTGATAGAAAAATTATTTACATAAATATATGATTTTTGACCTTGAAACAGCCCCTTATCACTTGACTTTTAGTTCCTTTTTTTGCCCTCTACTAGTAGCCAGTGGAAGTACACCAACGCAATATGTCTATTGTATGGCAGAGAGTGATGAGCACAAAAGGTTAACACGTAGAGGCCCCAATATCATATGTTGTTAGTTATTTATTGTGCTTAATTAGATATTATTATTATCTTTTCTATCACTCACTTTAAATTATTAAATATGCAGGAAAGATGATATTACAACATATTTTGCTAGTGAGATTTAATTAATGCAATAGCTAAGTCGAGACAAGGATTCTTTGGAAGCTCATTGGCTTGGCAGATTTAGAAGAGCTTCGGTAGAAATGGAATTATAAGATTAGGCAATATCTTAAGGGAAAGAAATCTTTGAGTGGACCAAATAACAAGGTTTTTAACAAGGATTCTCTACTTACTTAGGAAAGAAATCTTGGCAGTGGGCATAAAAGGGCATTACGTTTTGCACGAGAGGGGGATTCACGGCTGGGGTTTGGTGATGGACGGACGAAAGATCTCGACATTCAAGGCCACGGCCGGAGAAAAATAGAGGAGCAAAAGAAATTATTGTAAGCGTATTATTTTCATGGATTCTAGTTGAATGCTTGATTTGTTTTCATCTATGAGAGGCTAAAATCCTCAACTAGGGTTGAAGATGAAACCCCATGAATTTTATTGATTAGTTTTATGCACTTGAATTTTCCTACGTGCTTTCATAGTTTATTATTCTGATCTCATTAATTAATTTGGTAGAGACTCTGATATGGATTCAATCGGGATGGGTTTTTTTCATGATTTGATATCACCTAATTAATTGAATTGCTTTGTTTATCAAAGTTTATATTTAAGTATGGGATATCTCCTGTGATTTGTTTTATGCGGATACAGTTGATGATTTTGGCTTAAACTTGCGAAGCAGAGGAGGAACATATTATCGATATAAATAAAAAGGGCTTAACGACATATTATCCATGATGGTTAAGATTAGCTTCTAAATCATTGTGTAGAAATTATAGGAAAAGCTATTGCATAAGATTAGTTGCTAAATATTTGTGGGTGTGGATTCCAAAACCTTAGTTACTTTTCTCAACCGGCAATCTCACTATTTTTCCGCGCTAGTTTAATTATTGGAGTATTTTTTTCATTGCTTTATTAAATCTTTAGTTTTAAAAGCAATCGCACTTTTGTCAAGTCGGTTAGGGTATAATCAATTTAAGTTTATTTAGTTTTTCCTACTAAAAAATCACAAGTTCCTGTGGGTTCGACCTCGCTCTTGCATTACTATACTTCAGTACGATTCGTGTGCTTGCGAGTACATTAAAATTTCACATCAGAGAGCCCTTGGAAGGAGAAACTATTCGTTCCTCCACGGGCAACACCTCACATTTGACACAACCACATGTGAGGTGTTGCCCGTGGAGAAACGAATAATTTCTCCCTTGGAAGACACATTTTGAGTTTAACTAGCTATAGTAGTCGGGCGGATTCAGCAAGGCACGGTGGGGTCAAATAATTGAATTATTATTATTTTTAATACAAAACAATGGTGAGTGGGTGACTGTTTGAGGTTGCTTTTGAGTTTTGAAAGTGATGGTCCAGTTTCTTGAAAAAAGTTCTTTTTGAAAAAGAAAATAATTTTAAGCTTAAAAATTATATGGTTATGCAAATAATTTTTTAACTAATATAGATTTTATTTGATAGATCTCATTGAGATCTTTTAAATGGTGCAAAAAATATTAAAAAATATTTTTTATTTTTATTATATTTAAATTTAAAATTACCTTCTTTTGAAAAAAAACACTTTTTCAAAAAATGGAACACCACTGATGCAATTGGGTTCCTTTTTTGGTTAAAATAATAATGATTGCAGCTAATGGGAGACAATAGCCAGTAGTCTTGGAGATGCTCATAGTTCGATGATATTGGCTTTGACATGTCACCATAATGATATGGGCCTCCACATGTTACCTAAATCATCACTTCCTCCACTACTAGGGAATTTTTTTAGTGCAAATTGGATATAGTCACGTAGTACCCATTCGAGCAGTTAAAACGTGTTTTGAATGGCTTTGATGTGAGCAGAGGCAAAGAGGGGAGAGTGCTCGGCTAAGTAAGAGAAAGAGTGTTTGAATCTGAACTATCTAAAGTACGTTTGGATAACTCGGATGGGCGATAGGTACCATCACCTGGTACCCAATTTCCACCCATAAACTTCTCTATTTTTTCAACGAAGGATAAGGAGCGGATCAAAAGAAACAAAGGATAAGGAAACTCATGCCAACCACCTAATTTTCGAATGGACGATTAACTCCACAACCCTAGCCAATAATGAATAAACCCATGAAATCATGAGGCTTATGTTTGCACTCATAAGATATGTGCTGTAACCACAACCGTATTCTTTTTTCCGGACAGTCGGGAGTGTTCGGGCTAGCTTACGTGTACTTTAACTAATTCCCTCCCCCATCCAGTCAAAGATGGGCCATTATCTTCCTTACGGCCTGACCCCAGGAATCAAATTGTGTTCAATTGTGTGAGGAGCAAATATACCAACCATAAACTTCTCTATTTTTTCAACGAAGGATAAGGAGCGGATCAAAAGAAACAAAGGATAAGGAAACTCATGCCAACCACCTAATTTTCGAATGGACGATTAACTCCACAACCCTAGCCAATAATGAATTTTTCGAATGGACGATTAACTCCACAACCCTAGCCAATAATGAATAAACCCATGAAATCATGAGGCTTATGTTTGCACTCATAAGATATGTGCTGTAACCACAACCGTTTTCTTTTTTCCGGACAGTCGGGAGTGTTCGGGCTAGCTTACGTGTACTTTAACTAATCCCCTCCTCCATCCAGTCAAAGATGGGCCATTATCTTCCTTACGGCCTGACCCCAGGAATCAAATTGTGTTCAATTGTGTGAGGAGCAAATATACCAACCA
>BPLS01000235.1:114222-139043 GCA_019656275.1 Rhododendron kiyosumense
GGGGGGGGGGGGGTGGAGGAGGATCTAATCAAAAGGGAAAAGTGCAAAGAAGTAAATCAGATTTCTTTCCTAGTGAGAATCTTTTAATTGATAGCCTAAGATGAGCTCACTTGCAGAAATCCTATAACTAGATCAAATTATACCACTAAATTATACGACTAGTAATCAATGGCGGACAAGGGCAGGGGCAGATGCTGTGTAGGGGCCGTGCCCACTGAACTTTATATAAGTTCACCTGAAGTGATAGGTGAGAAAGAATTGATTATCGTAAGCAATATGTGCCCCCGCTATGTAAATTTCTTGGTCAGCCACTGGGTATTGGCTGGGGACTATGGCAATCCCAAAGCTCGGAAGTTATTTATAATTTTACATGTTTTCACTATAGGTCTTTTAACCTTTCAAAAAAGGAAGCAGCATGATTCCTGCATCCACCAGCGAATCTAAGCACGCACAAAACTGAATTAAAAGAAAGTGCCCAAGCTGTGAAACTTCTTACAGAATACAGATCTCATTTGGAAGAAATAGTTACTAGTTTATTGTTGTAGTGAAACATCTCTCACATGCTTTGTTCAATTCCAGTGACCTCAGTGACGTTATCAAGAGGGCAAATGCAACAAGATACGGGCTAGCTGCTGGAGTTTTCACTAACAATGTGGATACTGCAAACACCTTGTCTCGCGCACTGAGGGCCGGGACTGTGTGGGTCAATTGCTTCGATGTCTTCGATGCTGCAATTCCCTTTGGCGGCTACAAGATGAGCGGTGTTGGCAGGGAAAAGGGTATCTACAGCCTTCACAACTACTTGCAGGTTAAGGCTGTCGTTACTCCTCTGAAGAATCCAGCATGGTTGTAAATCTCTTTGTGCTACCTTGTTCTGGTCTTGAACATGCTTGTTTGTGAATAAGTTTGGGTTACATCTACACACGGTCAGTCTACCCTTTAAAAGGGTAAGTAATGATATCCAAATGAGGACATGCTACTTGTTTTTGCTTGACTGATTCACATGTTATGTATGGATTGATATCCCAATATTTTCTTTTTGGTAAATAAGCTTATCAATACTAGATATCATAATTCTGTGATGTATCAGAAGGAATTGTGAAGGATGGAGTCAGTTTCTCACCTTGAATGTGATCCGGCTTGTGCATTTCTGTGGCATGACAAGAAAAATGTAGATGATGAAGTTTTGCTTTGTACTCTACTCAATGTTTTTGGAAGTAAATTCCAAGAAGTTGAAATGCGCAGATGCACTTGGTTAGGAGTAATTACTGAATTTCACATGTTGTGTGTGCGTGAGCTATGTCTGATCCTGATTTTTTGGGACCCTAGCCTAATTCTAAAAATCACGCTGTTCTCAGTATCAAGATATACGAGACAATTTTGACCCAAAAAAAGAAAGAAGAAGAGACAAACGATCACAATATTTGAAGGGAAAAATTATATGAAGTACTTATCATTATATAAGAACACAAAATGCAAAGTCCCAAAAAAACTTATCATCACAAGAACGCATGAGTATCATTATTACAATATTACTCTTGTTGTGTTTCTAGAAGCAAAAGTATCAGTTAGACTTGTGTAATCCACCTCTTCCACCAAGTCATTTTGAATCGATAACATGGATAACCAATTTAATCTCACATTGTTGATTGAATGGGAGATTTGATCATTTTTAGCTTTGAAAAGCTTCTTTCTCCGAGGCAACGGTAACTGGTGTAGTCAAAAGTACTCTATTAGCATTGCACAAATTTGGGAAAGAACTCTCCATTTAGTTCAAATGATTGAGCACCTCAATTAGTTTCTTCACTTCTCTTGGCAATATTTCTTCTTTCAAGACGTTTGTCAATTGTTTGATTCTTCTTCAATCCTCTCTCCAACTCAATCCATTTGCTCATGCAAGCAAGGTGCTCACAATTGCTTTCATGACCTTTAAGCCTAACACCAATATTTTTCCGGTCTTTAAATCCTTCATTGGCCAATTGAGTCTTGTTTCCTTCTTGCTTGAACAATTTGCAACAAAAGCAAAACACCCTATTCAGAGCATCCGAGTATACTAGCCATTTTCTATCGTGTTTCTCTCCATTGGGTAAATGGCAAATGTAGTGCACAGAAGAGAAATGTCTACTCTTCTCGTCGCCATCCTTAGGAAAGTTAGCATCACCATCTCTTCTTACGGGACCTCTTTCCACTAATAAGTCCCTTAATTTCTGATCAATCTTATCCCAATTACTTGGATCATCAATGTCTGAAGGTGCACATTCTACATTCGAGTCTTTGTTTTGATTTATCCCACTCGAATTTCCATTACTGCTCTCATTCATACATTGATAGGCTTCCTCACCCCCCAAATCTCCACATTCTTCTTCTTCATTCACCAAGTTTTCAGCAACATCTTTCACCAAATTTTCATGCTCTTCAACCGAGCTTGCTATTTTTTTGTTACTTGAAAAGAACTTATCCATAGCTCCTTTTTGCGACTTAATTAATGCTTCTACTTTTTGCTTCTTTTTTCTTTTCTCATGCCCAGATGGGTACTTTCTAGGAGGCATGATGCACCTAATTGAAAAAGAAAAGAGGCATATTATTATAACTTAAGTAATGTATCTGCATACTTCCCAAATAATGGACTATAATACTGTTCCACCACAAAAATTAAAGCTTCTACTAAATAATCCATCAATATCAATACACGATTAGTTTAATATATACAAATAATATTCAATACCCACACAAACACATATGGGATGATATACTCCCCAGTTACTGTCCGTACAGTCTACATTTTTTTCTCACATTATAGCATAGACCTACCGGTAAGATTATTCTCGTGGAATCCACACTTGCCAAACAACTCCAGCAACTTTCTCCGGTAGTAAATGGAGAGGATCCATTTCCACCGCATATATACATACATTCACTGATAAGAGTTCAGAGATGAGATTTATGAGAAACAAGAAACTTACAAGTGATAGATTGGAGGGTCTCTTCGCTCGAATCACAATGCTCGTGGTTCCGTGATCATTGCAATTTGAGAGGTAAGGGTTTCCGATTATTTAGGGCAGTTTTGAATTACTCCGAATGGGCCTTGGGGTTTGGGTATAAATTGTTGGGCTTAATGAAGAATTGAATTTAAGAGCGTTAAATAGGAATTGGACCAGTCCATTTGGGCTTTTAAAAACCCCAACCCAGCATAACACTGAGGACAATGATAACCTCAGCTCTATGGACGGAAGATAATATGTAAAAGGTGCATCAATATTCGAGAAAAATATATGAATATTTGTGAAAATGTATTAATATCCATAAGATATATATTAATATCCGAACTTATTTAGCATTATTTGCATATTATATTATGCCTACTAGGCGGAGATTAGCAAGACCCAAACACTAAATATAATTGTGAGCCCGTTTTGGGGGGGCCCTAGACAATGGCCTCTTGGGCTGGCTAGGATGAGCCTAGAGTGAGCAAAAGTGGGAGCAAGAGCATGAAAGCGCTTTTTGAAAACATTTTAAACTACTAAAATTTCTAAGAGCTAAGATTAGGGGTGATAAACGAGCCAAAACGAGTTGAGCAAGTTGATTAAACTTGGTTTGAAAACTTAACGAGTTTTAAAATTATGTTTGAGCATAGCGTGTTTATGAGATGAGCCAATCTCAAACGAGCTTTAATCAAGCCAAACAGGAGCCGATCTCAAGTAATTTGAATTTTTTAGACATAATAAGTTGAGTTGTAGCTTGTTCAAGTTTGGTTTGAAATCTTGAGGATCTTCAAAAAAATGTTCAAGCTCATTAACAAACCACTCTTAAACAAGCTTTCAACGGATGAACACGAGTTTATACTCGAGTAGCTTGGTTCGTTTAACAACCCTAACTAGAATTGAGAGCGGGAATACAGAACGATACATGATCAAGAATGGGGGAGTCCCACCAGGACCTAGGTCATGGCTAATGATAATGAGCATGGCAGTTCCGGGGACCTTTAAAAAAACCCTCCAAATCTTAATCTTATAGTTCCCAATCAAATTTTGATGATCCGAGCCGCTCAATGTGTTCAGAATGTGATTTTAAGAGTGCTCGCATGAAACTGGCAAAAAAACTAGCTGTGCAGGGTTTGATTTGAGTAGTTTTTTATTGAACCGTTCAATAAAGTGCAATAAAAAACTGTTCGGATGAAGCCCTTCCCGATCATTTTTTTTGCTAATTTATCGCGGGCACCCTTAAAATCACGTTCTGATTATATTGAGCGGCTCGGATCATCAAAATTCGATTAGAAACTTGGAGGGGTTTTTTTAAGGGTCCCCGGAACTGCCCTATATATATATTTGATCATAAAAGATTATAGATAATATTTACATAAAGATACATTTGGCTAAAAAGTGAGGGTCGAGAGGTATGGATTTATTAAAAGAATCTATATCTCTTAAAAAAAATGATCCAATGGCTACAAAGTTAACAAGAAGTGATCTAACGGTTGTAGTGATTGCTCTTGTTTATATGCCTAAACATTATTAACAGAAACCATGGATGCCCGTGCCTAAAGGCATGTCGGAATGTATCATAGTGTCAACTTAAATAAATTGCATGTATTATCCAATTGCTCTCCGAAATAATTGTAATCTCCAAAAGTTTCAGTTACCATTTTGATATATTTTTCAACTTGAGACAACTACATAGAGATACAATTCTTGAAAAATGAGGATAGGGAGAGATAGATATATTAGGAAAATATTCTAATGGCTACAAAGTTAACAAAAAGTGATCTAACGGTTGTAAATGTTACTCTCGTTTATATACTTTGATATTTTTAATAGAAATCGCTCTGTTTTATAATATAGATAGATAAATGTTATTAATGTGTACTTGATAACGAACTAACGAAGTATGCAGCGCATGGTTAAATTATTAAGATATTAATTGCGGTCTTGAAGAGATCAAGTGTACGCCATTTTAGGCATAAACAAATTGCTTCCCATTGGTCAACATATATAGATTGTCCTCGTATATATATTTTAATGATTTGTAACATGTCTTGGTAGCTACACATTCACTATGTACTTTAAAAAGTTAATCCATGGATAATTACCTTTCAAACTACCTGTTTACACCATAATTAAATTATGGTGTAAATACTACCACAAAATTTAAGAAAATGATCATGGTTAGGCTCATCTAATATGCATGTTGTTTTAAGTAAATATATACTACTAGCATTTACACCGGGGCTTGTTCGTTTTGGATTTTGAATGTGGTTTGAGAGGAAAAAAATAGATAGAAAAAATATATTAAAAACCGTGCGCAGGAACTTTAAAGTCCCCAAACGAACGAGCCAGGCATGTGCGGCCACTAATCTCACCTTATACATTATAATAACGAATAAATGATCTCTTCAACATATCAAGTCCTTAGGAAGTCGAACTCAGTTTGGTGTACATAATTTGTGGCTTTAAGCCTAGAATATAAATATATGTTATACGCAACAAATGCAATGTTTACACTCTTCCTTCATGCAGGCATAGGAGACCTTATGTGAATCATGGGTGTACTCAAGTTACGCAATTGGCCTGGGAACCACGTAAAAGTGTCCTTTTTTATTTTTTCCTACTTATGTTCTTTACTACATAATGATTATTCTTCACGTGTTGTGTGTTTTGTGCATTGTGATTTGACTAATTTCTCAATGCGACAGGGCAAGGTAATATTATATGCTAATAATTAGACTGCAGAGTACAGTCGGCGTTGTCGTGATTGGAGAAAGTTGGAGTAGCATACATATAACTGTGAAGTGTGTGAAGGATAACCGGCGTGGATGGAGCAAGCAGAGGCCACGTTAGCTTTGGAATGACGGCTCACCTAATTTGGATGGAATAATGGGAATTGAATTTGACTAGTACAAAATTAACCAGGAGATAATTGTCATTTGAATACGTTTATATATTCTTTTCATGTTAATTAGATGCTCTCTTTTCATCTTAATTTAATACAAGTCTTGTGAACGTAATATAATAAACATCACTTTTTAATTGGTGATTTTTTTAATTAAGGCCCCGTTTGATAACAGTAATAGATTGATGGGATTCGTAAGGAGATAGGATTAGGATTGGGATTCGTAAGGAGATGAGATTAGTAATGAGATGAGATTAGTAATGAGATAGGATTGATAATGAGTATGTTTGTTTGGGATGGGATTAGATGATGGGATTATTAATTTCATGTTTGTTTGAGATGAGATTAGATGATGGGATTGGATTGATAGAAGAAATTGGTAATGAGAAGGGATTGATAATGAGGAGAGGATGGGTTGGGATTATTAATACCAAGTCCCAGGGGGTATTGCTAATACCCCCTAATGCCCGGCTTAGACATCCCAAGGGACTAATAGTCCGGACCTTTTTTTGTTACCAAACAAAGAATTGCTACTCCCATGGGATTAGTAGTCCAATCCCAACCTCCAAACCCATTATCAAACGGGGCCTAAGAGATTGAACATAACAAATTATTTACAAACCTAGGCGATCTAGAATCAATGTTTCAGTTGTCCATTAGAGACTTGAAACTTTGTCTACCAAGCCATCAAACTACTTAAGAATAAGCAAGTTATCACTACGCAATTGTATCAATCTTAATTAATCTATCCCTTCCTACCTCCTCATTTTTAAGGCCACGCATCCCTATTTAAATGTTGTCTCTTATATATGA
Organism: Rhododendron kiyosumense; assembly: GCA_019656275.1. Classification (NCBI taxonomy): domain Eukaryota; kingdom Viridiplantae; phylum Streptophyta; class Magnoliopsida; order Ericales; family Ericaceae; genus Rhododendron; species Rhododendron kiyosumense. Next base: position 120,922 of record BPLS01000235.1, read on the forward strand.
TTAAATAGGAAAATTTATCAAGATGATAACTCATGCTATGTGTAGATTACATTTGTTGTTAGAACATGTAATAATTTATTTAAGTTAGGACTATATTACGTTTTGATGTGCCTTTAAATACGGTCATCCGTTAGTTATTCGACAAAAGGGAATAGTTATGTCTCTATTACATAATGGAAAGTGATTTTGACACTTCATATTTAGCTATTAACACTCCAATTTTTGTCCTTATCCTATGTAAAATTACTAAAATATCATTTTATTTTGTTAGTGTTCATCCGCTCTAAAGGATATCGTTGTAATTTTAAATAGGAAAAAAACAAAAAGTGAAGTGCCAATAACTACAAATGAAATGTTAAAATCATTTTTTTGGTCTAATTTATCGCCACGTAAATGATTGGGCCCGCATGGTACTCCGAGAATACTGCATATTACTCTTGATGATCATCCCTAATTAATTTGCCTTCTCTCTGTACACCTTTGCATAAAGGACACGTTAATTATCCCTTGAGAGCCAAATAAGCATATATCCTAGGGTCCTTGTCATAATAACTTGCCTTCCCCCTTTCCTTCTCACTAAGCCAAACCCCCTTCCCCCTTCCTCAGGCAACACGTCACCCACCCACATCCAACCACGTGTCGCCGACCCCCAATGGGTCCTACATGCCGTCCCATCACCATGGGAGATCGCCTCGTCAGTATCTATCTATCATTAAAATCACGCGCTGGTCACCTGACCAGGATCCAAGAAGGTCGACCCACCAATCCCAACCCTGCACGTGTCCCCCAGAAGCGTCCTACAGGCTACATATTCTTCGCAGCAGTCAATAAAAATCCAATCCTGCAAAGAGCGCTCGTGGGCTCGCGCCACGTGTCCACAAAATATCTTTTTTTTTGATCCGAGTGTCCCGCATAATCCAACTCCAAAAATCCATTCTATAAATAACACCAGAAGCAGAGCAATATAAACAGAATAGTGAGGTAATTCAAACTGAATTCGATCACGATTATTATTATTATACCAATCCATGATTCAAAAACATGACCGCAGTGACCGCCGGTTTCTCACATTCCCGGCGGTTCATCCTTGCTCGGCCGTATCTCCGGCGACCCTTCTGGACTCTCTCATCTCTCTGTCTCGTAGCATATGCAGCTTCCAATCCAAGTTCTTCCCGACCCAACGAAAGATAGCCCGCGAAGCGCTCCGCCAGGTCGCGATCCTTCTCATTTTCTTCGAGGAAATCCAAGAACGCGACCGGCCGAACTTGTCGGACTCCACAGTGCTCTGTTTCTCAGAGCTCCACCTCGCCCTGCAGAAAGTCCTGTTCCTGCTCCAGGATTGCACCCGGGAGGGCGCCCGGCTATGGGCCCTGATGAAAGCCGGTTTCGTCGCGACCCAGTTCCGGGTTTCGATTCGGACAGTCGCGACTGTTCTCGATGTCCTTCCACTCCGCACAATCGACGTGTCATGCGAAGTCAAGGAGCTAATCGAATTAGTTGCCAAGCAGGCGAGGAAGGCGAAATTGGAGATCGACCCGGAAGATGAAACCGCGATGAATCGAGTTACTTCGATATTGGATGGATTCGAGAACAGACTCGAGCCAGACCGGAGATCTGTCGAGCTAGTTCTCGATTACCTCGATATTAGAAGTTGGAACGAGTGTCAAAGTGAGATTAAATTCTTGGATGACGAAATTAGTTTACAATATCTAGATGGTAACGAGAGAGAGCTTCCTCTGTTGAGCAGTTTAGTTGGATTCATGTGCTACTGCAGGGGAGTCCTGTTCGAAACAGGGGAGTACGGGACATTCGATCAAACAGATCGCATGTGTAATTTGGAAACGATTCCGTTTTTAAATCCAGAGGATTTCCGGTGCCCGATTTCCCTCGAGCTGATGACCGATCCTGTAACGGTATCCACCGGGCAGACTTACGACCGGGTTTCGATCCAAAAATGGTTTCAATCTGGAAACCTCCTCTGTCCCAAAACAGGGGAGATTTTATCAAACACAGAGTTGGTGCCCAATTCCGCTCTCCGGAAGCTAATCCAACAGTTCTGCGTCGATAACGGGGTTTCTCTCTCCAAATCGCGGAAGAAGAATCGCGACCTAACGAGGACGATTGTCGCCGGAAGCCCCTCGGCAGCCGAAGCAATTAAGTTCCTCTCCGAGGTCATTTCCAACAGGTTGTACTTCGGAACGGAGGAGCAGAAAAACAGGGCGGCATACGAGACCCGATTGCTGGCGAAATCGAACATTTTTAATCGGTCTTGCTTGGTCGAATCGGGCACCGTGCCGCCTCTGTTAAACTTACTCAACTCAACCGATCCGTCGATTCAAGAAAATTCGATTTCGGCGCTGCTGAAGCTCTCGAAGCATTCCAGTGGCAAGAAAGCGATCGTTGAAAACGGAGGGTTGAAGCCAATCCTGAGAGTTCTCAAGAACGGACTGAAGTTGGAAAATCGACAGATATCGGCCGCAACGATTTTCTACCTCTCCTCGGTTCACGAATATCGCGAGTTGATCGGTTCGATGCCCGGTGCTATACAAGCTTTGGCGGATTTGATCAAAGACGGTACGAATTGCGGCAAGAAGAACGCGGTCGTGGCGATTTTCGGCCTCGTGTTACACCATTCCAACCATCAAAGGGTACTCTCAGCTGGGATAGTTCCAATTTTAGTCAACATCCTAGCTTCTTCAAAAGTAGATGATCTCGTAACAGATTCATTAGCCGTTCTAGCAACGTTAGCAGAGAGCGTGGAAGGATCGGTTTCGATTCTCCAGACGTCGCCTCTTCCGATAGTAATATCCGCTCTGCAGTCCTCGACCTCTCGGGGACGCAAAGAGTACTGCGTCTCGATTCTGCTGTATTTGTGCATGAATTGCGGCGGGGATGTGATGTCGGATCTGGCAAAAAACCACCCTTCGCTCATGCCGCTGCTGTATTCGCTCACGATCGATGGGACTTCCCACGCGAGCAAGAAAGCGCGGTCGCTCATGAGAATGCTCCAGAAGTTCCAAGAAACAAGCTCTTCCGGGTTAAAAAACAGTGCAGTTCATCACGAGCGGTTCATCCATGTCCGTTGAACCCTAATTTTTTTTTTTGATTCCCTTCATTTTCTTGATGGCATTAGTCTTTGAATATAGATACATACATATATTCTTGTCTGTGGGGTTTGATTTTTGTGTAACCCCTTTTTTGTTATGAGGTTGGGTGTGGTTAGCTTAATTTTTTTTTCAAGAGCTAAATTCCGCATCAACTGGCGCTCGTGGAGCTAGATTGTAACATACATTTGTTCAATACCATGATTTTGGTAGTGATAAATAAGACAATGTGATTGTATTCAGTTTTGGTTCAGCAATATGGCGAATTGTTCAAGTGTGGTTCGATCATGTGGTGAGGTAGACATGGTTCGTTAGTTTTAACTTTTAAGCCTGGTATTTTTGTTGTATCATGTCAACATTTCTCTTGGATGAAGAGTTCCTGGAGTCCTGCCAGGGCTAAATGGATCTTTCCTCAAACTTTCTGACTGAGGCTGGAACAACTACTGCATTTTGCAAGATGTGTTTCTCATCTTCCTGTCTAATACATTGCACAAAGAGGCCCCATAATGGACATGCTTAACATTGCATTATAATCACTGTAATGATTATAGTATTGTTTAATCGGATCTTAGTCTAGGTGTGTATACACTTGCCCGGATATCTAAATAATAATAAAAAATAGAGTTCTGGACAAATTTTCACATACCTCTAGTGAGATATCAAGAGTTGAGTAAATAAAGTTTTGGAAAACTTGAAGTAATGAAAAAATAGAGTTCTGAAAAACTTGGAGTTACCCTGGATGATGAAAACACTAGATGGAAATTAGGACATGGGTTTTGGTCAAGTACGTATTAGAAAGCAAATAAGTGTTTGTTTTTCATAATGTTGCATGTTCGAATTCGACGGAGACCAAATATTAGAAACCTTGAGAGGCTATTGAAGGGATTGACTAGTTGTTAACTTTAGGATTTTGGAATTAGTTGACGTGCATACAAATTAACCCTAAGTTATTAATAAAAACGATTACTTAACACAATCCCAAGGTTAAGGTTAACTTAATGGTTAAGGCCTGAGGTCTCTTCTAAGACCTCAAGTTCGAAATCTCTCAAATGTTATTAATTCCTTTGGGGCTGTTGAAGGTTTGCCTAGTTGCTAACTTTAAAGTCTCAAAATTAATCGAGATGCGCACAAAATAGCCGGAGTCCTGGTCATCAAAATAAAATAAAACAAAGAATAAAGATAAGTGAACACAAACAAAAAGAGAAAAGCTTAGGGTGGAAGAGTGTAGATAGAGGTGGAAAAGGGCCGAGCTTCGTAGTGTTCGAGCTCAACTTGCTTGCAAACGAGCCAATCCCTTAATGAGTCGAGTTTTTGAGTGTCGAGCTTGATTCGTTTAGTAAACGAACCAAAAATTCGAACTTGACCTCAGTTTGATTAACAAATGAGTCAAGCCGAGCTTTGTAGTGTTTAAGCTTGGCTCGTTTAGTAAACGAATTGATAACTCGAGTTCAAATTCAGCTCGATTAGTAAATGAGTTGAACCGACCCGAGAAAGCCGAGCTACGAGCTGCATGCGACTGCTCGCAAGAAGCTTGGTTCGTTTGGCAGCCACGCGAGTGTAGATAAAAAAATGAAAGTGTGGAAGTGTAGCATTGTAGCCGCGTTCCCAAACGTCGTCCAATAATTGGAATTTCTCTTCCCCGTTGCCCTTTCTCCACGAGAAGTATCTTTCTTTCTTGGCCACTCGAAAGAAAGCCTTTCACAGATTATTACTAGCAGTAGCACGCACAAGGATCGACCACTAATCGGCCACCGACTTCCGGCAGTCCTTCTGTTACTTGTAGGTGGGTTCCCTCGTCGTCGTCTATCATTTCTATACATATACCCATACATGTGTACACAGATTAGGGTTCTAGACTCATTAATAATTTAGGTCTAAAGCGCTTAAACACTTCTCTCTCGATTTGAATCGATTATGTTATCAAAAGCAGGGTTTTGTTAGAGATTGGCAATGGCAACGGAACCTAAGCCTGCAACTGAAGAGCCCAAAATCGACTTATTCGAAGACGATGACGAGTTCGAGGAATTCGAAATCAACCAAGGTAAAAACCCGTGTTTTTCTTCTTTTTGATTCAAGTCGTTGGCCGTGTCTGTTCAGGCAATGGTTAGCTTTGTTTAGAAGTTTCTTTTGTTTAGGGTTTGTTTATTAGAGTTGGTATTTCAACAATCGCCCAGAGGGTTAGATCAAGTGGGCAAGGAGGGCGGAGGTAATGGTCGTGCAAGCACAAGTGTCTCGATGTATAGTACTCCCACTAAGAGCAAAATTCTTTGCTTTTAGCCTGCCCGCAAGCGGAAACTTGTGCGAAATAGCTATGGAAGGGGGCTGGGCTTGCAGTGTGACCACTCGACCAATGCAGTTGGGTAGGATCGTTTCCGGATTACAAAAAAAAGAACCAAAAATAAAAAATAAAAAATCACAGAAGCATACAAGGCAAATTTGAGCTTGTTTAAAGCCATGTTGGGGTGATTTGTCTTTCCCGGTGAATGAGTGTGAAACTCTACAAGATTACTGTCAAAATGAATTATACAAGGCAGTTTGAGCTTTGTTTAAAGCCGTGTTGTGGATCAACCATGTTGGTTATATTATAAGAGTTGTATCAAAATTAGTTACGTATTTTAGTTCCCGTCAAGCCGTGTTGTGGGTTTAGTATCAAAATCCTGCTGGTTGCAAATTTCTTGGCTGTTTCAGTTTGAACTTTGAACAGTATAGGGACACGGGATTGATGAGGAGAACTAGGTAATTGGTTAGTGCAATTTAGTCAAGTTAATATACACTGAAGCTGGTGAATTGAACTTGGCAGGGCGTAGGCATTTTTTCAGCCATACTTTATGTTCACTTGGTTTTTTTCCGTGCCACAAATACGTCTTGCCCTGAAATACTGATTTAACCTTTCCATGTTCTTCATTCTTACCAATGTTCAACACATGCTATTTTTGTTGCGGCCATATCTTAGCTAGATTAAGATTTATTTCACATGGGAAATCTTTATGGACACCTTCCCTTAGGATTCAACTTTAATATATAACTAGTTTCTTTGTTGCCTTTGAGTTTGGGGCTTGGGGTTGGGAGGAGGCGAGAAAGATGTTATGTTGAGAAGTTTAGATGGTATTGATTTACAACTTGCATAAGGGCACAGTGGTAGGTTTGGATTTTTGAAAGTTTTACATTTTGCAACGGTCAATCACTATAAGTAGATTGCTTTGAAATATTCATGTCTTCGCCTAGCCGTGCCTTGGGAGGGTATGTTTTTCTGTTTGTACTCTTTTTTTTTTTTTTTTTTGAATATGCAACTCTATTGTTCTCTAGTCAAAAGAGCTTATATGATCTCTGAAATCAGGTCTGCACAGGTTTTTTGTTTTTTCTATTTGTTCGTTTATTTATTTCTCTCTTTGTTTTTGGGCGGCTGTCTCTATGCATATCTCTGCTGCATCATTCTTGGCGCTCAGATACTCTTAGAATACTTATTATTCCAGTGAAGACAATTTCTAGGGTCATTATTAGATGATATTAATCATTGTAAAAGTCATCTGAGGTTCTGAGAATTACTAGCAGATAATAGAGCCAATGGTAGTAATACGTTTTATGAAATTAGTGAGGTTAGGGTATCTCCAATGGCATAACCAAAATTGGATAGTCAAAACTTGCTGCCTCATCTGTTGACTGTTGGTTATCCATTTAAGGGTTTGCTAAGATTAAAAATGTGAAGTCTCACAATGGTCCATAATCAAAAACCCATTTTTAGTAGAGAGAGATAGGGAGAGATGGGAATCAACGTAAGTGGGTGGGTCCATTGATAGTGATGGGAGGAGAGAGAAAGGGAAGAGAGAGTGTGGTTCCCGTTAAATTTGGTTATCCAAAGAGAAAGGTTGCTAGTTTTGGTTATCCAAAGGCCAAAATTTGATTATTAGTTGAGGGTTCCTAAGTTTGGTTATACCATTGTGTGCTATATTTTGAATCAACATTGCTAGCTTTAGAAATCTTTTAGTTTTGGTTATGCCATTGGGGACACTCTTAGAGCCTATTCCAATCTTGTGTTGAACACAAACTAGTTATAAAGTAGACAAAGTTTGAAGAATTGATGATTGGAGGATTGAGCTGCAGTTGTGTTATTACTTATTAGTCAATAATTTAGTTAAAAAAACTTGACAGAAAGTGCATTTTTTGTCACTCATTTTCTTAATCTTAGAGAGTCAGAAGAAGGTATTCAAATGGGATGATACAGTATTGCCTGATTTGTGACGAAAAATCTGTATATTTTCTCTCCGATATTAGATGGAATAAGGCACTTAATGATTGCTATCAACGTTGTTAACACCACTCTTTGTCTTGCAACGTTTCTTAAGCCACATGGAAAGAATTTCATACTAGTGATAGGTGCACAAGAGTGGGAGCATGGAGTTGAAGACAAGCTCGTCTAACACCACGCGTTCTGGTATTTGGGAGCTTGCTCTTTTGTGCTTGGTGACTAAGGGACAATAGTTTCAAATCTCATAGGCGTCGTTTAGGGAGACAAATGCTGTTTATCCTAGGCCATTGGCTTCTTGTCACCATGCCCTAGGTGGGCTGGTGTAATCAATCCTGTCTTGAGGATGCTGTACCTCCATGTTGCCGGACCTGTCTAGGTCCCTTTTCTATCATGCTATGGCTCCTCAATGTGTAGGGGCTCCTTTTGGTTCGGCAAAATGAGAGTTGCCATGCAAATGTTTCAGTGAAAAGTAGCTGTTCCTATGTGACTATGTGAGAATATCAAGAAGGCAGTATCTTGTGCATGCGCTGATTCACTGAAAGGAAGCTGTTCCAATTTGACTATGTGAGACAATCTCAAGAAGGCATATCTTGTGCATGGAATGCATTGAATTCTTGTGCAACTTTACATATCCTTTGAAATGACGACCATTTACATCTGTTATTTGGGCGGAACCAGTGGATGATAGCTATGTTGTGCAAAATGCTATTGCTATGGTGTAGGTGTTAATGATTCATGTTCTTTTGCTAATACTACTCCCTCCGTTCCTAATTGTTGGTTTTGGTCCATTATTCCATTTTGGGATGTTCCAAAATGTTAGTCCCTCTTAAAAAGTTAAAAACCTAAAATGGGCAAGTTTGACATGTTGAGATTTGATGTTATTGTAATCATTACATATACTTTTGAAAAGTCGGAAGCCCTAAGAGGGACTAAGAATTAGGAATGGAGGGAGTTTGATGCATAAATACAAATAGGAATGGAAAAAAAGAGAAATTTCATGATAAATTGTAGATCTATGAAAGTGTTTGGTTGATTTGTACAGAATAGATTTCAAAGATTCCAAGTGTTTGGGTTAAAATCAATAGAATAGGTTTTGACATGGTTTATTAACAATATTACCCTTCCCTAAAGAGTGGCTAAAAGGGTATGGCACCATGTGAGGGGCAAATTTGTCTTTTCATCCTGGACAAAAAATGAGAATTCCAAAGCTCCTGGTTTGATTATGGGATTATGCCTCTCTATTGCCATTTTCATAATGCATTACAAGAGAATGGATTCTGGATGCTGGTAGCCAAACACCCACAAGCTGAAAATGAAACCAAACCAAACCGTGCCTCAAGTCCCACTCAATTGACGTCGGCTACTTGAATCCATGTTTTCTATTGAGCTCTGTCGAGGGCATTGTGTTCTGTATATCCAGTAAGCCTAGATCCTTGCACACTACCGCTTCTAAGGTCAATTTCGGTCTACCTCTCCTATTAGTGCTATCATCTATTGTAACCATATCACTCCTCCTAACTACTGCGTCGACAGGTCTACGGTAGAAATGACCAAACTGCCTTAGTTTATGTTCTCTCATCTTAGCTTCTAATCGTGCTACCCCTACCATTCCACGAATGTTTTCATTTCTAATTCCATAAGCTGAAAATGGATAACTCCAAAATCCAAAAAACAGGTATCCAAACACCCCCACGGAGAATAGTGAGTGAGGAAGGAGAAGACGACAAAGTAGGGACAGCAGAAGAGTTAAAGAGAGGTCGGCGAGAGAAGTCGTAGGTCAAAGAATCAAAGACATGTGAGCGAGGAGATACAAATATTTTGATCAAGGTAATTAGATATTGAACATGTTGCACTGCTCCCTTCTGCACGTAAGAATATATCTGGTTGGCTGAGGGAATTTTTGCATTGCACAAGTTATTTGTTTTCTATGTTCGTATATATTTCTAGAGGAGTATGGATATTGGTAATTGACCTTACTACCATAACATTCATTGTTCTTGTTATATGGTCAATTTGGATCTGAGGCAAGATCTAAGATCGATGCATTTACGTTAATCATGTGTCTGGTTTGTGCTTCATAATGTGAACATCTAGAGTCATTTCTTCTAGTTCTGTTCAAGAAAATCGCATCAATAGCTATTTCTCTTCTGATGGTGTTGGCAACTGCATGCTGCAGCACTTCTCATATTTGATTTCACATGTCTAGTTGCCTGTTCATTGTAAATTATTGTTACTCTTATCATTTAACCTGAGTATTATTGTTGATCCATTGGAACATGTTTGGCTATATATTGATCCATTTGTTGTTCGGAAATGGCAACATTGGCAGAGTGGGGCGACAAGGAAGAAGGAAAAGAGGTAACACAGCAGTGGGAGGATGACTGGGATGATGACGACGTCAATGATGACTTTTCTCTGCAGCTGAGGAAGGAGTTGGAGAACAATACAACAGAGAAGAAATGACAAATCAAAGTCTAAGCCTTCGTCAGTGGTTCTCGTTCTTGTTCTGTGCACCATGGCCTCGTATTGTCAAAAACTCGTGTTTCCTCGTTTACGTATGAACTCCAAAACTGCTTGAATTTGTTTGACTCTTCTTGAACTTTCTAGATTTCCGAAACTTGCTTTTTGAAGTGCACCTTATCCATAATTCTTACCTACTGTGACTTGTGTATTTATAATCTTTTACTTGCATTGTTTGTTTGTTTACTACGGTACAACTAGTATTCGCAGTTGTTAGACTCAAAACCTAGAAACAAAGGTCATATTTTCGAACCGTTCTGGGTTAGTCTGAAGAATTGTTCCAGAAGCAAATATCTTATCCCTAAATTAATCCAATTAATGAAACGATGGTTGGATGTCTGTAGATTCTTTCTTTCCACAATAACTGTAATGACTAATTTAAGCCTACATATTAGGAATTTGCATCTAGAATAACCCAACATATCTGACATGTTAATATAGCTAGGTACGTAAATCAAAGGTTAACCTCACCATGCAAGGAGATGCTGTTAAGGAGCATGGCAGCAAAAGTTATTCACACTAAGCGGTCGATCGAGTGAGAGCATTTTGCAGCAAGGGCCTTACTCTCCTCAGCTTGCAAGTTCGACTCACCTTGTCAGTAAAAAAACCTTTGGACTTCATTGGAGGTTTGCTTGATTGTTATCTTTAGAGATCCAAAATTGGTTGGTGCACATAAGATGATCCGAACACCCGATTATTAGAAGGAAAAAATGTTGGCTTCGACCCCATGTTTTATAAACACGAAGGGGTTTAACCGAAGACTATATAACGAACTCTTGAATGCTCACTTAATTTGTTGCCTATTCTTTTCTTCTTCTACCACGTATGTCTTCCTCTTCCTCTTCATGTTTCATTCAGAAATGGGTAACACGGAGACAGTGCGACTGATCACGAAGACAATGCTCACTTAATGTTTCATTCACTTGAACTATCGAAATTGATGTCTATTGAATCTAATTTGAGATTGTCCATGAAATTCATATCTCATCGTTCATATTAGTAAAATTAGTTAATAATTTATTTCAAATTCATGGTTCAATGCAATTTAAAACTAGTTCAATTTTAAAACTAATCATATTGCTACTCGTCTCGTTATGTATACAAGGTGTATAACAAAGTTATCTTATTTGAACAATTGTAAATTATTCCTCGTGATATATCCTCGATGAAAGTCCATTGAGATCGATGTCATAAGCAAATAAAGCTTAAATATTTTCAAACCTCTCTAATTTTCTAGTACAAGCTTGGAAGAACTCATTGCTTGAGGTCCAAGTTCTGTTATTAATATTCATCTAATAATGAACATCATTCAAGGATTAAGCAATTAGCAATAGTGGTAGTAATTATGAAATCAAGGAATATTATCACTTCAAAACTAAAAAATGCTTGTATAGAGGTGATGACATTAAGAACCAAAGAAGAGACTGACATGTCTTTTGGTGAAATATCTTTTGGAGAAATATTATTATACTCTGTTTTTTATGGCATAGATGTCAACTAACCTTGAATAATGGTCAAACAAACGAAGTGATGATAATCGACATTCCAATTGATTGTTATTCAATCATTCGATCGAAATTGTTTAATAGACTTGTAATTAATCAAAGTCCTCAATCATTTACAATTTGGTTATACAAAGAAATTTTAGTATAATTAATTCAGAATTTATTCTGCAGACGTAATCAATTTGCGATTTGATGGTTTTATAATAGTAAGTTTGATTATATTAGATTAGATAATGCAAAATATTGCACAAAACAATTTAATTTTACTTCTCTGATTAGAGAAACATGAGCGCATAAAAGATTCAATAGCTTCAAATTTTGTGAATGGGCTTCCAATAAAAAATTATTTGTGAAATTAATCACAAACTTCATGATATTCGATTCTCCAATTGATTATTAATATGTAGAAGATACCTTAATCAATGTTGGAATTGATTGTTAAGTTGGACAAGAGTTGATCAACTGTAGAATCGATTTAGTTTGAATATCACAACAATCATTTCTCAAATTGACTATTAATATGTAGAAGACACGCTAATCGATTTTAGAATTGATTGCACGACAAGATTTAATCCATTGTAGAATGGATTTAGTTTGAATTATTGGTTACAGACTTAGTTATTACTTATAACATAAATTTATGATCATTAGTGGTGCTAATTATGAGAATATGAGTCCAAGCACTTATAATATGGTGTTACGAATCTTTGTGGACTTATTTATGGTTGCTTGTGGCTAGTATTATGAGATCTAGTGGCTAGCCAAAATTTAGAACTTATGATTTACTCCTTATGAAAATTTGTGGTACATTTTCTTTTTCTTGTGGGATATTGTGGTTTTCTTATGATTGTGCCTTATTATGAGTTTGTTATGGCTTGTTTAATTTTTTTTTTTTTCAAAGTTTAGAGGTGTTTTCATTGATACGAAAACCATACATCAAAATGGATAATTACCCCCAATGAGGGAGGAAAGTAACCATAAAGGAGGCATAAACTCACAAACGATCATTCAGGACCTCACATAGACAAGACTTGCCTCCGACCATGAAAAGACACTAAGACGACATAGAAAGCCCACCACGAAAACACCCACAAGGAGTGAGAAAAAATCCCATGTAGGGGAAGAAAAGCAAACAAAATTTGCAAACAAACAATAGATCCACACCCCTAAGTCCAACCATCCAAAAATGTCGATCAGGACCCTTATTGCCACTGCCATTACTACCACAAGAGCGGCCAAGACACAACAAAGACCACCAAATGGGACCTTGATCATCACAATAACCACACCCCACCATACAGCACCACCAATTGCTACCTCTGTCCCAAGAGACATGGCTTGTTTAATTTAGTCATGAATAGTTAATTTTATGAATTTTGTGGTCTAGTTTATGAATGTTTGTGGCTAAAGAATTCTGCATGCACGTCAGAATAGCAGGTCTAAGAGTTGAAGGGTGACGTACTGTGAGTTCTATGTGATAAAAGGCAGATAATCTTATTATGTCATAAATCTTTGAATTTCAAAATTTTGAATCATGCCCAATCAAATCTCTAGCATTTTCATTTCCTTAAAGTAGAATGAAGACCGTTGAAATCACGATTTATAATAATAATAATTATACGGGGCGGTTCCGGGAACCACTTAAAAAACCTCTAAAAAAACAGCCCATCTCAGCCCTCCATTTCAAGGGCTGATTAAATCATCCACTCCACTCCTGCAACAAAAAAACACGCTCCAAACTTCTCTCCATCCACATCTGCGACGTCTGCAACAACCCTCTTAGCCCTCCACCACTCCAACCGGCGAAGACCCACGGTGCCGACGACCCAGGAACGACCCACCCTAATTAATCTCGTCCCACCGATAGCTGCCCCACTCCTCCAGCACCCCCCACTCGGACTGATGACCCCACCACCGCCATTGCCAACGAACAACCCACCACCTCCGGGCTCTCTCTTGCACGGTTAGAACAAGGTCTCTCTCTCTCTCTCTCTCTCTCTCTCTCTCTCCTTTCTTTCTTGAACTGATTGCTGAGTTCCTGGCCTCCACCATAAATTGAGTTTCTTGAAAGAAAAACCCCTAATTCGAAAATTGGGGTTTTTATTTTTTGCTAGTCATTGGTACATGACCGACTAAAGCAGTGAAAAATTTCCGGAGTGCAAATAGAATCTCCCTCAGTTCCATTAGTCTATTGGTGGAGTTCTAATTTATAAGGGAAAAAGCGAAACTGTTGTAGAATTTTGATTTTCAAAATTTGAAGTAAAGGGAAGAAACTTAGGCTAAAAAATTCCCTGATCACTTTTTCTTTGTAAATCAGAAGGGAAAAACTTCATTAATACTAAGAATAACAGTTTCAACAAGTCTAGAGACAAAAAGAACCATGTGTGCTGTGCAATATCTATTATAACCACTCTTCTATCCTTAAGATGATTGCTGAAAGGTTGACACCCTCCTCTAATTATAATTTTGGTTGCTTGAAACTGGGGAATTTCAAAATTTTGGTAAATGGCTTTGCAGCATTTTATTTGTTTAATAGTTTGACATGGTTTGACATGGAGAGTGGACAAATAGTGGGCATCTTGGTTGGGGATAACCTGAAATGTCCTTAGGTATGATATGTATGTGTATCTTTTGTAATGGATATATACTACTTTCCTCTTTGTAGGCAATTGAAGGTGAACAATGGAGTTAGAGGCTTTAGATGATGTAGAGGTCAGGGGTGCCGAGACTCCAGATAACAATGTGGAAGGGTTTAAAACACCTACAATTGATATGTATTTTGAGACAATCGAAGAAGCACGGAATTACTATGAATGTTATGGTCGAGAAAATGGGTTTTGGATTCGTACTCGGGGTTGAGAAAAGGACGAAATAGGTTGAATGAAGTCACTAAGGTGCGATTTGTTTGCACAATAGACTTGGAAGAGGAAGCGGAAGGTTCAGCTAGTGATCAAGAGGAAGGCTCAGATTGCTCCGAATGATCTTGGATTATTTTTGCATGCTGACTTTGTTTCCTAATGTAAAGTTCTTTTTATCGATATGTTTTTGGGATGGAATTGAATGTAAGAAAGATTGCATCCTTACACTTGGTATTGAAATGTGACATTGGGTGTTTGAGTATCTGTATCCTATTGTATCTGTATCATGTCGTGTCTATTTACTTGCTAGTAATATTAGGATCTGAAACTTGGTTTTTTTTTTTTTTTTTTGCTTGAACACTTGCTTCATGATTAGGTGTCATTAAATAGGAAGAAAAGAAAGTGTCACATGTGCTTTCAATTTGAGTTTTTGGAGTGCTAAAATTGAGTTTTTGGAGTGCCCATGTCCGTGTCGTGTCCATTCACAAAAATAGGTTTTGAAAAAAATTCGGCAAAGTCTCCCCTGTTTTTGGTCCTAACCCAACGTCTCGCGTTTCAGTCAGTACAACAATAACAACAAGCACCACATCAAGTTACGCACAAGCCCACACTAGGCATTTCTCATAAAAAATCACCATTTACAAGCCTCATTCACAACAACTGAATATTGAAAGCACCATGACAACTTGAAAGATATGCACAACGAGTAGAAGAACACCAGAAAATATGTATAAACTGAATTTTTATTGAAGGTCTAATGTAATTACATCATCATAGTACAAGTTACAAAATTCTTCTCTCCGATGATGCATTCTTCCCTCTTCCCTCCAACTTTCCCAAAGGCATGAGATTTGCGGTCCAATGACTCTTTCGGGTTCCTAGTCCAGACAATATGGCTGAATTTATCACCTATTGGCAAAAACTTGTGCATTTGTATGGAGCAACAATGACAGATATACGCCATTCCTTTGAATTGGCAAACCTCAAAGCAATCTCTGTACCTCCTAAATCTGCAATCAAGACTGGAACCTGAGACAAGAATGAGAATTCAGTCAAATAGATTGAGAAAGCTGGATTTTTCTATATCCAGGTCGAAAGCTAGATCAGTTGAAATTCTAACAACAAATCATACAGTTGTGTTGAGGAAACAAATCCCTCGTATAACATTTCTGTTTGAGGACGTTGCCAATGTCGTGAAGATAAGCTCTGATATCCCTATTGACAAGGCTTGCTCGTGACGATAAGGTTGTGGAGTTACTATTGGTGAGTGACTGATCCTAGAATACAAATTCTGCTTTCACTTTTCAACCGGCTTTTGCACATTTCTTGCTTGCAAGATAAGTCTTTTTTGTTGTTGTCCCTTTTTTGTGAGCCTATGGCATGTAGCCTAACTCTTCAATAATCGACACCGAATGTACTGAAGTTTTAGTGCAGAATACATGCTAAGATTTTAGTATGCAACTGTTGGCATTCGAGAATTAGTGAAGTTTGTGGTGGAGGGGGTGAGTTGATTAATGCCAAGTCTCAATTCAATCTAATTTAGTCAAATTCAATAGCGAAAATTAGCATCCCGTCTTTGAGGAAACAAATCCCTCATATGACATTTTTGTTTGAATTTGAAGTCACTTGTGAGGTGAATGAAGCCTCTACAGTTCAATATAGTGGATCATTACCTCTTCCCAATCTTCAGGCACTGAGAAAAGATATGGGATAATAGGACTCCATCCAACACCATGCCCTCCAAACTTCTCATCTGGTCTGCGTGCGGTACGTCCTCCAACCTATCTGAGCAATTTCTTTTCTCATGAAGATGACCGAGTACTTTTAAATTACTAACCCAAGCGTACATGACTTGTGCATTTGTATGGACCTGTATAGTTGACGGAAACAATTCAGACGACAAATTTGGAAAAGAAAAAGGACAAGTTTCTCTTTGAAGCCAAAAAAATTCCCTCCATGTATAATCATATAGTTTGTTAGCAGCAGTCAAAACATATCGGTTTTGGGTTTTCAAAAATCAAAAAGGGAGCAGCCATTATACAGTTTTTCTATTTTCCATTTTCATTTTCCAGAAAAATCATGTTTGGTGAACTGCTTTTGGACAAAAACAAATACTCAAAACAATCAACTCAAGCAACAGAAAAAAAAAAAGATGGCATTAGAGATTTAAGGCACCAAAATGACACATGAAGCTCAAAAAGGATGAGGTTTACTATGTGTTTCTTTCCCTAATTTTGCAGTGAACCATAAAAAATCCCCAATTTCGTAATGGATCACAAACCCTAATTTTTTGGGGTCCCCAAATTCAGAGACCCCAAGATGGAGAATCTTGGGCTCGTCGATGAAGAGAGAGAGAGAGAGAGAGAGAGGGAGACAGAGACAGACAGAGAGAGGGGGAGGGAGAGCGTTACCTCGACCAGAGAGAGAGGGTAGTCGGCACGTGGTGGTGGGTCGTTCATTGGCCGCCGCCGTGGGTCGTTCGTGGGTCGTCGGCACCGTAGGTCTTCGGCGGTCGGAGTGGTGGAGGGCTAAGAGGGTTGTTGCAGACGTCGCAGATGTGGATGGAGAGAAGTTTGCAGCATATTTTTTTGTTGCAGGAGTGGAGTGGATGATTTAATCTCAGCCCTTGAAATGGAGGGCTGAGATGGGCTGTTTTTTTAGAGGTTTTTTAAGCGGTTCCCTGAACCGCCCCGATAATTATAATTATATATATATATATAAACCGAGAGGATTTATCTCTTCCATTCCCTGCCTTATTCTATATTACGTATATTTGTGTCTTCCATGGAGCTATCAAAAGCTTGACCTCTCAAAGAGTGCAAAAAGAAGAATCACTCCATTTGGGTAAGTGAGGTAGTTTTGCCTTCTTCTATAAAAAAAACAAACAAAAACTACTCGAATGAAATCCTTTGCGGTCTATTTTTTTATTTGGTTTCTCGCGGGTACTCTTAAAATCACGTTCTGAATACATTGAGCGTTTCGAATCATCGAAATTCGATAGGAAAGGGAGGTCCGCACTTTATTAAAATGAGGTGGTCCTTATTAGAAGGAGACTATATATATAGAGTAAGCTTCTAATGCGGACCTCCGCATCCAAACAAAGCGCGGACCTCCCCTTTTCCGATCAAATTTCAATGATCCGAGCCGCTCAATGTATTCAGAACGTGATTTTAAGGGTACGCGCTAGAAATTAACAAAAAAAAAAAAGACCGGCAAGGGTTTTATCCAAGCAGTTTTTGTTTATTTTTTACTGAACGGTTCAAATAAAAACTGCTCAAATCAAACCCTTTCCGATAATTTTTTTTTTCCGATTTCTCACATGTACTCTTAAAATCACGTTCTGAACACATTGAATGGCTCGGATCTTAAAAATTCAATCCGGAAAGGGGAGAAATGGGGTGGTCATTTTCAAATGACGAGGTCCTTATTTTAACTAAAATAAGGATCTTTCCATTTCTCCCATTTCCAGTTCGAATTTCGATGATCCAAACCGCTCAATGTGTTCAGAACGTGATTTTAAGAGTACTTGTGAGGAATCAGCAAAAAAAAAATGACTGGGAAGGGCTTCATCCGAGCAGTTTTTATTTGAACCGTTCGATAAAAAACAAACAAAAACTACTCGGATGAAGCCTTTCCGGTCATTTTTTTTTGCTGATTTCTCACGAGTACCCTTAAAATCTCGTTCTGAACACATTGAGTGGCTTGGATAATTGAAATTCTATCGGAAAAGGAAAGTCCTTATTTTATTAAGTTAAAGTGGTCCTTAGGAGAAAGGGACTATATATATATGTATATATATACAGTGCTTTTCATATCCGGTTGCCCGAATTTTAGAATGGTCCGGATTTGGGTCTTGGCCGTTGGATCTCCTCCATCCAATCCAACGGCT
>BPLS01000236.1:0-18545 GCA_019656275.1 Rhododendron kiyosumense
TTGGTTTGAGAACAAATTTGTAAAAAACTCGATTTGATAGAGGTTTGAGTTAAGGAGTGGAGAGGCTTTTAGAGGGGATTTACTCTAGTTTTGAGTTTGAGTGTATAAAAAAAGGGCCAAGGGTTGGAGATGCTCTTGTGAGTTAATCCAATGGGCAAAGTTAAAATTGAATAAAAAATTCGAGTAAAAGTTTTGTAAATTGAGTAATTGGTGTTTTAAAAGACAAAATTCAAGATTTGAGTAGAAATTTGAGTCTGCCTTGATTTGGGTATGGAATATAGTAAAACTGAATGTGTGGCATATGTTTGAGTCAAGGATTGGAGAAAACTTCAAGGGTTTTTAACTCAGTTTTTGGATTTAGAGATGCATGGTTTAATCAGTTTTCTGTGGGTTCGTTTTTGCAGAGAAGAGAGAAGATATATCAGGGGTTGATTCTGACAAGTTCAATTCCATAATTAATGAGGTGGAGAGCTTGCATCAGCTAGGTATTCATAACATTCCATTGATTTTTTTTATTATTGCTATGTATTCATGTGTTTGTATCTGCTTGTTGTTGTAAACTATAGGTCAATTGGATGTGTTATGTTTTGTTAAGTAAGAAGGGAAGTATTAATTCTGCTGTTCTTATTGTTCGGTTGTAGAAAAGTTGAAACTGAACTCAACCAGATAGGCAGTTCCATAATTATGTTTTGTTATCCTTCATTTTACAGACCAAGGCGAGTATTAGATGAAAACTACATTTGATATTCTTGAAAATATCTATTGTAGTGGTATTGTAGACGCGGAGATGTATGTTCCGTTTGTGGTTGTAAGTGTTAGGTCAGTTGGATGAGTCTAAGTTTGGTTGCTGGGAGGGAAAGAATGAAATTTGTTTTTGGGAAAAGTGGAAGCTTCTACTAAACTAAAGTAGTTGAATTCTTGAATAAAGTCATCTACCTTAGCGTTAGATGTATTTTCTTTTGATTTGTTGGTGAAAGTTCAAAAATTGTTATCTTGTATTACTAAGAAGAATGTTGACCTTCATTTAAAAATTTACTAAGTAGGGAATTTTGATTCTAAGTTGGTCGTTCTTATGCATTACTATGATTTGGAGGTATCAAATCTACAATTTTTGCTTTTTTGATTGGTTTTCAGTACAAAAACCTAGGGAACAAGTTGCAGACGCTGAGGCTCTTTTGGACATTACATCCACGTTGGTGTCCTCTGTTAAGGCACATGGTAATGAAGGAATAACCCCATCAGATTTGGTAAACTCTCTTGTTAGAGATTTCGGGCGCCAAGGTGGGGCAAGTAGCAGCACCGAGGATGGTAACAACTTTGTATCGTGGAATGATATTGGTCTAGCAGTATCTCATGTTTTCCGGAGGGCCCCTGGATGCACCACCATGTATGTGTATAGTGGTATCCTCTTGTTTTCCTTTGATCTTAATGTTAATTTTTAAGCTTGCATTCACTTTGTTGGTCTTTGTTTGCTCTCCAGGCTTGGACCTATGAATACTGAACCAAGACAAAGGAAGGCTATTGTTCAAAGAAAACGTGTGAGACCAACCGAGAAAGCTCGGCCTGAAGAGGTAAGTATTAAAGAAAATGCGAGAGCAGGTTTATCCATGAAAGACGAGATGACTTAGTGAAACCTATTTCCGTGGTGGTCTTCGTTCTTTCTTTTTTTTTTTCTTTCTCCTTCGGAAGTATGGATTTCTGATTTTGCGTTGATCCGTAGAAAAGATCCTGCTATATGGAGAAAAAATTGTTGTCTGTGCACTTAGTTTCAAATAGTTCTGTGTGTGTGTGTGTGTGTGTAAAACAACCTTATGCATCTAATGCTTGTTTTGTTTATAGGACTTCATGGTTTTGTTGCGGTAAATTGTGTGATATAGCATAAAAATCGAGACATATCTAAGTTTGCCTCATGGCCATCATGGAACCAGAAAACAACTGATTTTCTTGTCAAGAAGAGAGGATCTTTCTGTTGTTAAATCTTATTGACTATCTGTTGGATGCAATAGTTACTTATGTTGACAACTAAAATTACTGACTTGTACAGAAGTAATTTTTTGCTGGTAACCTTTCCTCTTCAACTTATATCCATAATATTGTTCATGAACATAAATTTATTTTCTGCAGCTTGAGGATACTGGTACAGAGGAGAGAACGGACACAGATAAAAATATGGCAATCATGTTTCATATTTTAAAGAAGAATAGAAGGGCCAGGCTTGAAAATGTAGTATTGAACAGAAACTCCTTTGCACAGACGGTAGAGAATTTATTTGCTCTATCCTTTCTAGTAAAAGATGGGCGAGCTGAAATAACAGTGAATGAGAAAGGATGGCATACAGTCTGTAAGATTCTTTTCAAACAATTGACATCTATATTTCATGTCCCTATGCTTCTGTGTCAGTTTGAACTAAGATACATGACTTCTTTTTTGTCAGCTCCAAGGAATGCTCCTGCTGCTGATGATGTTACCTCTGGGGAGGTTTCTTACAGCCACTTTGTTTTCCGATTCGACTTTAGGGATTGGAAGGTAGTTGGGTTTTAATTCACGCATCAATGTTATTCTAGTTCATGTTAGCTTCAAGTATTACAGACACAGAAAAAGTCATGACATGGATTCGACATTGCCATGTCATCATGCAAACTTCCAAAAATTTGAGGATACATGTTACATCACGTTGGGTACACGTTAAATAATTAATAATGTTTATGTACTTTATACTGGTATTATATAAACGTAATGAAATTTCAAAATTAAGGATCTAATCATAGAAACACCATATACGCCTTTGGTCATGTATCTTATACATCATTCACGAAAGTTTACCAACAAGCAAACATGTGTTACTTCATTCACTTGTCAATATAATATGTTAGATCATTATCTATCACACAAATAGAATATGAAACCCCGACATGTGCCCCAAAAAGTGGCCTAAGAGTGTCTTAGTGTGCCCCAATTCGGTTCTAGATAGTCCCAGAGTGTCCAGGTGAACAAAGCTGAAGAAAGCCAAGACATCCAAGACATTAGTCTTATCATCGCACACGTGTCTAAAGAGTGTTGTGATCTGACAATTGCCTGATGCTGACGTGACCTCCAACAAAGTCTCTGTTCATAGTTGTAAATTGTATGAAATCTTATGGCTGCAAGCATTTGGATTCAAGTTCCGTGAATCTGCAAGCATTAAACTCCTAAAATTGAGGATATACATCTAAAAAGGGCCAAAAAAATTGCAATTCCCAGTCGTAAGACGAAACAGAAACCCATGGTTTATTTGCTATATACATACAAGTTTTATCCATATATGATCTGCCATAATTAAAAGGTATTTCAATAGTCATAGCTTACCAACATTTGTTATTGGGATGAGTTTACTAAAAGAGAACCTGAAGAGAGAAGTTGAAGTAACAGGAGTCATAAGAGTGTGGAACGTTTAAAAAGTTATTTGCTAGACTGCTTTATTGGAGTTATAAGCTGGTTAAAATGGAGAGTGGATCCAAGTTGGACAATGGTGAAATTTTAGAACACCAGTGAACACTTTTAATAACATTGAAGATGCAGAAACAGTTTCGCGTATTATCTATGACTGATTCTTGGTGGTTGTATTTTTAGATTGTCTTCTTATTCTGTCACTATTGGCTTTACAGTTGATGTTAGATTCTGTCGAGGTTGGAGAAGAGCTGATGCCTCATAGGAATCCAGAGGACATAACAAGTGATTCACGAACAGATAAAATGCCTGAAGAAACTCGAGCAAAGGGAACCTCAACTCCAATCAGAAAATTGTCGAGGAACCGTGGTCTGGTTTTGCAGGAACAGTCAGTTGTGGCAGACTCTCCTGAAAGCGATGATTCTGCAGCAAGAAGAGCTGCCATTCGGAAGGGAAAGCGTAAGCTAATATGACGTGTGGGTAGATGACTAGATGTGAAGGTTTCATGGTCGCAAAAATTTAGAGAGATTTTGGTTATTTATGTCTATTTTGAGCCCCTTAGTCGATGGAGAGATGCCACTAGTCTATTAGTTCTAGGAAGTTTCTTAGTGTATGTTTTGGCAAATTCTATTTGCACTTTTCCTCCAGTTATCTAGTGAGTGTTATATTTGGTATGGGTTTTCGTTTGACTACAAAATTAAGATTAACTAAATGCCTGATTAGAAGCTCTGGTATACAATCTCAGAAGCACAAACAAATTGCTGTAAATCATGCCAAATGAATTTCACCTCTATGCGGTTTTGACAAATATATTTAAGGGATAAATTGTGTTAATGCACTTTTACTTGAGATTAAAAGAAGCAATGCTGTGAATAATGTGCCGCCAATACGTACTGTTTTTTCATAAAATTGGTACATCACATCTATAGTTTCGTTCTAGTTCAAATTTTGATTAGTACCGATTATACTAGCGGGTACCAGTTGATACCAGATGAATATGAATCCACAGCCATGCTGTATTTTCTTATCTTTCGTATTGTTTTGTAGGAGATAATCATATAATTAATTCTTAATAGGAAAAAATCAATGTTTCCTTCATATATATTATAGTTGATGCTCTTCGTAATCACTACTAGTATTATTTTTAGTAGAATATATAGGCCGGTAAGGACCATAATGGACCGCTTAATTAATTGTTTATACGTGTCAAAGTGGTGGTCTATCTGTAGATTAAAATTCTTGATCAAAAATGAAAAAGAATTCTTCACACTTGCCCAAGTTCATGCAAAATTTGGAACTAAGAATGGAATCGCAAAAGTTAAGCATTGAGTTTGGCACATGGATTGAGAGAATTTTGTTCTTAATGATCCCCCAAATTTTCCCTAGTCCAATGGTTTGGAATAAACGAGACAGTCCAAATTGGAACCGTCCATTGGTATAATCAGTGGTTGGGATTGTTAAAAAAAAATTTCATTCATTGAAGTATTTAACTGTCTTCCATAAAATTTTTGAACAAATTCCAATCATTCATTGCACAAAAATAGACGGTCCATACATGGACTGTGTCATCTAGTTCAAATTTTTGGACGGGAGAGAATCCATTTCCTAATGTGAAATGTGCATAGGATATTTTAACTTTGCATGGGATTAGCACATGAGTAGACTTGCTCTAATACCATGTTGATAAAGCCAAAATCTTCAATTTATTTGGATTACGATTATTATGATCAATGTATCTGCAATCTCAAGTACTTAAATTATGACAAACAATTCCTTTAGCTACATGTTGGCAAAGGCAAAATCTTCACTTAATGCATCTAAATTCTGATTGTTATCAATGTACCAAAATTTTCAAGTACTATCCATTTTGTTGACGAAAAAGGATATGTTGGCAGCACGTGTTGATATGTGAATATTAACCCGACCCATACCCCAAGGTGAATCCATATTCAGAATCCACCAAATCCACATATAAACCCACAGGCAGACCGCGGCAAGAGATCAAATTGCCGGCCGGCAATTTGTCAAAATCGACGGTAGATCTTAGCATATAACTCTTATTGCCAAATTGGATTTCTTGGGGATAAAAAAGATGTACTGATAGGAGTGTATTGCGCATTTTATTCATTCATTATATAAAACTGAAACATTACAAACACCAAACACAACACCACCTACTACACAAAGCAAGCAAACACCACTAGAAACACAACTATTATTACTACAACGCAAGCTAGACATGCAGCGCCACCACAGCCCACACGTACGCTTAGTACCCTCCTCTATCATCATAGGCGCCACCAGTGCCTTCACGCTGGTCTGGGTGGCCCACACCCGTCCGGGTGTCCTGACTCGGGACCTGCCCGGACCCCGTGTACTCTCCGGGCGGGTTCTGCGACCCGACCACGCCCTCTGTCTGGCAGCGGGTGGGCTGTCCTAGGCCAGTGGTGTACCCCGGGTCTCCGGTCAGGTAATCCGGGGCTCCTCCGGTTTCTGTGGCGGTGTAGTCATGGGTCCCGGTGTGCCTCGCTGCGGCGTTGTGCCCGCGCGCCTCCTGCTTGTCGAGCTCGGCTTGGGTCACTCTCTCTTCCTTCCTATCTCTTGCCATTTCTTTCTCAACAGGGTCACGTGTCGTCATCTTTTCCACCTGCATGCAGTAAAATTACAAGAGTGAGTCCTTGTTTGCAATTCTAAACAAAAAGTGTCCTACTTTGGTTTTTCTACAAAAGCTAGTAGTAGGAGTTTATTTTGTAATTCTAGTAGCCTTTTAAGATATATATTCACTTCCAGACCCTGTAATTATGCCCCAACCTCCACTTCTTTTAGTGATATTTGCTGAAATTAAATGGGTGGAAGTGAATTTTTCAATTCCTTTTTCCACATGATGTTGACCAAAAACATAACAAAATTGAAGAACGATTGTGTCATGAAATCAAAATAACATTTTTTTTAAGTAATGCAAGATGTTCTAAACCCGCTCGCATGCACCTCAGAATAATCTCAATATAGTACCTTAAATGAGTTTGTTTACTGTAAAAGATTTGACAAATAAGTCATGAATGCAACTTTTGTAATTTACAAAAAATAACTTCAAAGATGGAGTTTTTTTTTTAAATCAAAAGAGAAGGAGAGGACCTTTTCTTGGGTGGTGGCTTTGGCCTTCTCCAAGCCGGATTTGGCCGAAGCCGCCACGTTTGATGTTGTCTCCTTCGCACCTTGCATTTTTTTCTCTCCTTTCACCCTTTTTCTCTATCCTAAAACTCCAAAGACTGATCTTGATCCACAGCAAATGATACTCTTCGATCAATACACCAAAAACTGTGATATGAAGAAAGACGAAGCAAAGAGGCTGAGTATAAATAGATTCTGCATGGGTTCTAGGATGGTGCCACGTGCAATTTTGAATCTTGGAATAGGTTCTTTAATTTATGACACGTGGTTCACACGTGTGTTATTCTGTTATATGGGGCCTATCAAAGACAAAAACAGTTTTGTTTGTTATTGGATCCCCTCATCTTCTTTTGGCCTATTAAGGAGTAATTATTCCATGCCATGGAACACCGTTGCGTGGTGTCTCAAGCCTTTTTCCACCACACATTATGGTGGGGTTTAATAAAAAGTGTATGAATTCTATCACAATATGTACGAACATGGATCTTGAACACCACGTGAAAATGCCCCGTATAGAATAGTTTTTTCCTATTACGACAAAAGGGAGTTAATTTGGCAGCTCTTATCTTTCTTCCCTTCTTATCCAAAAAAAAAACCTCGATAAGACCTTACACCTGTTTGGATTGAAGGATTTGGTGAGGAATACTGTTATAAATGAACTGAGCAGCTTGCGAGCTTGAGTTTTCAACCCGTTTAGTAAACATGTCGAGAAGTTCAGCTTGTTCGACAAAAACTAGATTCGTTAAGAGAGGCTCGGATAAATTAAAGAGGCTTGTTAAGTAAATGATTAAGCTTGGATCGTTAAGGTTCGAGCCGAGATTGAGCTCAAATTTTTAGCTCATTTAGTAAATAAACCGAGTTCGAACAACAAAAAAGAAAAGAAAAGGAGAATCTCACCACTTGTTTGGATAATAGGTGAGAAAGATGAGCAATGTGTTACTCCGTAAATGCATAGCCAAATTTGTTTCTCAACTTAATTTTCTCACCAAAAATGACCAAATTGTTTTCTCCCTTATATTATGTAGATGTGTGTCGGTTTTGCAGCGGCAACACATGGCGGTTTATATTTCGTACGTGTCAGTGCACCAATGTTTAGGTTTATTGATTTTGTTTCCCCCTTTAGTTAAAAAGAATTATTAAATGATCATGGGAAGATACTCGAAATACTAATCGTCAACGAAATATATTTTCGTAGAGTGTCTAGGCTACAAGCGTACAAAAGTCAAACTAAAATTACATTTATTTTTTGCATGTCAATACTCCTCAGATTTTCGAGAATAATCTTTGGCTATTAAATATATTTTTTCCTTTCTCTCTCCCTCTCTCTGTCTTTCTCTCATTTGTCTCCTGTCTATTTTTTATTATGTAGCCCAAAGAACTTCTATTTCTTGAAAGTAATAATAATGTATGCGTTGGGATAAGACCCAGGTTTTGAGTCATGGCCCTTTATTGGGGCTATCTATACACACTCCTAGCAATACCCACTCCCAGCGATACACATGCACGTTACTTGCGGGTAGACATTATCTTCTTCGGTCTCAGCATGCATACGTGCAATGGAATTTTCCACAAGTGACAGGGCAAAGTTTAATCGGCAGAGATGATGATGGGTATCAATTCTGCACTTGTATTTGTTTTTAATTTGTACAAAAGAAAAAGAATAAGGTGTCACCATCAGTGGACATGTGTAGCTTAATTTGTAAGGGGAACAGGAGAGAGATCCGAATCAATATATACTAGATTATAACATGGTTTATAAGATATCTTTCAAACTTCTATACCACCACAACTTATGAAATGCTCCATCCTTTGTTCTCTTACGAGAAATTGTGTTAATTAATTTAAGCTTCTCTCCCTTCTTTTTTGCAAGATACTGGGTAGTTTTTAAAGGAGCTAGCTAGGCAGATTCTTTCCGGTCCTGATCCAAATAGCAAATGAACTAGAAGGTCCAATAACCTTTCATGGACCTTTTTCATCGAATCAGGCTAATAATTGACATGGCTGATTTTTTGAAGCAACATTCAAAAATTACGTTGATCTTAATATCATTTAATATTAGTAGTTTGTAACACATTTAGTTGCAAATGATGCATAAAGTTTGAACTGTACGTTGATCAACTTTAGAGAGAAATTAAGATCTGAACAAAACCAACTAGTGCCATATTAATTATTCACGTACGTAGCCACATCTTTAACAGATAATGTAAAACAACTCCTTCACATATGGCCAAGTCTACCTATAATTAACAAATGGGAAAATAAAAAAGTACTGGAGAAAACAAATTAAAACACAAACACAAATTACATCAAATTCATAGGATCATCCACACGGGTAGACCAGCCATATTCCCCAAACACTAGTAATCATCTACTGGTATGTCCCACCGGTGCCCTGACCCGTACCCGGAGCACCACCAATTGTATTGCGGGTCGCGTTCGGCCCGGACCCAATAGGATCATCCGGGTACACAGCATCGGCACCTCCCGTGTTCACGCCACCAAGGTTATGGGCGTTCTGCCCAGTACCGTACCCGGTTAGGTGACCCGGGTTGTGACCACCGCTCGGGTGGCCGTGGGTGTTCAACCCATGATCACCACCAGTTGTATTGTGGGTCGTGTTCGGCCCAGACCCAATACGATCATCCGGGTACGCAGCATCAGCACCTCCCATGTTCATGCCACCAAGGTTATGGGCGTTCTGCCCAGTACCATACCCGGTTGCGTTGGACCCGGTTAGGTGATCCGGGTTGTGACCACCGGTCGGGTGGGTGTGGGTGTTCAACTGATGATCACCACCAGCGGAGTAGTTCTGGGTCCCTTGGGTCCCAGCGCCAGGGGTAGAATTTTGCGCCCGACCAACGGCTGTGAAGGTCCCGGCCCCACCGGTGGCGATCGCTTGTCGAGCGGCGGCGTTGTTCTCATGCGCCCCCTGCTTGTTGCACTCTGCTTGGTGGATCTTCTCCTGCTTCCTCTCTGTGGCCATGTCCTTCTGCATTGGGTCATGTGCACTCATCCTCTCCACCTACATATATCATCACCAAACCAAAAAAATTGAGAAATAAAATCCCAACGAGGAAAATGAGAACATAATTTTTACAGATCCAAACACAGATGCATCCACATGCAACAGTTGGATTAGTTTATTTGAGAAATTTATGTACATCGAACAGCTCCGAACACATCTAAAATATAGAAATCATATGGTTTAATCTTTTTCGTGTTCTTATCCTAAATGATCAACAAATCACTCTTTGAAAAAACATTCAATATTAACAGAAGACTATTCAGATAATAAAACATAGTAGTAGTATATACTAGTATATAACCATTAAAAAGAAGAAAACAAACCTTCTCTTGGACGGTGGCCTTGGTCTTGTCCATCCCAGACTTGGCGGTGGCGGCCACATTCGCCGCCGACTCCTTGGCGGAAGCCGCTGCATTCTTGGCTGTCTGCATTTTCTCTCTCTTGTTTCTCTTTCTAACTTCAAATTAATCTCTCACTTCTTCTGTAAACTTGGAAATAGATCAACAGTTTGAATTGCAATGGCATAAGCATGGTCGGGCCAACCTTAAATAGATGTTGGTGATCCACTCTAGAACTGCCACGTAGAATGTAGAGTTGACACGTGAGCTAGTTAAAAAGAATAGATGTTGGTGATCCACTGTAGGACTGCCACGTAGAATGTAGAGTTGACACGTGGAGCTAGTTAAAAGATTCTTGGTGGAGGTTTTGACACGTGTAAGTTTACAGGATAATGTTTTTATTTCATTTTTCATTTATTTATTTATTTGGTTGACGGGAGGTGGCGAAAAGAAGACGTGATTCGTTACGCGTGTTACCTTTAGCTGTCCTGTTTGAGTAAATTGTCGAGAGCAATGTGGCCATCCTCGGAGATCGAGATGATGATGTCTAAATCCTTTTTTTCCTATCAAAACTTAATATTTATTTTTTATTGTATTAATTGTCCTCCAATATATTATTTGCATTACGAAAATGCCCCTTAAAATCCCTTGAGTATTTTACCATTATTTTGATATTTCCTAGCTTCAACTTTTTTTTTGTTAGAGATTACCAGAAACAGATTACCAAACTCTACAGAGAAAAACCCATCAAAAAGCTCCATTGATTGGAAATTCTCACTAGAATTAATCTCCTTATCATAACAATCATTTCTCATCTTTTTCTCCTTAAATTTTTTTGGGTACGTAAGTATTACTATTTTTTTCTCCTTAATTCCTCTTCTGTTTGTGAACTCGGAATCAATTAGCTGAGCTGATTTCCAACCTGGGTTTGTGTTTGGAATCAATACCATTGATTTGAGGGAATGCCAAAAGAAGTTAAAAATACTCCTACGGATTTTAAAGGGCATTTTCGTAAAGTAAGTAG
Organism: Rhododendron kiyosumense; assembly: GCA_019656275.1. Lineage (NCBI taxonomy): Eukaryota > Viridiplantae > Streptophyta > Magnoliopsida > Ericales > Ericaceae > Rhododendron > Rhododendron kiyosumense. Next base: position 10,985 of record BPLS01000236.1, read on the forward strand.
TGTAGTGGAGAGCAATTAAGTCATGCAATGAAAGATAAACATTGAGTTTTGGCAGGAATAAAAAAGGTTTTGGCAGAAACAAAAAGAGTTTTGGTATTATCAATTCCCTATATATATATATAATTTATTTATCAGCGAGATCGATAGATATGTGATAAAGTTATTTTTCCTTCTGTAAATGGAAAGCTAAATCGTAGAATATACTCCCCGTCTGAATTTAATAGTCTCTCATTCAATTCTAATCGGATAAAAAATAAGTTATATCTTTAAATTGATAATGAATTTTATAACTAAAATGGATCTTATTTGATAAATCTCAATTAGTTGTATAAGATAATATTTTCAAAATTACATAAAACATTATAAATTACAATATATAATCAATTAAAAAATGACACAAACTCCCAAAAAGGACTATTAAATTCGGATGAAGGAAGTATTTACTTTGAGAAAATCTTATTTCTGGAGCAGCTGTAAACAAAAGTTTATAGCGCTCAATCCCTGAAAAAGTTATATTAAAATCCAAAGCGAAGGATTGTTGTTATAAACAACTTATTTTCGGCTACTCCGAAAATAAGTATTTCTCTTTAACTTTTCATTTTTCATAAAAATTTGCAATGATTTTCATGCGTCAATCAATCTCCTGAGAAAAAGTTATTTTTCCTTCCATAAATTGAAAGTTAAATCGTAGAATATATTTACTATTCATTTTTCATAAAAGTTGGCAACGTTTTCATGCATTTATCAATCTCCGATCATACTGAGATTTCGAAGGCTAATATTTTTTAGCGTGTTCTACAAGGTGAATGGTTCAGATCATAATGTTCGACCCGAGATATGGACGACAAATAAGGGTTAGGAACGGTATGGAGGGAGGGGATATGTGGAATGTAATGCTCTTGCTCGAGAAATCCTTAGGTTAACCATGTTCTCGGCCAGTTAAAAACCATTATGTTCATGGCCGATCTTTCTTTAGAACACAATTTGGTTTGAGCAAATGCAATAAAAAGTTGGATTGGAAATCGAGTAAATGGAGCTCGATTTTTTCATATTGAAAAATGTTTAAGAGCTCGTTGAAATACCGTCGAGCTGTAGTAGTACTTCTTGAAAACAAAATTTAGGAGGGTATTGAATTCGAACTTGCGAAGAATAACCTCCTAACATCTTTCCTCTTGCACAACTCCAAATATTCTTTACTTGTAGTACTAGTTTTTCAGGCTACTCTAGAAAATTTAGCCTACAAATCCATTGGATGGAAAAAAAATTCTTAATATGTGTGGAAAAAACACCCTACAACTCTAAGTAATCAACAATTTCTGCACTTGCAAGGGAAAAAGACCTCCATCGCCTCAAACTCAACCTTGTACTACAGGATATCATCGAGGTAGAAGTAAATGGTGGAGCACACACGAATGTGTCGTGGGAAGGGGCCTAGAGCACCACCACATGCTACTCCAGGAGCACTAAATAATTTTTACACTATGATTCAACATTTTCTCATCATACAACAGGAGGCTGGTGCCCATTGAGCAAGTATATATCAAGATTACAACTTTTGTTGTTCATAGACAACTATGTCAAGCCAATCCACGCTCACTTCAAAAATTCTGAAAGAAATTCAACGGCATGGAAAGTTAGTTTGTTTATGGATCTGTGAAACTGCTCTTATTTGTTACCTTCTTGTACTAAACGATTCAATTGGTAAGCATATACTCCACTATTCAAATATTTGCACTTAAAATCACGCGAACTAAATCATTACCCCTTGGGCATACTGATGACAACAAGCTCAAGGGCCGAATTCAACAAAGTCATGTAATGTAAGTGTCAGTGTAATCTCAGATGCAGCTTCAAAGATGAATATATCAAAGATGCAATATACCATCTAGACAAACTTGTTCCAACAAACTGAAGTTGATATACAACTGGCAACTGGAAAATACCTTTCTTTCTTTTTTGATAAACGAAAATACCTTTCTTTTGTTAGGCTATGATTTGTGGAGAATAGATGAAGTGAATACTATTTAGGATTTCCATCACCGCGTTTTAAGACCCATGCAGAACCTTGAGATACACATAATTCATTCAAGACCTGCAAATCAGAGAGAAATACCTTAGATCCAATTCAGGAAATGAGCACTTCTACTAGATCGAATATGATGCAGGACATGGAAAAGATGTACAACAAATGATACATGAACATCTCTCAAGGAATAAACACGATGCAGGCAGGGACATGCACAAATACGCCATGACATTGATAAATTGATACTCAACAAATCAATAGGACATGACAGGGCAACTCTGAGAAAGTCAATAGACGATATGATATGGAAATGACAACACGTAAATTGGATATAGTATCACATATGAACTTAGACACTGCAGCTTTACATTGAGCCATTAGCACATTCCATATATTGGTCAAGTTTGAACAGAAAGTTCGTAACTATTTATATCAAGCACAACATTTTGAAAAGGCTCCGTACTCACATGTAAACCTTAACGATTGTTATCTGACTAAGGCTGAATTTAAACTTCCATTGTGATTCAACATGGATCACAGGAACAGAAAAAGAGAGAAAGATAGAATGGGAAAGACAGCATAACTGGAACTTTCTATAGCTGTGTTAATATCAAACCAATAAACTTGCTAAAAATTATATTCCCCCAAACAGTGGATTCAGGTGATCCCAACTCTATTTTTAACAATCAATTCAACCTTCTTTCATGACAACCATCATCTAGAACATCCATCTTGATTTCTCTCAGACCTGTTGGTCTAACCCAAAATTTTATACAATGTTTTTTCATTATGTCCCTGCCTGCTACGGTTAGTAAGTCATGTAGTAATGAGATATTTGAGTAAAAAGACCTTGTTTGTCCAATAGGTAAATACGCGGTAAATACAATGATATTAAGGGAATGTCAGCCGTTTACAAAAAAGAAGGCAGTCATAAAAAGAATACACTTCCACGCACATCATAAAGCTCTATAAAATCAATGAATTGGTCAAGGGCCGGACAACTCTCCCTTGACTCCAGTCCCGGCTGTACAGAAGACTAACTAATGAAACAAAGAACTTCGATGCCAATGATTTTTCTACCGCCATATGTGCCAGATCAAGCAAAGCATGATCAACATCCAGATCTTCCTCCTCTTAAGCGCGATCAATATCAATCTTAGGGTAGAGCAAAAAGTCGTACTTCAACCTTACTGTGCTGGACATCACACATAAAGCAACCTTCCGGACCTTAATTGAAGTAACACCAGTTCAGTTTCTAACAAAACATCACTAGATATATATCTGGTGAATTAGCGGTTTTGTATAACTCACACCTCCCAACACCAGTGAAGTCCTTGCCAGTGCATAGAAAGACGGGGATATCAAAGGAAAACAAGTATAAAATCAAGATTGCATAGTCATATCATTGCGAATTTGCAATACTATTTAATCTCATGACCAGTGGTTTAGCCCTGTCGATGACGGAGGCTCAGTAGGATGACAGGACGCACATTATGGAGGTATGACGTTCTCTGCAACACTACTAGGCCAGAGATGAGTGGGATACAAGGATAGGTGGTTACAAGCAGCAGGGAGATTAATAGGAGGGTAGAAAATGGGGGCCCACTTCCAAAGTCAATTACCAAAGTGAAAACAAGAGGACATGTAGCTCGCTCTACTTGGCTCAGTAACCTGGAAGTAAGAGCCACTATGCTGGAATTCTTAGAAGGCTGCACAGCAACCGCAAATTGGTGGAGTGTTCCATCAATTTCAGTGATGTATGGTTATACCAGCGCTAATTGACGAGGCTGACATGAAATGAAATAGGAAGCATCTATCCCACAAGAAATAAGTCTCACGGGAATCGCAAGTTGGAAAAGTGGATGGATGTCGGATGTAACTAGTGACTTGCCAAACAAATTTTAGTCTCATCACAGATCCGATTTAAACGTCCAAAAGAAGCAACAAAACAACTTTGACAGGAATCTGTGCTAACCTTTTGGTATGCATTGGGAGAAATATCCTGATTAAGTTGCATCTTGGCAGCTTCAACTATAGCAGCCCTTTTAAGCTTTGCATTAGGCCCTTCAGCAATAAGAAGATCAATGACTATTTTCCTGCACAAGAAATTCTGCTTATTAATTCAAGGATCAACATATTATCATACGATCTGGCGGAAAAAGGTGTGTAAATGGATAACCACCTCAAAGGATCATATTGGGGGTCTATAGATGACCTCGAAACGTATACGCCATGGATATTTATAGCAACTTGACCAATCAATTCCAGCAGCTCCTCTTGAGGAGCATCAAGGGCAATTGCTGCTGCTTTTACCTCTCTAGCTACCCCCTTGGGACGAGTAGACTCAGAAATTGCCATTTCCCGCAAACGTTGGCAAATCAGTTGAAAGCTGCCAAAAGGAATAACCCAATGTTACGCTTCCACGGCAACATAGCCAGTCTTTTGCTCACTACATGGATTTGACTACTTTGCCCATTCTTTGAAGGAAAGAAATCGCAGGAGACGGAGGTTGATGACCCAACTTACATATCTTTTCGAGCTAACTAGGTATGTTTATAGCTAGCAAGCCGTACAAGCACATACGACTAGCAATTAGGCAGAGAAAGCACAAATACTTATCCATATTTGACCTGCAAATAAAGCTATTGTGATACCCATCAAAGGAGTCATTCCCCATCTAGGAGTTGCCTTATCACACAGCAGGGAATGAAAAAGCGGAAACATTATGCTTCATATATTTGAACACAGACATGTCAAAGAAATGTTAAATATAAGACTTTTCGATAGAGTATAGGTTCATCGTATGGGTTCATATAAAAGCTTAAAAAATGGTTATTTCTATCATATTAGGAAAAGGGGGGGAAAATATTACTACCGTTTCGAAGGAAAAAAAGCAATGGTCACAAAATTCATGAACTAACAATCATTGGGCGGCCATAAAAGTAGGGGGTAGGTTAATGAAGAGTTTAGGGGACCATACTTATGAAGGCAACTTTCAGAGCCTTGTTTTGCCGCCGTGTTTGATGAGTGGGATGAGTAATGAGTGAGTTGTTTTGCTCCAGCAGCATGGAATAATGTAGCGTGTGAGTGTGTGCAAATGAAATCTCCCACCCAAAAGTTTAACCACAATGAGAGAGTTGACCTCAAAATAATGAGACGGTCAAAGATGGCGACAAACAAAATCTACTAATGATAAGAACCAAGTAACTAGTGTTAAGAATTGAAACAATGAAAGCTAATCATTTCACCTGCAAACACTGTGTGTTTGGAAAAGTTTCTGTAAGACCTTGGGTAGAGCTTCTCGAGTTTCATTTGACATAGGAGTTCGGGAAACAGCTCCATTTGAAGATTTTGCTGCACCTTTACTTTGAACTTTTGATGTTCCAACCCGATTAGCCGTATCAGGCTTTGAAGAATTCTTTAAACCACCCCTCCCACCCACAAATATACTTTCAGTTAGTGGTTTCTCCGCACGCTCCCAAGCTTTTTCTTGCTCTTTAACAACATCCAAATACAGTTTCACGAACATCTCATCTGATGACTCATTTTCCGATGACACATCTGGTAACTCTTTAAACTTCCAGCCATGTAAATCGGGTCTCTCAACAGCTAAAATGCTCAACACGCGTTTTATAGCATCTTTTAAAGGCTGACCACGAGAACCCACAGCTTTCACTTGTTCATAGCTGATTACAGGATTCTTACTAAACAAAAGAAGAAAGTAATCTCTAGCTAGACCTTCAACCCCTCCTTCAAGTAGCAGTGGTGTTTTTGGAATCCAGAGTCCTTGTACAAGGTGAGCAAGTTTTTGGAGGACTCCAAGCACATCTTCAATGGAATCATCAGGAGCGAGGTGCTTCTTCAGAGTTTGTAGACGATTTGCTGGAGGGCCCTAATTATAAAAGTTCTGAAAACAATAAATTGGAATACAAGTAAAATTGAAATCTCTCAACCAATGCTTTGGCCAATTACGTAGCACAGAGACAAAATAATAAGAGGTAGTACAGCTTTGGAAACAACACACTGAATAAAAGATAGATAAAGAGATGTACCATCGAGTTCTACCCATGTTTGGATAGCAGCAGTTCAAATGTGCACATAAATTCAGGTTCTGACACATTAAAAATTTTCCTATAAATAGCTTAGATCCTTCAACGGAGTCAACTAGAAAGTAAACAAAAAACAGAGTCCCAAGATAATTAAAGGTATCTAATTGGCATAGCATCGTCAATTACCTAAAGAATCAGATAAAATTGTATAAGCTTACAATATTAAGGATAGATTATGTCAAGTTTCAACCAAAATACCACATATTAACTGCAGTTGATTATCATATGTAAACAACTAGACAACCGGATGACGGCTAGAAAACCTAACCAAAGCCACACACAAAAAAAATCAATGGAAAAACTCATGCCCAAACCTAAAACTGATGAATAGTCCCACTAGAAGCCAGGTCTCAAATGACTCACACAAAGATTAAACTTATGAACCTCAGCTTCGGGACCATACATTTCATCAAACTATGAGATCAAATTTTCCAAAGTCTGCAAGTTGTCAAGAACACTATGCACGAATATTTAGCGAGAATCCTTCATCCTTTGACCCAGCTCCCCAATAACTTTTACCAGTTCCGAAAAATAGGGCGCCACTTCCATATCTTATGAGCTGTATATATGCCCTCTACTACAGCATGCCAAAATATTGTATGTTACCGAATAGTATCATTGCATTTTTCTTCCCAGTTTCCTTTCCAAATCAATACACCATATCATCAGTTCAATTTCCCTCACGATACAATATGTATCCTGATTCTAAGATTTTAACAACACTCATGCCAACTGCTAACGTGATAGATGTCCTCATCTTCTTGCGGCAATCACTCCATAAAAATCTAGTATACTTCATCTGTTCTTAAATTGTAGAGGATATTGAAGATAAAGAGATATTTATGCTAATTTGAGGCAACTGAGGAACAATGCAGAGTGACAGATTCAAAAAGACAAGGTAGGACAATGATGTCAGAAGAAAGACTTCACAATATGTCGTCCCTTTGGATAGATCTCCACATTTACAGTTCACACACAAGACTGGTAAACAAAAAAGGCAGGTCACCATTTGCTACTAAATAAAGAGACTTAACACATTCAACAGAGTTATGAACAAACTCGAAAGGACAAAAGGCCTACACACAAACAACTGCACCAACATAATATGTGCATTACAATATTGAGAATGTGGTGACAAACCTCACGAAACCATATCTTAAAACGTTCTTCCAGGGGCAATGAACGCAAAAACCTGAAACACCAGCAATTAACAACTTCAAAAACGTAAATCTAGAACCAGGTAATGCAATGAAATGCCAAAGGAAATAACCAAATGTCTAGCACTGAATATTAACAGGGAGAAGCATTCTGGAATCATTGCACCCGAGAGAGAGAGAGAGAGAGAGAGAGAGAGAGAGAGAGAGAGAGAGAGAGATGCCTGCAAAATATTGCCCAATGGGACCCTAAGTCACTCAAGAAAGCATCA
>BPLS01000236.1:18555-29932 GCA_019656275.1 Rhododendron kiyosumense
CCACCATGCTCAAGAACTAGACGATTATAACAAGAAGCACATAAACAACTTGGATGAATGCCATAAAACCAATAAAGCAATAATCAAGTCCATCTCATACACACACTGCATGAGGAAGCCAAACAGAAACAGCTTACTAAATTTTGAGTCATAAACGTAAAAAAAAGCTCATTGTACAACAAAGTCTGCCAAAAATAATTGTACGGTCCTCTTGGTACCTCTTCCTCTGCTCGTTGTTGACTGACAAAGATATGATGGATTTACAATAATCAAGGCTTAGGGCACCTCAAGGATACCCTTAACATCCAAAACAGAATCTCTCTGTCAATCCTGTTAAACATATGGTTTGCAATACAAAGGACCATTTATCGTGCATATTGTTTAATATTACACAATATCCAACAACAGCAATCCTCTTCAAACCTTACTGAACTTATTTTAATGTGGTAAGGCAAGATGTGGCTTCTTACATTACACGGTTTTGGCACGAAGTTTGAGATCTGGCTTAGATAAGACTACTAATAAAGAAAATTCATCTGCATCATTGTAGCACGATTGAACTCTTACTGTTATGCCTACCATAAAAAAATAGACTATATTATATACGTGAATACCAATATTTTCATATTAGGCCTTCATTTACCTTTCCTGTTAGAATATTGTAATGATGATTCATGGCGATCTCTCCTAAAAATGCAAGCTATGGCTCGGACCCTTATTGGCATCACTTAAACAGCTAATAATTACATTAAAAGTGAAAAGAAAACGAGGCAAATAGCGGATACAAAAAACTGTAGTCAATCTAAAACCTATTTTCTGTCTAAAAAAGAAGGTTAAGAAAGCAAAGAATCATTGACAGAATCAGGTATGTCTGCAGTTTTCATAAAGAATCCAACAGCGGTTTAATAACTTTTATTCTGCATGCATTGTGTGGCCCTGCATATGACTATCCAGTCTCCATGCAGTGACTGTAGGATGAGTCAGGCAGGGAAAATTGAGGTTTTAGGAGAAACAAAACTGAGCGACAGTGTGAGGGTACCTTGTAGAAGGACCTTGGGATTTGATGTTGTCATTAAATGCACCAGGACACAAAGAGCTGACATAGTCATACCTTCAGAGAGTAAAAAGATCAAAATTGTTAAAAAATACTGCAATACATACTTTTCCCAAATACGAAAAGGCCAAACACTTGAGAACATATTCCCTAACCCCAGCTTGATAAAGCAACAAAAAAAATCGCTCATATCAGTATCAAAGTCATACGGGCTCATTGAAAATTGTATAGGAGCGCTTTCTTCTACTTCCATTTTTCTTAGACATCTGATTGAGTTATCACTTTTTGAAGAATGGTACTTGAGTGTCATCCAACTCTGGAAAGACAAGAACAAGATGAAAATCAAATAACGAGAGCAATGAATGCACATTTCACGAAAGGAAAAATCTTAAATAGCCATGGTGATGCGGAAGATATACTAGGTGTGAATATTCAATCGCCACTAATCTGCAGAGACCAGTTTTTGGATTCACCAATCATGAAACTAAAAGATCATGTCTCTTACCTCCTCAAGATCATCATTACGACCATTCATAGTCCCTGGTAGCTTGTTCTGCACAAAAGAACACATCTAATCATCAGAACTAGTGGCTTTATGAAATTGAGCAACCTGGCTCTGATACCAATCAACGCGGCATAAAAGCGAACAATAAACTCACGCAATAAAGAACAACCAAAAAAACAAGAGATACTCTCTCTTCTCAAGCAAAGCTCGAATTTTAATTAATCAATTGATTTGCTCTGAGGCTTACAGCATTTATTTATCGGCTACAAGGTCCTAAACATATTAGGCTTCGTTCAGTTGCAAGGAATGTTGTACCGGAAAGTTATTCTCAGGAAAAGTTAAGTAAAGTGAAATAAAGGAAAAAGAAATCTATTTTCCTGTATGTGTTCATTTGACAATTTTCTTTTTGCAGAAAAACTAAAGTTTAGTGGTTCATTTGCCGGAAAAAGACACTAATGAGAAACTTCTTTATTTTTATTCCCATGGCTAATTTTAAATAAAAGTAACTTTGAGAGCTAAATAATAGGCTATCACATTTCAAAAATTAACACATACGAAAAATGTATTTTATCTAATGCAAAGCCTTAACATGAAATGAAAAGATCGACTTGCAATTCCCTATTCAATTTGCTATATTCTGAATAGTCATGAAAATCCCCCATTTAAATTGACATTCTCTGATAATCAACCTTACAAATGAAGTTTAAAAAATAAGTAGATGATAACTAACTAATAAATATAAACAACCGTGCTTGATTAGTTAGCACAAAACAAAATTGAAGACTAATGACAAGATAAATAAATACTTCTAAAAAAAATAAACTACCAATCTTTTTCCACAACAATTATCTCAGAAAGCATCATAGTAGTCGAAATTATTGTTACTCACATAAATCTTAAAGTGTCTTTCTAAGAACCTAATTCTTATTTTTTTGGTATTGGCGTCATTCACTTTTTTCCTTACCCGCAAATTATTTTGGCCCTACAATGGAGAAAACTTTTCTATGACGCAAAATCCTATGCTTTTGGCCGGATCACTTTTTGCAAGAAAGTAAATCTCACAGGAAAACTTAAAAACATGTTCCCCACTACTTTCTTGCCAACTGAACACTACAAAAGTTATGGGAAAGTTGATTTTTCCATCATTTCCTGTACTTTCCTGGCAACTAGACGAGGCCTTAGGAAATAAAAGAAAAGGTAATACTTGCTAATCAAGCAAAACCATTACCAAAAAAGAAGAAACTTCCTGATTAGCAAATCAAATCCTTCCTATCATGGAAAATATATGAAACTTCATAATTAAAAGATACTAGCAAATCAAATCATTCCTATCATGGAAAATATATGAAGATTTGGAGGATTTCAAAAATATTCCTATTTGAGAAAAATCCACCAAAATCTTATTACTACTTTGCCCTTTGTCTCTCATGTTGATCCATGTATGCACAAGCAATCAAGTCTGCATCAACCATAAACTTGGACATTCAGCACCCCAAAATACCATAAGCTAATCATGTAGTCATTATTGTCATCGATAATAAATCTACCTTATTTTGAACTGATATTTAACAGACAAAAGACTGAAAGAGACTAAACTACAGAAAACAAGTTTGAATAAGCCAACTTCAGTAGCAGGATACATCATACAAAGAATACTACCACTTTCTTCGATGGTCCTGCAAATTTTTCATCCTTGGGATCTTCCAACTTAATTGTAGCTTCTACATTGCACGTGACACTCTTCTTTTTAGAGCCATCAGACTTAAGATGTTCCATTGAAGGTCGAAGCTGCACAACTGCACGAATAGGATTGATGTGCAACTGCAAGATAAACAAGAAAACCAAGTCTTCAACAAAATATAATTTGACACTACTATTCTTTTTATCAACTACCATGAAAGCTTCTTAATTAACATATCAAAGCTTGTCCATGATTCGATATTATATATCTCCTTAATGACATACTATATAACCCATACTTAACTGGTCAAAAGACTCAAAACCCCTCTACAACCAAGTCATGACATCGTTCATCAGTTTCACTTTAACGCTTAATTCAAACTATACCACCAGGCTGTCACTGGTTCAACCACTATTAAACCGGATTCAAGACATGAAGCGATAATAACATCAAATAATAGATTAATTTTAAGTAGCTCACTAAAGTGAGAGTATAAAAGAATATGTGCTAAAGTATCCAACTCAAAACCAATTGGCAATGAGTAGAGAGGCCACTCAAGCTCATATACTAGTTTCGGAGATTATAATTAATTAATTTAGGACAAGCTCTAACACTCCCCCGCACATGCGACCCCTAACCCGCCCGTTGGGAGGTACACAAAGGATACATAACCTAGGGATCACAAAGAACAAGGGGCGCTTAAGGCACCACCGACGGGGAAATTAATCTAGAGAATCTTTTCCAAAAGCCTCCAAAAACCCACCTCTGATACCATGTTAAAGCATCCAGCTCAAAACCAATTGACAATAAGCGGAGAGGCCATCCAAACTCATAAACGACTCATTTACTAGTTTCGGAAGTCATAACTTTATCAATGTAGTACAAGCTCTAACAATATGTACAAAAGTTTAAATATGTAAACTTATTCTCTGTTATGTGAAGAGAAACAAAGGTGGAGTTGGGTTAAAAATGTATTTTGCACCTTGTTTCAATCCCACATCGGTGGGAAGAAAGCCTCCAACCACCCCTTGGACAATGTTGACAATGCTCAATCATCTTCAAAGCTAGCCACGCATAGTTGGTGTGAGCCAACCAAGATGTGGTTCTCTGCACCATTGTCTTTATTAGTAAGTTACGGCATTAAAGTAGCGTCATTAATGAAGCCTAAATTTAGTTCTAAATTTTGTACCGGTTCGATAAACCTAGGCCTCTCTTAAGGGTTGGCGATTTAACTATACGGTTCAAGAGGTTATCACTATAGAAGTTGGTTTTGAATTAAGGGTTCCTCAGTTTATCCAAACCGGAGTAAGGGCCGGTCAACGTTAACCGGTTGGTCTAGCTCGGTTTTTAAAACACTGTTACAAAGGATGTCAATTTCATATTATGCAAGGGTTAGATTTGCTCACCTTATTTCCAATTAGCACCCCAACAGCATAGCTGGTTGCATGCGATGGCTTCATTGAAGATGACAAAGTCTGCAATTCAACGAGAACAAAAAGATCTTATAGATGATGTGACTTTCCTAGAGCAAAATAAGTTCAGAACCTAAAAATAAGGAAAAGGAAAAACTACAAAGTACCAAAATAAACCATCATAAAATCAACAAAAAGTCGGGAAAAAAAAATCACAGAGCACTGCAAAGTTGATATTATGAGAGAACTAATGACAAAAAAAAAAATTCACACGAGAATATAAGTGGCACATAACTACCGATCACTTTTACGGTAACCTTTATAAATCCTTAAACTTTAAGAACATGCAAATACGTAACCTAGCTTGGGTATGAGGTTGTGAATATGCCTTGAACGGTTGAACCTTTGTATATAGTTCCTTGCATACGACATTAAACTAGATATATTATCAATCTATGAGAATACAGTTGAAAATTGAAAGTAAACGGTATTTACAAAAAGAATGAAATTTCTATCTTCCCTCCAATGAGATGCTGAAAAAATCATTTTCCACCAATTTGGAGCTTCTTCTTTCACAGATGTCCTAAACTACTTGGGACAAGCACACAAATCTCCTACCCTTGCACTTGTCATATCTGTTGATCATGGACTCATGGGTACTACATTGGAATAGGACAAGCCCATATAAAACTGCTTCAAACAATGAAATAAGAAGTCTCCAGAAATTGTTTTGATGTGCTAAACTGCTAATAATAAGCATCCCACACTATGAGAGTAACAATGATGAGAACAACCCCAACCATTAGCAAGTGCTCCTTGTGAGCCGGGATCTAACTCTTACTCTGACTATGAAAAAGTACTGGCTCTTTTCTATCCAGTAGAGCAAACAATGGAGTGCCTTGTGAACCCCTGAATAATATATCTATTCTTTGTGTACGAGTAAATGGTCTCTTTACAAGGAAGAAAGAAACCGAGAGCTGCAATTAAAATAAATCAACAATGATGGTAAATATGCAAAGAATGTGAAATGAAAAGGACATGATGCTTCTTAACCATTTAATGGAAGAAAAAAGGAGCTAATAATAGACAGTGTCCAAACAATGCCTGCCATGAGCATGCCACGGTGTTCTTTCAAGAGCACCCAATAAAGGCCAATGCAATCTACAAATACATGCTTTCAAGAGCTTGTTTACCGTAAGCTAATATAGTAGAATAAAGTCCAATGCAATCTACAAATTATCGAATCACTTAATTTCCAAATAAATCTGAAAATATCTTTGATCTGCCCCTTCTCACCTATTCCCAATACAGTAGCTTTTGTCCTAATCAAATCTTCACAAATATTAGGGATTCAAATGCAAATCACAGATTTCTCTGAGATGTTGATATCTGAATCGGTGATTCAAATTAGAAGATGACCAGAGATATTGAGGTAGTATGGTCTACTCCGTGATGCTCCTAGATTCCATCAATTTTAATCACGGAAATTGTTTCTTGGCTAGGTTGTGGTTGTCTTCATGGGGGTGTATTCAGTGGTCTAAAAGTCGGCCGCATAGGCACTAGGCTGTGGTCAAATGCCTAGATTAGGCAGCCAACTAGTTGGGCGCCCCTTTTCCACCCGACTAGCGCCTAGCGATTTTTCGAACATCAAGTGTATTAATTAAAAAAAACACAAAGAAACAACAAAAAACCTGCTTTGTCATCCTCACTCTGGAATCTGCATTAGTGTCATAATTCTTGGAATTAACATCAATAGACAAATCAACTTCAACTTCAGCTCTCGACGGTTTAATCCTAACCTGCAAATAAAGGAAATTCTGGTGGTAATTTTCTGTCATCTAATCAATTAACAGATAATCAGCATTAACACTATACAGAAAAGCAAAAAATGCGCACCTCTTCACATCGTTCATCCAATTCATATGGACGCCAACAAGGCCTAAGTGGATATTGCAGAACATAAAGCTGGAGAAATAGAACAAGAGTCACCAACAATACATAGCATAGAAGAAAAGGGCCATACCAAGAGCAAAAAAATGCATATACAAACTCATGTTGATATTTCTTTATTTAAATATGGACATGATTTGAATTTGAATTGCCTGAGTGCTGGGATCAATTTGAGGAGTAAAGAAGACGTCAATTTCTCGAACAACTCTATCATCATCGTTGACTTCCTCCATTGTTTCATCTTTCGCTTCTTGGCCTTCTGACTTGACTTCGACATCCATTTTGACAGCGAGATCCATTTTGATGGCACAGTCGTCTTGGTTCGTTGTTTCACAATTGTGAATGGAATACACTTCTTCTTTCTTCTTCATAGGAAAGGAATTCAATTCTTTGGGTTCGGACTTTGCTTTGAGTTTAGAGTTCTTGGGGGCGAATCTGCTGATTCTAGATGGAACCCGGCTCAGACCATCTAGATCGTCCAGGTCCATGTCCGCCATCATTCTTCCACTGATTTCTGCTTGACTAACCAATTCTGTTTCACAGAAAGCAAGCACATAAAAACCTAATTTTCAGCCACCAGCAACAGAAGATTAGACAAGAAAAATATGCTACCCATTTTGCCTACTCCATCAAATACAACAAAACTATAACAATAGCCAACCTAATTGTAGTGGCCCCGGAAATTGGGCTCCGACCATTACCAAGCCGATACCACCGAACAGGTTTGCGTCATCCAGGCAGAGTCTCCACGACGTATGCATGCAGCACGGTGTCTCAATCAAATCGTTCCGGGACACCGAGCTAGGCCGGACTGATTACGCTTGGGCAAGTTGGAACCAAGACCCTACCCTCATGCACCCAAACTGCTCGGCCATATATGTCATCGTGATGTACGCCGAGGCAGTTACAGCACGTGGATCATCATTATGGCCATCTCAGGCCATGTGCTCCGTAAACTGCCTCATTCGGCACGTCATATGTGACGTCACCCGAGGTGGTTACCCAAGTGTACCTACCATGCACCTACTTGGAGGCCAAGTAAGGTGAGGTCTATAAGAAGGAAAGGGAGGATAACCTAATGAGGTAAGCCGTTTCACCCTAACCCTTGACCTACCGTCTCCTTCCTTGATCTAACTTGATCGTTGGAGGGTCACTAGGCTGCCACCAGCCCTAGTGATTTGTTGCAAGTCCGGCGAGGCGAGCTGTGTTGCGCGAAGGGAGCCAGAGACCAAATCGAACTTGCTGACCCTCAAACCAAACCCCACACTAATATGAACCCCACACTTATATAAACTGAAACCCTAACCAAGATCGATTAATGAACTTAATCTGCTGCAGCTATTGTTATAAAGTTGTGATGGCTTTGCTTACTAAATCACAGTATATGCAAGTCAACAAAGTACCCAAAAATGGTTCCCCTCGATTAATCTACCCACCTTTCTATCTTCGGGTTAGGCCAAGATTTCCCCCAAGTGGTCACAAGGTCGAATCTCACTAAGGCCAAATGTTCAAAACCTTGGTCCACTGGAGCCGGGAAGTTTGCCTGGTCGTTAACTTCAGGAAAATAGTATCTAGAACTCAGTATTAGTCGAACTAGTATCTAGAACTCGGCATTAGTTGAGCTACGCCGTAAGGTAGCCCAAACACTCAGTTATCATATCTCATATAAAAAAAAAGAGCACTAGATTAACGTCTAGGGTTCACTACAATCCATCATCAAAATCACATCAATCCAAACTAAAACACCACCACACAAATACAAAAAGTAATCAGCAAACGCAAACATATCAATCCACCTTACATACATGATTTAGGGCAGAGCCCACAAGACTGCAGGCGCGCGGCCGCTAACTGCTTGTACTGTACTGGCCCAAGTGGTGTGCACGTCAAAAGACACGGTACGGCGAATGAAAACGACGTGCGCCCCAAGAAGTCTCCACCTGGCGGACGACGGTTACAGGACCACACGAAGGGGGGAAGGGACTAGTATTAAAAAATTGGTGGGCTGACGGACCCAGCCGGCAGGCACGAGTCTCGTGTGGTGGTATCGATCATTAACCGGTGACGAAATCTGAGATTCTTGTAGATCATGAGGGAAGATCACGATACGATGATGGCTGGCTCTTTCGCCCTTCACGTGTTACTGATCACACGGTTAGAATCTTTGCACGGATGATCTGATCTCTCTGTGCAATGACTCTCATGTACTCGTATGCGAGTAAGTAATTATTCACTGGTTTTCGGACCGCCAGTCTCAAGTCAAGACCTTTCTCCATCGCATAATTTAGTACTCACCCCATCCGTCCCCATTTATTTGTCCTGTATTTGACTTTTTGAGAGCGTATCTTTCAAAAAATTGTCTATAATTTTCAATTCGTAATATTTTTAGTATGCAATATGAATCTTGTTTGATAGATATCAATTAGTTTTATCATACAAAATTTTCAAAATCATAAAAAACCTTAAAAAAATGTAAGATATAAATATATTTTTGAAAAACACGAATTTCGACCATTGGACAAAAAAATGGGTGAGAGTAGTATTTTTTCCGTTTCTAATTGAGAGTCTTTTTGAGAATTTTAACTATTTACGAAAACATAAATGATTACACCTACATTCAGATTCAATGGGTGAGAGTAGTATTTTTTCCGTTTCTAATTGAGAGTCTTTTTGAGAATTTTAACTATTTACGAAAACATAAAATGATTACACCTACATTCAAATTTAATATTTATTATTTCCACCATTACTTATATAATCTATCTATTTTATATCACTTATATTCACCTTGTGCACATTTTTTAAAAATCACCAAATTTTGCCTTTCATTTTTTGAAAATGTCCATCATTTTGGAATAATCCAAAATTGAATAATGGATTCTCAATTAGAAACGGAGGGAATAATTGAGTCCCGCATGAATGTAAGAGCATCCACAATGTAATAGTCCAAACTAAAAGATTGTTAAAGTTAGCAACGTGTGTCAAAAAAGTTTTCCTATTGTAATAACCAAACTTAACAATCTCTTAGCAACTCATTAAATTTGAGAATTTTGATAATCAAAACTAGCAACCATTTGTCCAATAACCAAATTTAATAGTCCTTACATTTTTTCAATCAAGTAAAACCGTCAAGGGAAAGTGAAACTCACCCTCCATAAAACAAATGTTTTATTGGTTGGTGAAACTCACTCTTCACTTTAGCAAGTGGTTGTACATTTAATAACATTGATCACTTTATGAATTTTAACAAATGCTTCCCACTTTCACTTATTTTACTAGAATGTCATTCATTGTAGATCATTTTGTTGAAAACAAAACAAAAAAATTTACAGTTAGATTTAAATTTTATCAACTCATTTTGATTATGGACAAGAAGCAATGTGGGACTTGATATCACTAACTTTAACAATTTCTAAATGAATAATCAAAATCTAATGTGGTAAATTTTGATTATGTACTTTTGATTATTACAATATGAATGCTCTAAGGCAAAGAAGAATGTTGAAACACCAAATAAACGTAAATATATCGATAGCCATTTCTGACTCTAGAGGTCACTCCCGACATATAGACTAGAGTTGTGTTCTAATACCAACAGTAATGCTTGTTAACCCTTAATATAATTAAGTGACTCAAAAGGTTAATATCGATTTATACAGTAACTCGATGCATTCCCTTATTATTTTGGAATCAATTTCCTTTGCCCAGCTATGTGGGACCTGGGGCCTTACAATTTCTATTAATTGTAACAAGATTATTTCACCGATATGATACCAATATCCGATTTAACTTGCTTTTTTCATGAACAACAATTATATAAAAACCTACAAAATGAAACGTCATCTGGAGATCATTTTGGAAAGGGTGGAGGGAGTGAGGGTCAGGTCACGTCATGTGGTTAGGCCATCGGTATAATTAAAAGTCAATTATTTTTAAAGTTAACAATGTTAATATAAAAGATGGCTCACAATGGTATAATCAAACTTAGCAACATCATTAGAAATAATCAAATTTTGGATTTTGGATAACCAAAACTAGCAACATTTTTCAATAATCAAAATTTGTGGACTCTACACCATATAAGTTAACTAGTTCCAAAATTTGTATACACGCGTGTTTCAACTTGTATTTTTTTCTTCTTTTATTCGCCTACTCTATATCTTCTTCACTTCACCCACAAACTATTTCACTTTCTTTTCCTCAAAAAGTGAAGTTCATATCTCCTGATCATTTACAATTCAACCCATCATCGCCGGATTAAAGTATTTTACTCTTCTTTCCCTTTTTTTTTTCCCAAAAAAAATTCATCATAGGAGGGAAGAAAATCACCGATTTTTCCCAAAAATTAATAGAGGGAATCGATATATTTTTGCCCAAAAAAAAAAACATTAATGGAGGGAAGTGAATAACAGGAAACAGAGGGGGAGAGAGTGTGAAATTGTAGTTGACCCTTATTTTGGTTATGGATTAGAAATGACCATTGTGAAGTTCAACATTATTAAGCTTAGCAACCTCTTAAGTGAATAATCAAAAGTTGATGTATTAACTTTTGGTTATCTTTTTGATTAGTTGACCTTCTCAACTCTCAAGTTTATAAAATTTGTATTACTGTGATAGATTTGGAAATTTTTTTTTTTTGATTATATATAAACTTGACCCTCTCAACTCTCAAGTTTATAAAATTTGTATTACCGTGATAGATTTGGAAATTTTTTTTTTTTGACTATATATAAACTTGACCCTCTCAACTCTCAAGTTTATAAAATTTGTATTAC
>BPLS01000236.1:38921-57578 GCA_019656275.1 Rhododendron kiyosumense
TCAAAAGCTAAACAACAAATCAGTGCAATCATACAATTATGGATATATCAAATTATGAATACGAATTGCAAAAAAGAAAGGGAAATGATTTTGCCACTCTCTTTGTTGTTAACGCCACTTTTCTGTAAATGTATTTTTGCACCAAAAATACACTTGTAGGGGAGTGACGCTAACAAGAAGAGGAGTGGCAAAATCAACACCCAAAAGAAACGAGAGACGAAATAAAAAAAGGTCCGAAGGAAAAAGTCAGCGGACCATTTCCAGTTGACCATTTCCAAAGGAGTCAAATTCTCGGCAGTTTTGTTGCCAAACTGCACACTGTTCGTGTAGTTGGACATTTTCTCGACTCCTTGTCGTACATAATTTAGCAATGGGTCTCCTTCATATTGAATAGCTCGTTTGTTCGTTTTTGGAATGCGTGTCCTTTCAAAATTACCCATATCTTTATATCTATATTTTTTGTTATGATTTTAGAAACCTTATTTAATAAAAACAATCAAAATCTATCAAATAAAATTCATATTACATATTTAAAACATTACACATTTGAAAATATAAATTTTTTTTTAGATGTCCGATGGAGAGAGGCAGCATTGAGGTTGAAAAACCCGATGACATAAGAGGAGATGATGAAGATTTAGTTTCGCAAGCTCCCTTTTTTCGATCAGTTCACTTCTGGTCTTCCTCAGCTGCGCCTCTGGTCCTTAGCTGCGCCTCTGGTCCTTTCTTTTTAGGTCCGGGTGTAACTGCTGCTAAAGCTTCTATAGAATACCCCTAAGTCATTCATGTGAAGGCTAATTGCACAACTAGCAATTTGTTTTTGCAACTTAAAAGTCGCGTAAGCTAACTTTAACATCAAGTTTTCAAAAAGAAAAAAAAAATAATAATACATATCACACATTGTTTGCCGATGGTTTTGCAAAATAAATCTGAAAAGTGAAAAAGAGTATATATATTTTTTTTGAACAGAGTGAAGAAGTATATTGAGGTAAAGCATAAAATGAACAATTTCAGCTTAATTAGTTGTGATCAATTATTCAAATGATCCACCAATGTAGATATTTGCTTCAACTATACAGCAAACTCCACATGCAACGTGACAACTATAATGTTGCACATATTTATGTATCAAGATAGTTGCAACTCGCAACTTTTTTTTTCAGGGGACACCTAAGTCACATAATGCGCGTGCGTGAGCTTCAAAGAGTGTTTTAATAGCATCTCACCCTATCAAAATTGGATACTGTGCAAACTAGTGCTTCAAGGATTACGTGACTAAGGGAAACACGGCTCTCGATCAGTTGTCTATAATAACGAAATTCGAAGAGCCTAAAAAAAAATAAAAAACATGAAGCAACACACAGAGGAATGGCAGAGCCAAAAATGGAGATGCGGGGTATCGAACCCCGTACCTCTCGCATGCAAAGCGAGCGCTCTACCATGTGAGCTACATCCCCAATCATGGCTTTTCGATGCTTTTTTTATTATTTATTACAATAAACAAACAAGCCCTACAAAACCCAGCCCAGAGCGGTCATCACTTCACTCGAAGTTTCAGGGATTTCCCGCCATGGAAGCAATGGAAGTCGACACACTCGAAAGAAAACAATCCGTCTATCAATTCTTGGTACATAAAAACTTCAATTCTTGGCTTAAATTTCCAAATTGTTTCTCTTTAATTGAAATTTTTTCAAGATTTTCTTTTTATTTGACAATTTCTGATGCCCCTCTACTGGTTCTGCTGTTTTTGATTTTTGGGTTTTGTTATGCTTGTAGGATGAGGGTTTTAAGATACAGAAGGAAATGTACAGGGGCCAGCAGTACAGTCAGATATACTTTGCTCGGCTCCACTTGATGAGAACTCTCCTTTACTCTCTTCTTCCCAATTGGAAGCCCCATTTGCCTGGTAAAAAAACTTCCATTAGTTTCTTTTTTTCTATGTCATCCATGTTTGTATCTTTGGTTTATTTGTAGCTCTGTTTTAGATCTTGCTGTTCAATTTCCATCCTGGGTTTTGCAGTTCATATGGGTTTATACTTCATATCACAATCTTTTTGTTGATTCCCTGATATTTAGGTTTACCTGTGGTTTGGATGCTAATGGGAATAGGTATGGGGTACTGAAGTGCAATCTGTTTTTCTAGTGTTTTCTAAGAATTTGCGGGGGACATGGGCTCACAGTTGTTTGGTGGTTGTTTTAAAGATTAGTATTGGATAACAGTCTGAGAAGTTGTTTGGTTGACCCTTATCAGAACTTTGTTCTTGAGTTGTTTTTTCCTTGAGGAAAAACCAGTTCTCTAAAAGCGTCAAATTTTTTTTTTTCAAACTATTAAAGAAACTCCTCTTGAAAACAGACAAGATCAGAAAATGGAGAGAGTGTTCAAAAACAGCTTTCGACGAAGACTTTGTAAACTTAACACTGAAATAGCCACCAAACACAGGTGTTTTTAGGGATTTAAAGGCTTAGGGGACTTGTGTTTAAGTTTCATGTAGTTTATGTATCTTCAACAAGGTTGACATCAATGTCACAGGGTTTGACCTGCAATTGAGTCTTAGACCTCTCATTTTCATTAAATTGGCTATTTTTACCTGCAATTGTATAATTTTAGTGTTTCTAGCCTTAGGATTGCATTGGCTATTTGTCAGCAAATAACTTAGAGATGTAAATTATGTAATTACCTTAATTTATGCATTGGTAGCTTGGTTGAACATCAAAATAACTTATTTTCTGATTTTTGAAGTATCGGGATGGCTGAGTTTTGACGGACATGATTCTTGTGGGTTATGCTCTTGAATGACATGTATAGTGGGAAGAGTTACATTCTCTATTACGAGTGTATTAGATGTTTAAGTTGATAAGCTTTTGAGCTCCGTGAGTTGGTTACTTTGTTTAGACTCATATGCTGAGCTATGTTTTTACACAGTCTGCACAGTTTTGGGATTGGAAGAAGGCAAGGAATGCATAATTGTTGGAACCCTGTACAAGCATATGAAGCTCAAACCTACCATTCTTGATGAGTACTCTAAGGAGGTATTTATATGTTTCTTTTCTTTTTCCCTTCTCGTGCTTTTAGGAGATTGAGATTTGGGTGCACAATTATTGCGGTTTTCTTGTTGTTTGATTTCGTTATGTACAGAGATCTGCAGCCCCACTTGTTAAACCTCACAACTTTATACACCTGGATGATCATTTGATTCTGGAAGACGAAAGTGGAAGAGTTAAACTTCGTGGGAATGTGCTCTTACCTTCTGTTTATGTAACAGGTATGCATAATGAACTGCTTATCAGTTACCATTCTAAAGTTGGAAACATCTCTTAGGATGGTGTGGTAGTTTGCTTGAACATTCTTTTTGGGCAAAGCAATCAAGGGCATGGACATGAAATTCCTGTTTTATTTTATGTCAAATGTAGTTCGCTGACCTTTTATGTGGGCTTCCTCATTCTGCTCACCAATTGAAAAGGTTCTCAACTGTTGACATGCAAAAAACAATAGGTGACATACTTAACAGTAACATCCATACATATTATACGATTGCTGTCAATGGTATGTTACACTTTATTACCAATGGAGCTATACAACAGGAACTTGATAGCACTCCAGTGGGATTTGTCCGCTGGCTTAGTTGGCCTGTTGGGACGGATACCATTATTAAAAAAAAAAACATTTTAAAACCAATATATACTGGTTGTGGTAGGAAATGTCTTTGCTGATTAATTACTGTAATCTAAAATGCCTGCACACTCTTGATAGGGATTGTGGTTGCATTGCATGGGAAGGAAACTGGCGCCGGTGATTTTTGGGTTGAAGAAATCCTGGAAGCTGGCTTACCAGAGCAGATTGAGCTGCCACTTAAATCAGGTATCCTGGCACTATTTGGTTAATCTCACCTCCTTTTTGTTTGTATCTGTTGTAATCTGCAACTCACTACTACGTACGGGAGTTCATTGTTTGGCGGTACATGTTTTGTTCTTTTTTTTATCAGCATTTGGTGGTACATATTTTTTTCAAACACATCCTGTACGTTAGGGTTTTTACCTTAATGTGGAGATTGAAACCTTTTGCCGCTGGCTGGGGGGAATATGAGTATAAATTTTCAGGACATGGTGCCCAGGAAAAAATCATTCACGGATCAAAAAGGCCTGTAGAGTACTAAATTGAGATGACATGATGACATTTGAGACTGCATTTCATGCATAAATCTACAATTAGCATTGGTATATAACCTTTGGCAGTGTTGAGATGCCTTCTAAAATTTGAAACTCAAATCAACACACGCCATCATGTACCAAACTAAAGCGAACCAAACTGAACCTTAAGTCCCAATCAATTAGGTAGGCTACCAGAATCCTTTTCTCTGATGAAGGGAGGGCCCTAGCATTAACTCGTATTCTTCATCAAATTCATGTCATAAACGATCTAACGGGGCCTTTTATGTTCTTGCTATTAGTTATTTAATGCACATCCTCCTTTATTTTGGCTTGGGACTGGCTGTGTGGAAGATAAGACTCTAAGCATGATAACTCTAGAGGATCAAAAAAGAAAAAAGCATGACAACTCTAGGCAAAGTTATCATGTACGTAGCACATGGAAAAAAAAAGAGAGAGAATAGAGATCAAGACATTTGTTCTGTTAACTAGAGAACACATGGACTGGTACACCATTGGCAAAGAAAGAGCTGCTATGTCTGCGAGAATTTTCTTGTGCTGTTTTCTGAATTCAATTTAGTCAGTCTTGTTTCTCTTGCAGTTTGTGTCTATTTTATACTTCTGAAAGTCTGACCTAGAGAGTGAAGCATGATCTATAACTCTCTCAAAATGTTTGATCTTTTGCTTGGTATTTGGACTTAGTTTGGCTAATGTGTTATTTGTCTATGGAACAGCCACTGTGCTTTCCTTGGTAGTTACTTTGAAGCATGTTGCTGAGTGTTCCTTTGTAGTCTCTGTCTTATACCTTTTTGTGTTGACTACTTGTAGAAGACAAATATGTTGTTTTTGTATCGGGGTTGAGTGTTGGAAGCAGTACTTCTAACCCTCTCCAGTTTCAGCTTCTTGTCGATCACATAACTGGGTATCTAGGGGATGAGAAGGTGCATGGTGTTTCTTGATCCCTTCTTTCAAACAGTTGGATAACTTACTATGAGATGACATCTTATCTTGCTACTTTATAAACTTCTCAACCAAATAGGAACAAAGTATTGCAGCTCAAATAGTTCAAGTTGTAATTGCTGGGAATTCTGTCGAGATTCCAGGTGGACTTCTCAATGGTCAGGTAACACGTTTTGTTTTTCTCTGTGCTTTTTAGATTGTCTGTTCCAATTACTTTATTAGCAATTTTCTTCTGGTCTCCGAAATTTGAGAGTTGCGATGCCTAGAGAGGGGTCTATAGGCCAATCAACCTTTAACAAACACCACAAGTTCGATAAATTTCCAGTACCGATAAATTTAAAGAGAGACAAGAGCAAAACATATTTGATGTTGAAACCCTAAAGGCTACACCCCATGGACAAAAACAAGAAAAGCGATTCCAACACCCAAAACAAAAAGGTACAAGACATGAGATGAAAGGTATTGCAACTCTTACCCTAGGTTTACCTCTTTGCGATCCTTCATGAGCTCCATGACACAGTCTTGATTCAACAGCCACCACAAGGGGAGCCACCTCGATCTCTAGTCTTCAAAAGGCTCTCATGCACACTTCTCACAACAGACGACAATTTGTACATCAAGGAGTGTATGTATTAATTTCTTTATGTAGTTCTCAATGGAAGCGTATTAAATATAGGCTTAGGTTGACTTAAATACGGAATTGAACTTGAGAGCATGGGGAGGATGAAATTGCCAGAGAGTGCTTTGTAAATGCTCTCAAGCTGATCTTAATGTCAGAATACCATGATGTGAAAGAGGGGTTTATAAAGTTTGGGCTGATGAAACACAATATTATTGGCGAATCCCTTGGGCACTATCAAATCTGGGCTCGAGCTAATTGTCAAGCTCATGTCTGGTCTCAATAAAAGAAGGGCTCTAGCTCACTGATGAGATGGCCATCTTGCAGCTTACACACAGCATTCTTTACCATTTCAAGACCATGCACTTTGGATTAACATTTTGAACAAGTTGCCAATGTCCCTGAGCAAAATACCAGTGCATGAGACTAAAGGTCAAGGGCTCATATACACTATTCAGTATATACCTCTAAGTATGGAATGGCGAGTTTGGTTGCAGCACATTCATACATCCATCTGTGGTATTTCAGCCTATTGATTAAATGAGACAAAACAAGGCCTTCGACAAGAATCTTTGTAGTTCTGTAAGTTCTTATTGGTGAGAAGGTTCCTACTTCCTACCCTTGACTTATGGGTTCCTATTCCTTCTTTAAAGTTCTTTGGTGACACACATTTCTTTCTGAATCATCATTGTCTCCTGCAACATTAACAAAGTATGTCCCATATCATAATTGTTACTTTCACCTTCACCCGTAATGGAATGATAATGCTACCTTAGAATGATTGGCACCAGTATACCACCATCACCATATTCAGTACCACCTGCATGGCTGCACCACAGCTGCATCATGGTCTGCCGTTTGAGTGCCACCACCACCATTACTGCTGTGAGTTTGTCCACTACTTTCATCAACTTGACAAAATCATCTCTTTCTATAGTCAATGCAGCCTCAGAATCATAACTTCTACTAAGCTTTTCACTGCATGGTTTTTTCTCTTTTCTTTTCTTTTCATTCTGAATATCCTAAATTTCAAGCATGAGGATTGCTCCTTATCATCACTGAAAATAACAATCAGCGTGTTCATTACTGGTAGTCTTGTTTCATGTTTTGGCAGAATTTGGCTTCAAAGGATCAGTCTAAAATGTCTGAGCCAGTCAAAGAGCTAGATATCTTGTTGACTCAGGTACTTGCACAGTATCTTCATAAATTTCTCTGACTGAAATCAGTATTTCTTACATTTATAGTTATGTGAAGATTGCAGCTGGTGTACCTTTGGATATAATGCCAGGACCTAATGACCCGGCAAATTTTGCCTTGCCGCAGCAGGTTGATTTATGTCATTCCCATGTAACATAAGTTGGCGTATTTATTGTGCAGGAGTTGATTGTTTCTAATATCCCTTATCTTTCAGCCTTTGCACAGATGTCTTTTTCCAGGTTCATCCGCTTATAACACTTTTAAGTCCTGCACAAATCCGCACTCTTTCGAGCTTGACAATATGAGGTAAGATATATGACGTTAGTCTTATTACTTCCCGGAGTCCACATAGCACTTCGACTCGCGTGAGGGGAAAAAATAGCACTATGACGTTTTTCTCGTTTTCAGATTTCTTGGAACATCAGGTCAGAATATTGATGATCTTGAGAAATATTCCGAGGCAAAGGATAAGCTTGACTTTATGGAGCGAACAATGAGGTGGAGACATATTGCACCGACTGCCCCAAATACCCTTGGTAGATAATACATATCCTGCTATAAGTTCGGTCATTTTCTTTTACAGTTTGTTCCATCACAACTGTTTAAGTGGGAAATTAAAATATGGCAAAATAGCTGCTTAATTGGCCGCAAGCTTATAGGATGAGGAGATAAACAGAACTACCTTTAACTCAAGAAGAACTAGAAAACATGGATGGTTAGATGATTCTCATGGATTTCTGCATGACTTGGTATCTTAACTAGTCTTACTGTTCTCTTTTTTTTTTTTTTTTCACAGGGTGTTATCCCTTCACTGATAGGGATCCTTTCTTTGTGGAGAGCTGTCCCCATGTTTACTTTGTTGGTAATCAGGATAGATACGATACTCGCATAATAAAGGGTACTTCTCCATAAGCTCTTGTTTGCTGGGGTACCGTTTTCCTCTAACCTTATAGTGAAAAATATTGTTGGTGCGCTTTGTTGTAGGATCGGAGGGTCAGGTGGTAAGACTTGTATGCATTCCTAGATTTAGTGAGACAGGAATTGCTGTTGTGGTAAGCTCTTTTTTCCCCTTGGCCTGCACATAAAATAAAAGCAATTATTCACTAGAGAAGCTCATGATTCAGATATGTGATTTTGCATGTGTGTCGCTGTGGATACAGCCCACCTTGAAGCCTTAGTACCATATACACTGCCAGTTGATGTCCTTTCAAGCTTTTTAGTCATTCAAAATAATACCAAAAGTGATGCAGCTCCATTAGGTTGAATTTTTTCAAGGGCAAACTTTGTATTACTATTAGCCCCATATGGTTTCGGCCGTGTGCGCACAAACCCCTTTTTATAAGTGCCCGTGCTTCTTATAGTAGGTTGAGTCGTTGAGATTTGAAAAGGTGGAAAGGAGCCCCTTTGTGGGTATGAATAGTTACAGGTCCATAGAAATATCAAATATGAATTTTCTTAATCTTTTTGAAAATATTAGCCTTGATCGGCACGATGGTCACCGAGCTGGGAACGGGACTTGGAGTTTGTCTTCAAGATGACATCTGCCGAGGAATATATTAGGTTTGATGCAGGCGTATTCTTATCATCCACTACAGCCAAGAAACAAAACAATCAAGAAAGCTAGAACAAGAGTTAACTTTGTAGAAAAGATAGAACAAGAAAGTTCATGGGACACTTGCCCAACTAACTACCACATCTGTGCAGCTGCACTTGGATTGTTTTTTGTACTATATACATTAGCTGCACTTGACAATATATGATCCTGGGCAGCCTGTCCACTTCGTTGTCAGTAGGTTTTGAATTGGATGCTTTAACATGGTATCAAAGTTAGGCTTTCAGAGGCTTTTAGACAAAACTCCCTTGATTGATTGGCTCGTTGTTTGTGCCTTAGGCACTTGGTTTCGGTTTGATCCCTATGTTATGAATCCTTTGTTTATTTGTCCACGTGTGAGTCAAGGGTTGCACGTGTGGGGTGTGTTAGAGGTTGTCCCACATTGGTTAATTATCACCTTTGAAACTAGTATATGACCCTAGGCGGACTTTCCACTCATTGTCAATTGATTTTGAGTTGGATGCTTCAACAGTTTTGAATAAGGAAAAACAGCCATCTTGGTCATAGAAAGTCTTCCTATCCATCATAGTTTCATACTAAAATGAGATTTACTCTCTTTCTTGTGATTGGAATACCGAAAGGGCGTAGGATTGTTTTCATAGTTCATATGCATGCCTAAACTCAGATCCTGGCTATCATGCAGTTAAACATGAAAAATCTTGAATGCCACACTCTCAGTTTTGCGACTCTATTCTCCTCATAAGGTATGTTGATCTAAAGCTACGTTTCGTACGTGCTAAATTTCCCATTGAGTTTTGTTTTGTGTGTGATTTGTTAACATTTTATTCTCATTACACTGGGGATTACCGTGTCTATGGAAATTAACATTTCAGCTTTTAAGCTAAAAACAGTAATCTGAAGGTAGATATGGTATTTCATTCAGTTGTTTAAGTCTTGGTTATGATCTTATTTTGACTATCTTGTGGGGGTCGAAAGTAGGAGATGCGAAGGAAATCACAGATGGTAGGTTCAAGGATCTCACCGAGATCTACTATGGTCATCTTAAAAGCATGTTAGGTTGTTTACAATTACATTACAACCATAAGATATGAAGAGTAGTGATGATTTCTGAACTTTTGTCTATTTAGAATTTGTAACTAAAGAAATTGAGTTCTGTGCATCAGTATTACAAGCAGCAAGTTCTCTTTAGTCACAGTTAGCTTCCATAGCCTAATTTTTCTCTTTGTTTATGATATTTAGGAGTCTATGATCATATAGGCATTAGAGAGAGAGATTATGTATGATGTTCTTTGTGGGAGGTACAGGTTTGGTTGATGAAACTGGGGTGGACTAATTGTTGAAAACTAAGTGTCTTTTTTGAATTGAAGAATTTCATTGTAAATAGGATGAATAAATCATACAAGGATGTCTTCATTTCGTGTGAATTGAAAATTGTAAGGCATTTGGAAGGAATCATGATGCTCTCATGTGATTCCTTATGTGACGCGCAATGAGACCATGATGATCCCATTTGACGATCCAAGGTGTTCATTTTATAGGTCTTGTTATGTAAGTCATCCACGCAGAAAATCAAGTTAAGAAATTGTTGTCTATTCGAACGAACTGTAGACATCTGAAGAGCAATGGGTGGTCTCAAACAAACATGATTGTGTCTAAGCCTTTACCATGTTCAGTCATTCTAGTTTTTAGAACAGATGATTAATGCATTGGGCTCTACAAAATGAGTTGCTCGGATAGTTAGATGGAATCATAGTGGATCCCATTCTGCATCATATAGGATCATCACAATGAGGAGATCCTTTCTCATTTGGAAGTGCTCATTTGGCAGTGTCCTTGATTAGTTTACAAATAAAGGTGGGTTTTAAGTCATAGGTTTAAAAGAATGTAACTTCCGAAAGACATACGAACAGATAAGTGGAATGTTAGTTCGGAGTTTTGGTGTGATATTCTTTGTAGAGCAAAATCTTCACAGTTCCATATGTTCTATACAACTCTGAATAGCATTTATCCTCATTTGAGTTTGTACTTTTGTAGGAGAACTTCGCTCGTCTAATTCGAAGCTGCAGGAGTTAGATTAATTGTTTCCGGTTTCTGCTACGGTTGTGAAGATTCAATTGAGAAAGCTACAAGGATGAAGTTGTCAAAAACTCAAGCTAACGAAACTTTTGTTCTCTTTTGCCTCTTTTTCTTTGTTTGGTTGTAGGTTTCCTTATTCAAGTGGTTTTCCATGTGTGAACCAATGTATGCTTTGTTTGGTTGTAGGTTTTGCTTATTCAAGTGATTTTCTATGTATCAGTCTATGTATAACTCACCTACTAGAATTTGAACATCATTTATCTGGAATAGGAGAAAAAAACGATTGGAGATTTTTATTTTTTATTTTTGATGATGTTAGTTCTGCGACTTGCCGTATGGTGGTAAATGCTACAAACTAAAGTGCATCAGTTCTGTTATAAAATGTTTGTTTACAATTTGTAAAATTATAATATGGTCCTATGCCCGCGAATGGGCCGTGATGAAATGTTAAAATCCATTAATTGTTTTTTGCCAAAAGTAAGAATATGCATTACTAATTGCTAGAAGATGAGGAAAAAGAAGAGATGAAAAAGAAACCAGTAGAAAATGTGAGGAAGGGTTTGAGAGAATTAGCAGGGGAACTAGAGAGGGGGAAAAGAGGGAGGGAAGAGACACACTGAAGTCGATATCTGAGAAGTTTGATCAAAGTCAGAAAATTATTAACTCCAAAGCCATTCATGGCATAACTGTAACAGTTTTGTTGATAATAGTGTCAACGATAACGAATCAGAGAGCTCGACAGAAAACGCTCGAGAATGTCATTATCTTTAGATTAGGTAGGAGTTTGTGGTTAAATTTGCATTATTTCATAACACAAATTTAACAACACGATTGAAAATGGCTTCATAGAATTAGAGTTGCAAATGAACTGAACCCAGTTGTTCATTTGTACACGTTCAGCTCATTTAGTAAATGTATCGGTCTCGACTCATTTAAAAGAACTGAGCCCAATCACTATAAAACTTGACTTGGCTCGTTTAACCTAATACTACAAAACTTGGGTCGGCTCGGCTCGTTTGCACTCTCCACCCTTGAGAAGAGTTGCCGTTTTGTTGTTGGTCATTCCCTAGTTTTACAAAGCTGTGGGCTTAAGAAAAAGGCCCAGATTCAAACCCGGCCCACACTTCCAACTCTCTCTCTCTCTCTCCACTAGCAGCACTACTCTTGTCGGCAAAAACATGGGTCGCGCGTATTTAGATCCGCCCTGTTTTCTCCCAACGGCTATATTACTATTATTGAAATCATTCCCCCCAAACGGTCCTTCCAAAATTCACCCTATTTATCCTCATCACACCCCACTCTCTCTCTCTAAAAACCTTCCATATCTCCTCTCTCTGTAATGGACACCGCACCTTCAACAGTCCAGCACGTAACCAAGGCCTCCTCAGATGAATTGCTCAGAAAATTCGCCCAAACAGGCGATACGAAACGCCACCATAAAAGAACCCGGCCGGCCTCCGGAGTAATCGACGATCAGTCTGCCGGTTTGGTCGAGAGGAAATCACTCCTTCCTCCGGCCGCGGATCGGAGATCGGCGGCTTTGATTCGGAGGCTGGGGATGGGAAGGTCGCGGCTAAGGACTAGGGGTTTCAAGAACAAATCGGTTTTGGGAACAATTGAGAAGGTCAGCAAATTACATTTATCCCCCTTTAATAATTATAAATATAGCGTATTTATATTCCGATGAATTTTATTTGATAAAGTGCCTAATAGACTAATATTCTGTTTGGAGTTTTCAGTATATGATTTTATTTTCTTTTTACCAATAATACAACTTAACTCTCTGTAGTGTTTGAATTCGCAATATTACAGCACTTAGGCCCCGTTCCGCTAGGTTTTTTTAGTACTTATTTCCCGCTTTATGTGATAGATTTTTCTCTCACAATAATTACCTTTAATTCAAAAAAATAAGTACTTATTTTTATTTTTATTAGTGAAACACACTCTTATGTTATGCAACCACTAGGAGTCTAGGTCAACTGCCAGTGTTGGTTTCTGTGGAACCTGATCAACCTTTTTGCATTGCATTTTGATAATATCTGTTGCATAAAGTAGTAGAATATTTGGAAACATATCTGCATTAAAGTTTACTGTACAAGTGTGCACAAAAAGAAACTCACATGTCAGACATTAAATGGTTAAGGACTTATAAGTAACATTACGTGCGGGCGTGAACATGAGCTCGAGCAGGAGCATATTTCGAAAGCATCTCAAACTACTAAAATATGCGAGAGCTCAATTAAGAATGGGAGCGTAGAGCGAGGATTGAGAGTGGAAGTGAAAATGTTTATGTGACCTAGGTCTAGGAATACATTGTGCACACAATTCATTGTAGTAAACGAGAAAGATATATACAAATGCAAGTGCCTAGACTATATCACGCTCTTTAGAATAGAGGTCATTCTTTCTTCAAACGCTTGTAACCTTGCAAAGAAGGCATTTTGCTCCAAAGTACCGTACTTGTTCCTATCTTATGGTCTAATCAAGCATTACCGTACTCTTGTGTACACAAAAGGGTGTTTTGACCAAATAGTTGTAGGCAAAAAGGTCTGTTCTATGCATATTGAACTCTTGTATCGTGTAAGCCAAATTCTTGACCCATATGTAGCAGTGAAGTTCCAAGGATTTTTAGCAGCGTGCCACTTCACTGTAATCAAACCAACAGTGATGTTCCGAGGATTTTTAGCAGCGTGCCACTTCACTGAAATCAAATCACTTTTGCTGGAATGTTTGTCTTGTTGCACACATATCATTCTTTGTTGTTGTGATAGTCCTCTCAAAAAACCAGCATATCCAACAAAATCATGTGCAACATGTAATTTTACAGTGTATTGTATAGGAGAAGGATAACCGCTCTCTGTCCTAATTACCCACAAAATGTAGCGGAAAGATTCTTGTAAAATACCAACCAGATACCTATTAAGAAATTTTGTTCTTTCAGGTGAAGCTTACTTTTTGGTAATTTGACTTAGGTGCCGTTCCAACTCTACAGTAAAAAGAACTTTTGAAAAAAGAAGGTTTTTCAAGCTCAAATATAACGAAAATGAAAAATAATTTTTTAATTTTTTTTGCACCGTTTGAAAGATCTCGATGAGATCTATCAAACAAGATCTATATTTGTAGGAAAATTATTGACGTAAACACATAAT
Organism: Rhododendron kiyosumense; assembly: GCA_019656275.1. Lineage (NCBI taxonomy): Eukaryota > Viridiplantae > Streptophyta > Magnoliopsida > Ericales > Ericaceae > Rhododendron > Rhododendron kiyosumense. The sequence goes on from BPLS01000236.1 coordinate 52,642, forward strand.
TTTTGAGCTTGAAAAACCTTCATTTTCTAAAAGTTCTTTTTACTATTCATCCGGAACACCCCCTTAGTAAAAACTGTAAGACAATAAGTAAAGCTAACGTCAGACTTAATATGGTCCATGTATAATCCTAGTTGAACCATTCTGTTCATTTTTGGTACTCGCTCTATCATAAACGGCAAACAGAGAACATGAAGAAGCAAGTCGAATTTGTGAAACCAGATCTAAGGAGAAAGAAAAGCAAATAAACTATGAAGAAAGCTAGGCACACTAATAAGATACCTAAGTTTGTATTGGCCTGTCGGCGTGAAGGGGAAAGCAATAGGACAAGTTCTATCGAAAACCTTTCTACTGTCTTAAGATGTGAATTCATTATCAGTTTCGTTTCCCTCACTGCATGCAACATGTGATCCTCATGAATTGAGTCTTTGGTCCCAACAACCACAAGATGGTAGTTTTGTAGGTTATAACTTATAAGGCTCTCTGATAAATAAATAAAAACCTTATAAGGCTCTCTGATAAAAAAAAACTTACAAGGCTCTCACCCAAATAAGCTTTGGAAATTTTAGGCCAAAATATGACTTGCGAGCAATTACTCTGCGGGTTGTATTACTTCTGATTGTTATAGAGGATTGGGTGGAGTTCCAATGCTTTTAGCAGAAAATAGTTTCTAAGCATCCAACTCTGTCACGTGGTTGATATGTAATGCCAAGTCTTTTAATCTTTAGATGTATTAGAATGACCCCGTCAAAGTGAAACACATTACTTGATAGGACACGTTTGACATGGTTGGTATAACATGCATCTTTTTTGGAATTTGAATGCTGTAATTCCCATATTTCAGTAAGAGTTAAAAGAAGAAACCCTGATAGGAAGAAACTAATGTCAAATCAATGCCAGAAGCCTCAGACATGTTCCATCCCAGACACACGTGCTTTGGTCCAACTTATAGGAGATTCATAATACCAAGTTCCAAAATTTCTTAAAAAGACCAGTCAAAGTGGTTGATCCTTGTACATGAACGCGTGGAATTGGTAGAAATGTATTAGTCCTCCAGACGGACAAAACAAGAAATTTGGACTAATGTCCTTCCCATTTATAGGGGAAGTAACCTAAGAGATCTCCTCGTATAGTCATATGGAGTAGGCAGACTGACAGAGGGTTTGTATGGTTCTACGGGATGCTATGTCTTTGCTTAGTAAAGGTCTTGAACAGATGGAAGTATGCTTGTCTGTATGAACTTTATCGACGACTTCGCTTCGAAGTACATCATTTACCCACGTGTTAATCTAGATGAGAACTTACTGTTTTTTGATGTTCGCCAGTATAAGAATATAGAATCACCCTCTATTACTCTAACCCCAACTTGGCCTTAGTAGTTGACGAGCAGCCAAACTTTTGCTATTTAGGTTGCTTAAAATAGGCTTTCCCGTAGTTCAATCTTTCCTCTCTTCCAAATCTTCATTCTTAAGATGGACATAAAAGCCATTGCTCATGAGCGCGGCACCTTGAATTATTGTAGACTAAGTAGTTTGATGTCAAGTTTGTCAACTAATTGTCAATTTCATATGTTACGGGATCACCATATCGTTTAAAAATTCTTTCTCCATATGATTCTTTCTTATGCAGACATGGCGTAATACTGTTGAAGGGGCTTCAAAGGTTTTCTTGGAGAAGCATCGCAACCGGCACAAGCGCTTGATAAATGAAATTGCTTAGACCTAGTGAAAGTTTTATCTAACCTCAGTGAAAAGGGGGAGAAGGCATTTTACAGTAGAATCTAACTTGTGTTACTGGCATTATATAATGTTGTTTGTCACCAGTGAAATAATTAGTTGTTCTTCGGGTTACTGGCATTTTATAGTAGAATCTAACTTGTGTTACTGGCATTATATAATGTTGTTTGTCACCAGTGAAATAATTAGTCGTTCTTCGGGTAATGAAAGTTATGGTTTGCTCTCGGTTGTCTTTCATGGCATTTGAGCCACTGAACAGTAGTATTTCATTGCTTATGCAAAAAGAAGTTTGGTCAATTGTTTTGTTGTCCATCTCCCCAATGGTCAGACATACTTTAATGCCAACTGCCTAGTTCTTTGCTCGGCATCATTAGACGTCGCGAGTAGCTTCTTCGGTTGAGCTCGTAGTTGATTTCACGGGCTCTTTCAAATGGGTTTGTCACAAGAATTTCATTGATCTTGTCTTACCCTCTCTAAATTTCACCTAGTTAGATTTTGTATCTATCTATCTATCTATCTAAACTATTCTATAAGCAAATGTCTTCAAAAGCATCCAAACCCTCAATCCTAATTTTCTACATTTTTTTATCCAAATTCATTTTTCACCACACGTCTTTCAGCGTATAGAATGAGACTAATGCTAGCTTGCATCAGACGAGGGCAACCTCTCCAATCCTCCTAAACTTCAGCTACAAGACCACTTTACAGAGACTACTGTACGCAAAAGAAACTACATTAAAATAAAAACAAAAATGCTAGAGGCACATCACCTCAATCACATCTCAACCACACAACCACATTCTTCTCATATATAGGTGGGTCCCACTGAAATGGGCCCCACCAACCGAACTAACACACACCCAATAACCTTCTCTTCCACTTCTTCCTTCAACCCACGCCCTTCCCTCCCCTTTTCTCTCTTCGTTGACAAGCCATCACCATCCAACCCACTGAATTCATATTAATTGAAAACTTTGACATGTAAGATCTGGATGAAGAGGAAGGGGCAGAGAGAAAATTTTGTGTGCTCAACCACATGGCCTTTCAATGAGTTGTACATCTTGACTGTTGGATTTAGATTGGAGGATCTTCCAATCACTTGAGAATTGGAGAGGAGTCGAACTCGCATCAAACACGGACCGTAAAAATATTAAACAATCTTTTTTATGAACTAGCGTTGTGCCCGTTCAATACATGTGATCGAAAATAAATCAATGTTATTTTTTTTATCCTGTGCATTAAACGGGCACAAACGCTAGTTTCCCCCCAAAGTTTGTATATTTTGCTAGTTGAAACTAGCATTGTGTTGGTAGCTTTTAGAAGTTCTAGAATATCTAGCTTTTAGGAGATATCTAGACTAACCCTCAATGGGGTAGAAACTACCAATAGGAAAATATGTAGAACCTTCATGGGACAGTATAAATATGGATGGGTTCAAGCCATTTTGTACTCAGAAAAAAAAAAGTTTGAGTTCACAAGAAAGCCGCCCCTCATCACTTACTGCGATTTATTCTTTGATTCTGGGGGAATTCACAATATATTCTTGGGGGAATTCACAATATTTTTTCTCGTGCTCTTCAAGAAATTAAGGCAAAGGCCCCCAGCCCAAGTTTACCAGAGATGTTGGAGGGGCTTCCAACACCACCCGTTCTATAATAGAAATGTTTCCCTTCACCACACTCTTTTCAAGTATTCTCAACAACAAATAATCATTTTCTTTTCACAATCTTTTGGATTACGATGCAATAATCCTTTTCATCCACAGGAGGGGAGAAGGGAGAACCATCGGAATGGATGTTATGATCAAGCTCCTCCTCATCTAGCTCATTCAGATGATTCATGGGAGGCATGGTCGGATCACCAATCAAGTGCTAATGTCTCTCTTTCCACTTAGCAGTATGCGTATCAAACTTTTTCCAACTCCTCCAATCCCTATGCTGCCCAGCCCTTTGCCTCTTCATTAAAATCAAAGGTTGTTGAGTAGTATGACACGCTTTGGCAAGTTCGAACTGCTTGGGGCATTTGTTCGGGAAGTGATGCATTGCGCTTAAAAAGCATAAAAGGATTATCTGAGATAATTCCATCACCTCCTGCCCCATCAAGTGTTGGGGTAGGAAATTTGCCCCTAACCTCTGGTATGGCTGCCACTCATTCTGCACAGGGGTCAATTATAAGGTTTTGCAAGTTACAAAATCACGTTCAAATATATAAACTAAAACAATAGAAAATAAAATTAGGTTACTCACTTCATCAGGACTAACAGTCCAAAGGCCCCCAGCCCGAGTTTACCAGAGATGTTGGAGGGCTTCCACCCGCCACCCATTCTGTAATAGAAATGCTTCCCTTCACCACACTCTTTTCAAGTATTCTCAACAACAAATAATCCTTTTCTTCCCACAATCTTTTGGATTACGATGAAATAATCCTTTTCATCCACAGGAGGGGAGAAGGGAGAACCATCAGAATGGATGTTATGATCAAGCTCCTCGTCATCTAGCTCATTCAGATGAGTCATGGGAGGCATGGTCGGATCACCAATCAAGTGCTGATGTCTCTCTTTCCACTTAGCAGTATACGTATCCAACTTTTTCCAACTCCTCCAATCCCTATGCTGCCCAGCCCTTTGCCTCTTCATTAAAATCAAAGGTTGTTGAGTAGTATGACACGCTTTGGCAAGTTCGAACTGCTTGGGGCATTTGTTCGGGAAGTGATGCATTGCGCTTAAAAAGCATAAAAGGATTATCTGAGATAATTCCATCACCTCCTGCCCCATCAAGTGTTGGGGTAGGAAATTTGCCCCTAACCTCTGGTATGGCTGCCACTCATTCTGCACAGGGGTCAATTATAAGGTTTTGCAAGTTACAAAATCACGTTCAAATATATAAACTAAAACAATAGAAAATAAAATTAGGTTACTCACTTCATAAGGACTAACAGTGCAAAGGCCCCCAGCCCAAGTTTACCAGAGATGTTGGAGGGGCTTCCACCGCCACCCGTTCTATAATAGAAATGCTTCCCTTCACCACACTCTTTTCAAGTATTCTCAACAACAAATAATCCTTTTCTTCCCACAATCCTTTGGATTACGATGCAACAACATAACCCTTATCTTTTTTCCATTATATACATCATGTTAACATCTTTTCTTTTCTTTTTTTCGTGTTTTAAATTGATGGGTCAACTATTCATATGCTTATTCCTTGT
>BPLS01000236.1:57588-106309 GCA_019656275.1 Rhododendron kiyosumense
GTTCGGTTTCAGAGTCTGTTGTTAATGGATTAGTATGTTACTACAATGGATATGATGTTTACATTTGTAATTCGAGTACGGAGGAATTTAAAATCCTGCCAAGAGAGAAAATTGTGACTCTACCTTTTCTCTTGGATTCAACCCTTGCTCGAATGAATACAAGGTCATGCATGTATTTGGTAATACGCAGCAACATGTCATTGGTTGTGAAATATTCACACTTAGGACTGATCCAAGATCAGGGTAAATTTTTGCATCAAACACAGATTCCTGGACAAGTGTAACTAGTTTTCCATTCCTCATTCCATTTTGAAAGCGAAGGATTGTGTGTCCATGGGGCTATACATTGGAAAGGCAACCGGAATGAAGGCAGCTCATGTAGTTCAGTGTCATTTGATCTTGGTTCTGAGGAATTTCGGTTTATTACACCCCAGAGGAGATTTCTCTCTTTTCTTGTTTGACGAATGTAATGTTTAAATCAAGTAGCAATAAATTATCATGTTGATGACAAAATTGATAAAAACCCAGAAGTGTTGTTATGTGTATAAGAATTTTTCTAAGAAATATCTCGATCGAGTCTATAATCATCCAATAAGTAGTATAAATAGAAATAATGTTTAGCATATACTTCGTTTATGGAAAACTTCAGTTTGAGACTCGTTCATATTGTTTGGTTGATGTAAACTGGACGAGAATGTGCACTCTTGGTTAAAAGGTAAATTGGTTCATATCATTTGTGTTTTAGTGGGGGTCGCTATACTCATGAACAACTGTTTTAACACCAACTTCACACCTATATCTGTCACTGGAAACTCTTTTCTGACATTTCGCCAAACTGCTTTGTGACTTGTGATTAATACGATTGCTGTGGTATGAAATTTCTACATTTTGTTTTCACCTGTATTTTAATTATGGTTAATTATATTGACCAAAGCATTGTTGCTCACGGATTAGAGGCTGTCTGTTGGACGATGAAAACTCAAAGGGGATAGAGACATGGGAATTGGAGGATCACTATGAAAATAATTTGTGGATGAAGGAGAGTATTGAATCTCGACCTTATTCCAGGAAGGTGAGAAATCCTATTCTAACACCAAATGTGATGTCTCATGAATATATTCTGGTTCCATACCATCTGAAGAAGAAGAGTACGAGATTGGTCAAGATTAGCGGGCTACCGGATTGGCTTCGTCCAGATTCTCTGAAGTATAGAGATTTCAACATTACCAATCATACCCCAAGATTGTTGCCACCGGTAATGTTTGCATTTGGGATTCAAGACTATGAATAGCCATGAATAGCATGTGAAACTCCTTATGAACTAACCTACTAACACTTCGCTAATCCCTGGAGGTTACGATCCTAATGTCCCACATCGGCTAAGTATGAAATTAGTCATGTGCATATAAGCTCTTGAGCACCCTCCCCTTGTAAGCCGATTTTCAAGGATGAGTTCTACCCAAAGGTTTGTATCATTGGTATTATAAATGGGAGGCGATACTGTGTACATATACATAGTTGCCGTTTAGGGGGTTCACATTGATCAGCCCAAGGGATTTACGGGCCAATCCCACTTGGTAGATCGTCGATACCATTAATTTCTGTTTCCAATGCCTTCCTTGAATTTTGCTGCCAAAATTATACATGGGAAAATGACGGCACAAGATGTGTTTTTGATAATTAATACTTGTCAATGACAAGATAAAAATATTTGTTAATGCTGAAAATGTCTTTGTTAATGCTGAAAATGTCTTTAACGGGTATTAATTATCAAAATACGTCATTGGCCGTCATTTTCCCACTATAATAACATTCATTTAAATTTGCCTGCTTAGTTATATCTTGCACATTTCTTTCTTGTTTTTGGCTTGGAAAATATCTTTTCTTGGATATCATAAATGAAAATGTCAATTTATTCTGGCAACAGCGCTAGCAATGTTGCAATCTAACAGTTATGAGTTTCGTTTACTGAGGAAGAAACCACTTTCGATGAGTGTCGAAAGTTCCTTTAATATGTTTACCATACTTTTTTTTTTAATCAGATATCCGGGTCAACTTATGCACACCTCGATTAATTCCGGGGCCCTAACGCTTGAAGGTAATGATCGGACATAACCTCGAGTGACCTAAAGGTTTGGAATGTCTGGCCTCCGTGAGAATGAAACCTGTAACCTTATGGAGGAACACTTACTATTTTCTTACAACCACTTGGCCAAACCCCATAAAGTTAATATGTTTACCATACTTGGTGACTGCATGCATTTGGTAGCCCATTTGCTTTCTACTTGTTGCCTTCTTTTATTTTTTCTTTAAAATGGATGAAGTTGAAATAAGTTGATAATTCTACCATGTGTGTTGTCAGTAAATTTGCACATCAACTGAATAAGCATCCCATGTTAACATTGATTCTTTCATATGAACCAGAGATTCTGGCATTCAGTAATGTACCTCATTTCCTTTACGGCTCTCTTTTCTTCGTCCAAAAGTGTATTAGACAGTTCGGATGTGCCGAGCGGGTACCACGTGGGATATACCCACCCGGCACTGAAAATTTTCTCCTTTTCTCCTATAAGAACCTAGTTGTATTATCAGAGAGGTACTCAGATTGTTCCCGATGGCTTTCATTTCTTTCTTCCTTCTCTTACTTGCTCTTTGCAAATTACCTTCAACACTCCCAACAGGTTCTGCACTTGATCTCAGCGATTCAACCAGCTCATATTCTTCCGCTGACACCCTTGTTCCTTCCATAGAGGAATCCTATTCTTCCTCTAACGCCCGTGTTCCTTCTGTAGAGGAAGAAAAAAAGCACGAGAAAAAGCCTCGGAAAAAGCACATGATGTGCACGCGGAATCCAAAGTCTTGCAAGAAACTGTCGAAGCACCATTCCTGCTGCTTTCGTCGCACTTGCGTGAATCTATATTCCAGCCGGTCCAATTGCGGATCATGTGGCCATTTTTGTGAGCATGGGAAGAAATGCTGTCGCGGAATTTGTGTGGACCTCCAAAAGGACAGAAACCACTGTGGAAAATGCCGAAACGTGTGTTTATCCGGCGATAATTGTGTCTTTGGCATGTGTGGCTATGATTAGTGATTGTCTCTGCCGTTGCATTAATCTGCTTTTACAGTAGCAGTAAGGTAAACATGTAAGGCCGCTAATGTTCTAATAAGGTCTTTGCAGAGACAATTCAGTGAATATCAAATCATATTAATCAAAGGCTATAGCTCACCCGTATCGGGTGGCCTAATAAGGTCTTTGTAAACTCTTTAAGTTTCTGGTTCTACAGAAAAGAGTGATAATATGAAAAGCATCAATGGTGTGGATCGAATGTGTAAACTCTTATGTTTGACATCAAGTTGATTTACTATGGGGATGAAATAAGCCGATCGAGCTAGTTTTTTCGTACATCAAACAACAGTTATACGAATGTCTATATTTAGCACACTCCTATGGGAAAAGGGAAGGGTTGCTTATTTATATACTTTGGCAAATGTATAAAATTCTTTTTATAAATTCCAAAGTTCTTAATGTATAAAATATTTGTACCATATGCAGGAAAAATAATTTTGGCATTACTCTTTTCATTCATTAGCTACTATAGTGCATAGATAAATGAGTCCATTAAGTAGAAGGCAATTTAACAACGCATTAAGATGAGAAATTAAGAATTTTTCTGATTACCATTTTATTGAACGTTTGTGCAATGGCACCCTCTTCGTCCATCAATTTCATGGTATTAAATGACGTATAGCTCTAGTTTGATTGAAAGAAAAAATGGATGATAGCTCTGGTAAATCATACTGTCGGGGCTATGCAATGATATAATGACTATATTTGATACCACAATTTTAATATCATGTGATGTATTACCAATACATTGATAGAACGTGTTTCAATATATAACAACTGAGACACATTCCACCAATATATTGGTGATACACCATATGGTACCCAAAATATGATACTCAAATGTAATCACCAAAATATTACTCAAAAAATAAGTACTTATTTTTCATTTTGCAAGACAGATTTCATAAAACATCATCTTTAATTAAAAAATAAATACTTAATTCCTTTGATAATTCCTTTGGTGGAACGGGTTGAAAGGTAAATAGAATACTTTGAGGCAAATCTTTTGCACCCTATTTTTCTTATTAGTGCACTCTCAATTTTGTATTCTATTGTTTCTATTATGTGTAGTTTGGCATTTCTAAATATTTGGGTGCAAAAATCATACCCCAACATAAAATAGACTTATAAAAAAACCTTGAAATAGAAAAATAAAAATAGATTCCGAAAATAAGTCTCGCCGGGGATCCCTCTATTCTCTCTCTCTCTCTCTCTCTGTCGCTCGCGTAATCGCGTTTGCATTGCAGGTTGCAGGCATGATGAATAGGGCAACAAGACCAGCGCTGTTAAACTCTCAGGCCAACCCTTTTAACCTCAGGGCCATCTCTCTCTTCCATTCCACTCCCGTCTTGGATCGCAAAAGACGCACCCATTGGGATTCTGTTAGTCTCTCTCTCTCTCTCTCACGCACTCACACACACACAGAGAGGGAGATATGTACCAATTCATATTCGCGCATAGTACTTATGTATTTATGGGATTTGAATTTTTCCATGGCATGTGCTTTTGTGGTTTGGTGTTGACTGAGGGAAATGAGCTTCAGAGATGCAACTACCAGAATCGTAGGAAAGATTAGGCTTTTAGCTAATTAGATTAGAAAACCTTGCCAATTACACGTCTGCCTACCCATTTTTGTTAATATATATTCTTGTTTTAAGTATATACTATGTGTACGTATGAGACCCAACTTTTTATTTGTAGTTGATTCTAACAATTCAAAGACTATATTTTGAGAGGGAAGGAAGTGACAAACTGTAAAAAATAGATATCAAATCATGAAATGCGTTTTTTTATTTTATTCGAATACTGGCTCGTCCAAACTGAACAAGCTCTGATTTTTCCCGTTTTGTAGGGCGGAGGTGCTTACAAAAATACATCTAGGGTACGATTCTGAAGCATTGTTTTTGTTTTTGTTTGATTTAGATGTGCGTAGATTCTATCATGTATATATGGTTCTTACTAAAGGCATGCTCATCAGAAAGACCTATTCTTGAACCTTGACAAAGTGACATCTACCTATTCTCTGCAAAGAAATTGTGATTTTGTTTATGACTAGGATTTGCGGAGTCGATAATCTGTGCTTCTTATTAGAAATCGGTTAGTTAACTATTTGTGTTGTGCTATTCATTTAAGATGGTAATTAATGCAAACATGTTGCCTCGATAATCGATTTGGGGGCTGGAGCTTGGCAGAGAGTATGTTATCTTATGGTGTAGCGGTTTGGAAAGCTATTCAAGGTGGGTAGGACAGCTCCTCGCCACCTTGTTGTTTTAAGTTTTGGTGGGGGGAGGAGCTGTTGGGGGTTGCTTCCCTGCGATTGCTAGACTTGCGAGAAATCAAGAAGTGTTTGTTAAAGGATGTTTCAAGATGGAAGGTGATGGGGTGGTGTGGGATATTGGGATTAGAAGGGAGGTAAACGATTGGGAGTTGAATGAGTTGTTGGGCTTATTTGAGCTTTAATATGCTATATTGCTATCCCTAAGATGGATGTAGGGACGGAGGATTCATTGGTTTGGTTAAGGGCAAAGTCTAGTAAGTTTAGGGTCAAGTCCTTCTACTATGCGTTGGTTGAACTTTGAGATGTAGACTTTCCTTGGGAAGAGGTGTGGGGAACATAAGGCCCCATCAAAGATCAGTTTTTTTTGCTTGGACAGCTGTTCAAGGGAAAATCCTTACTTCTGGCAATTCAATTTGTGGAAAGCAAAGTCATGTTAATTGGTGTTTTATGTGCAAGCATGATGAGGAAACCATTTACCATCTTCTCCTTGTTTGTGAAGTGGCTAGAGATTTGTGGTCTGTGAAGGTGATACTTTTTTTGTTCGGGCTAGAGTGTTTATTCTCTCGGTCAGTGAAGGATTCTTTATGTTCGTGGAGGGGAGCAGCAAGTAAAAGGAGGAAGAAAGCTTGGTACTTGGCACCCTTGGGAGTGATGTGGATTATTTGGTAGAGCGCAAATGCGCAATAGAAGAACTTTTGAAGGGATAGAGATGCGTATTTTCAAATTCAAGAGCAATACGCTTTCTTTCTTTTTTAACAGCTGGTTCAAACTAACTCGAGTTCGAATGATCCATCTTTAAACTAATTTACTTTTTACAAGCTCTAAAGGGAGTTTTGTTTTGGGTTGCACTTTCTTGTAAACCCTTTTCTTTTGTATACAGGTTGCACCCTCTTGGTGCTTATTCAATATACTTGCTTACTTATCAAACAAAAGAGTTTTAATCTGTTAATGATTGAATATTTCTACTCTGGCTATTCACTCTATCCAGAGATTCGATACCTACTCAAAAAGGTTCAGAAAGCTGCAATCAAAACAAACATTGTTGCGCAATGTCGGAGCTTTTGCAGAGCACCTATTTCAGGTTTTCATTATACTTCTGAATTGAGTGGTGGAAGTGCTGCCCAATAGTTTATTTGGGGTAGAACTAGAACTTATAATTTCAATGCCCCTAAATGGCTTGGAACTTATAGGTCATGTTTGGTAGTCATTCTATTTTCTGTTTTCTGTTTTCATTTTCAGAATTTTCAAAAGTTAACATTGAAAGTTTGTTTGGTGCACTACTTTCACTTTCAAATTCTGAAAATCACTTTCACTATTTTCACAATTTGAGGAAGTAACAAAACTCAACTTTCACTATATTTAGAAACAAAAAACAGAGTGCACCGCTACAATTCCTTGGAGATCTTTTTTCATTTCCTCTTCCTCTCTCTCTCTCTCTCAAACCCAGGCCATTGAAGATTCTCTCTCTCTCTCTCCCCTTCCTTCCTTAATGCCTGAATTGAATCAAACCAAATTCCATCGATTGTAACAATACGTTGCAGTTGGTGATTGCCCAGGATGGTGTGTAGTCTCCCTTGGTGAAGCAACCCTTTAGATGCTCACCCTGCCCATGTTGACATTGAGTTTCTCGACCTTATGATTCGTCATCTCAGTTTCTCAGAATTGGGGCTTCTCTCTCTCTAGTATAGTTTGGAAACTAGTGGAGAAATTACAAGAAAGACCATTTTAAAAAAAGTAAAAACTAGTTTCAGATATTGATTTGACACAAACATGTTTTCTGCTTTCACTTTTTTTTTAGAAAAAGTAAAAACTAATTTCAGCAAATAAAAAACAGAAAACAGAAAAGTGACAGTGTTACCAAACATAGCCATAATATGCTCTTGTTTCCTTGAGGTTTTGGAATTTAGTACTTGAGAATATCATGGTTGCATTTATACTTCTCAGGGAAGATGTTATCATACTAATAGCGGTAAGGAAAGAAAAATAGACAAGGAAAGAGAAACTAACTGGGTCCCCACATGTCATTATGAGAAGAATGGCCCGTATGGTAGATAACTAGATATCCCCCAGGGCATGTGTCCTTTGCCTCTTCTTTTTTTTTTTTTTTTCTTTTTCTGTCTAATGATTGTATCGAATATGAAAATATCTACCCTAGAAAAAGAGGGCATGGAGGAACTATGGTAGGCTTGGTAGCTTATTGATTTAGAGTAGAAAGCTTGAAGTGTTCATGGAACCATTTGGTCAGATTCGACAGTGAACCAAGAACCAATCTGCTACCTAAATTCTTAAATGTTAGAAACGGATCCAAACCGTAGAATTTCTGGTACCAATCCAGAAACGAACCATGAAAACCATCTATCTAAATACATTACGTACAAGTCTACCAGCCTAATGTAACTTTATTTGTCACACATTGGACACCGACACAGTTGTACAACATGCTCTGGCCACTGTTGGACAAGCTGGGGACACTTGGAGATCAGAATGTAATTGTTCAAGGTTTTGGAAGGGTCAAAATTTTTAAGGTCGTGGAGTTTTTTCACCTGAAAAACATGATATTATTGTGGTTGATCCATCTTTAAACAAAATTTTGGATTTTGTCGTCTCTTTTGATTTAATTGGGCAAAATGGCATATATGTTTTCTTTCTTTGTTCAATTACTGTATCAGGGTGACACACTTGGTGCCTGTGTTAGATACCTTCAGCCTTCTAAGTATCTTATAGATGTATTCACCCCTTTCTATTGATAGAAAATTGTTACTTTATATACAAAAGGAAGTACTTTGCGCTCAAAAGTCATAATCACGTGATAAGCAAATGATGGTACAATTTTGAACTATCTATTAATTTTTATCCTTTCTTTTATCTTTCGAGATGACAGAGCTGGCGGAATGGTTTCGAAGAATCTGATTCATTTTCAAGTGAAGACAGCTCATGGTCTAGACGTGAATTTGGGGCTAAGGATTCCAAAAGGGGCTCTACCAGCACCAAAGGATCCTATTCAACTGGTAGAAGTAAGTGCACCTTGTTTTGAAGAATTTAAGTACCTTATTCTTGTTTAACATCCCTTACAAAACTCAATGTGGAGGAGGAGGTCTATTTTTGTACAGTTTGGTGATTTGTAGCACATCTTGGGTTAATTCATGAGAGAGTGGATTCAGGAATCTTATGGATGTGCCAGAGCTAGCTTATTCAGCCAAGACATCATATGGGACTCTTCTTCTGACCCTTATTGTGATGCCGTTCTTCGTTGTTCTGAATGGAAACTTAGATTCCCCTTAAGACGTGAAAACTATCACTCCCGCAATTATTCTCTTTACACCATGCTGGACATCTAAATTTTTTCTAAATTTTCTAATTTATTCTTGTGTAGATAACTTTGAGAACTGTCTACAAGAACAAATTAAGATCTTTTGATTGGCAAAATACATCTCGGTATTTTTGAATATATCGTTTGTTGTACCAATTAGTCACAACTTCCAAAAAAGGACAAACAACTTGATACGGAGGGACCACTAAACTAAAGAAACACACACCAAAGTATTTGCTTGATTTCATCTTGTTATACATGTCCTTTTTTACTCATTTCAGGTTCATTCCACTTCTGCGATGATGATAATGATTTCGAGACCATTTTTTTCCGATCTGCATTTGGTGAAAACCGATTTGGTGGAAACCGATCTTTCTATTGGTCCTTTATTGAAGAAGACTTTCCCAATCGATGGCAGAGCTCTTCAGGGCACCAAAATGATTACAGGACCTCTTGGAACTGGAGGCACAGGAAATACGAGGATTATGACTCGTCAACAGAATCTGACAGTTCAGAGACTGATTTGGTATCATATCGACTGGTCCTGGGGTTGAGTCCTTCGGGTCCATTGAAGCTAGATGATGTTAAAAATGCGTGAGTACTGATAATTTTCATTTCCTAGCTTCTCCTCTATGTTCTAACAGCGTCTGAAGAAGGGCGTCCTTAAATGTTTTAGTAACTTCTCTATTACCCCGAAGTATAGTGATTTTTAGTATTCATGTAGAATGGCCCCACTAAATTTATGAAAGAAAATTACTGCATCCTTATTATGGAAGTTTCTCCATAAGTGGCATGACCTCACTTGTTTTTTACCCAACATGAAAAAGAAGTTTCTTCATAAGTGGCATGACCTCACTTGTTTTTTACCCAACATGAAAAAGTTTGTCTTTTGGTGTTTTCAATAATGTGAGTACCATGGTTTGATTTCCTTCATATATCTTCTGTGAAAGACTAACCACTGCTGAGGTGATGAGTGATGGATAACAAAGGTATATGCATAGGAAATTTTTTAGGAAACTTATAATGTGTAGAAAAGTTATGAAAGTGTATTAGCACTTGTTAAAATAATTGTGGCATTGTCCACCCAGCAACCACCATCCAAGCATAACCCAGATAATATTAACCCACAAAATGACTGGTGCAGATTGATTAGTTTTTCTTGGTAATTATAAAAGGTATTATTTTTGTTTGGCTACGCTTCCCCTGGTCTTCCAGGTATTATTCCTAGCTTCATCCCTGGATGGGATTCTGTTATTACTCTATTATTTGACTGCCGTCTAATGTTCCATCTTCAGGTATCGAACATGTGCACTGAAATGGCATCCAGATCGTCACCAAGGCTCTTCCAAGGTATGAATGCTGTTTGATCATTGGTTTTTGGTTCATAGTAAGTCGTTTCTGTTTCTAGTCCCATGCATGCGGGACTGAAGAGTTGTAGACAAGGTAGAGATCTTCAAGGGAATGCGAGGTGAACCCTTGTAGAAAGAAGGGATGTAATTACTGATGACCAACTTCTTTAAGATATTTCTGTGTGTTGTGCTATACCCTTGCTTTCGGCTATGTTTGGAAGTTAAGGGGAGATCGGGAGATGAAAAGAAAAGACTCTTTCCTTGTTTGGTTCCTAGACCTAGGAAGGAAGACAAAAATATTAATGAAAAACTTGTGAGCACGCACCATCTTTTGAGTTCCTAATGGTGTTTGAAGGGGGAAAACCCAGCTAGCTCTGGGTTCGAGTGGCATGTCCCCTTGCCACAACTCATCCACTAGAGTTTGAAGAGGAACTAAATGGCTAAATAGGCACAGGCCAAACTACTGTACATGATCTGTGACTCTGATGTACTTTGTGGTGGCTTGGACTTGGGGCTTCTAATGAGCCGAGCCAAGTATTCCAATGTTCGAGCTCGATTCCATTTTGAAGATGTTTAGCTTGGCTCGAGCTGGAATCGAGTCCAGCTCACCTTATATCAAGCTTCTTGTTAAGGCTTGACCTTGGTCTTTTCTTAGCAAGCAAGTTTGAACATCTAATAACAAGCAAATGTTCAAGTTCTTCATGAACAACTCTCGCTCGTTTTTGGAGGCCTACTTGGCCCAAAGTTTGCCACCAAATTTTAACTTTAGATGTTGATTGTACCACCACCACCACGACAATAACAATAACAAAACTCATCTAGTCTCCAGTCATTGGGAGTATGGACGGGGGAGGATTGGAGACGGACCTAACCTTTGGCAATAAATGCACAAAGTGGTTGCTCTCAGAATACCACTGAAACATTGGTCCCCCTATACCTCCAAGAACCGAGAAGATAAAGGGACGTTTCGCTACGAAACCATGCCCCAAGCAAATCCGAAAGGCATTAGAGCAAGCCTAGAGACCCGAATCAATTTCTGTGCACATTACCATGCTTCATTCATAGTCCAGAGAATCGGTTGAAGCACCATAGATGTTGATTATAATGTTAGTAAAATTAACCCTTACTATTTGTTCTTTCCCCTCCACAACAAACAAAGGGCAGTTGTTTTCCTTCTTACTTCCCTTCCCTTTTTCTTTGGAAAACCAACCGAAGAAAAAATGGTCATCCAAAAAATTTCTCACGTTTTCCTTTCCTTGTTCTCTTTCTTTCCTCGAGTTCCAAACATAGCCTTTACATTTCCAACTTTTTGGAGCCATTTCCCCACTTTGTAGAGCACATTCTGTTGATTTTTATATTTGACTATTGATATTTAGTGTGGTGGTGAGCTTGATAATTATTAACCACTCACATTGATTTCTATGACTGGTAATGGTTATCACTGATTAGATTTGACCAATTTATTTGTTTAACAAGTTGATGTACGTGAACAGGCCGTCGCGGAGGAAAAGTTCAAGGCTTGTAGCGCAGCGTATGAGTCTTTATGTGACAAGATGGCTCTAAATTAACAATCATCCATTTATATTGCGTTTGGATCGCGGATTTTTGAAGACCATATATCAAGGGAACAAGGAAAAGGTTATGGAAGTAGACAAAGCTGAGTGAAGAAATTACATTTATTTATGGTTTATCTATCATTTTGGTTTTCCCCATGGCTCAGACGCAAGTGATGCTTCAAATATGAAACACTTGTAGAAAACTGAAGAATAGCATGATGATGGTACGGCTCCTGATTTCACATTAGCGCCATTGTCATTTGTCGCATCATTCTGGATAGTATTTTGTGCAACTTTTGTAGAAGGATTTTTTTTTTCCTTTTTAAGTGATAGCAAAGTACATAATGTACTACATTGTTCTACGAGGTTTATGTGTAATATGCCTTGGATTCGTTGATCATTCATATGGGCATCAAAGTTGGCCTGGGCCAGGCAATAAAATTGGCCATATTGGAATCTGTTCAGTAATATGACATGACTTGAACATGTACTACATTAACATGAATTTAGACCAGACCAAAGTCTTTCGATTCAGTTTTAGGTATACTTGACAAGATCCGAGTGGTTCAGTTCAGTGAAACCATGCCGATTCTTTTTATGAACTCGAGTTTTTTGATTCAGTTCCAGCATGGCATATGTTTCGGTCAAATTTGCTGGTTCTATCTCATGGAACTATGTTGCTTGGTGTTGTA
This sequence comes from Rhododendron kiyosumense, assembly GCA_019656275.1. Lineage (NCBI taxonomy): Eukaryota > Viridiplantae > Streptophyta > Magnoliopsida > Ericales > Ericaceae > Rhododendron > Rhododendron kiyosumense. Next base: position 69,901 of record BPLS01000236.1, read on the forward strand.
TTGAGATCACTTGTTTACGAATAACTGTTAACAGTATAAAAGTAAATTTGATATATTAATTCAAAATTTTTCAAATACGCACAACTTATGTTATTCTCTTCGTCTCTTTTTAAGTGTCTAGTTTTGTAATTCAACTTATTAAAACGACATTATCATTTAATCTTTCACGTCAACTTTTACCTCCACTTTTCCTCTATGAAAACATTATTATTACTTTTTACTCACTAAATTGGTGCTTCTGGTTGTGAAAATTTTGTAAATTTTTATTTGTGGTTGAAAAGTTAGGTGTTTCCGATAGTAAATAAGTTGTTGATAGGTTTGTGAGTAGAGTTACTGTAGCAATTTTTTTTTTTTGTTAATGGAAACGAGATGGTAAAATATGTTAAGTTTTTTTGGGGTTTTTGTTAGTGGCAACACTCCCTAACTTTTCAAAATGGAATCTATTTTTAGGGGCAAAATGAAAAATTCACCGACTTTTACCCACTAACTTTACAAAATGGATACTTATTAAGTGACAGTCAAAATGGAGTACGGAACTCTAAAAAAGGGACGGAGGGAGTACAATATACTCCTACTTCTACTAGCTACAAAAAACAGTTAAAAAGTTTCGCAACATAAAACATGTTCGCGTACCGCAGATGCGAAGTTTCTTGTTTCACATTTTCCTCAATGAAGGCCATTGTCTCAAATACCCGAGTCATTAACTTCACTGCTCATGGCACGAGGCAATCCTTTTTCTCATTTTAGTCAATAGGGGTAGTCCTATAGTACACATATTATTCTCATTCTAGTCAATAGGGATAGTCTCATTGGTATTATGGTATATCATTCTGAATCATATTCTTGAAACTCCTGTAGACAAACATATTATTCTGGTACAACATTGAAGCATAATACAATGTCACAGTCATTCCCATAGTTCAACCAATTGATGTACAAAAGAATATTGGACATTAGCCATAAGATGTAGAAATGACCTAAACATAAACCGTCTTAAGAGTTTACAATATATTTAAGTCTTCTGATTAAAATTTAGCTTGCCAAGACTCGAGAATAAGTGTTTTTGAGTGACCATATATCTTCTAATGTGACCATTAATGTGCAATATAAATGTTACAAAGTAAGGTTGGAATGCACAAAAAGAATGAACAATAAATGCTTGAAACTGATGATAAATTGCTCGAATTTAAAGCTAAAAGTGTGAAATAAGTACACATAAATAATGGGAGGTTATAGAACTCACATCAAGCATATCAAATTAAAATTCAGCTTAATGTATTCCTAGGGTATTAGGGAAATTTCAACACCAATGTAATTTCTCCTTCTTTTTATTTATTTATTATTTTTTGAAATAGAAAACAGTTGAAAACATCGTAACAGCCATGTTAATATACCCCAAATGCCAAGTTTCCTGTTTCAAATATTCCTCAAATGATGGCCAATATCTCAAATACTCCCAGTGGGTACAACTCACCCCTCAATTGGTACAAGGTAATCCTGCTCATCATCCTACTCATAGTTCTTTTTACCATAATCCCTCCTAAGCAGCGCGAAAATTTTCCCATTTCTTCCCAATCGGAAGATTTTAGTGTTGAGAATTTGACATCCAATCTCGATCAAGGCAACAGAGTAGCCGCGGTCAATTCAGATCATGACTCTATAAGCATGAGATTGGAGAGCAAAAAATGTGACTTGTTAAGAGGGAAATGGGTTCCGTATCCGGAAGGGCCTCTATACACAAACCAAACAACTGGATGTTACATTGAAAAGACCCTAAATTGTATGAGATTCGGGAGGCCGGACACAGAGTTCATGAAGTGGAGGTGGAAACCGGATGGGTGCGATTTACCCGTGTTCGACGCGGCTCAGTTTTTGGAGCTTGTTAGAGGGAAATCCATGGCCTTTGTTGGGGACTCGGTGGCCAGAAACCAACTGCAGTCGTTGAAATGCCTATTGAGCACTGTAAGTTTGTCCAATCTAAGAAAATGACCGGCATGATTATTCGACAATCCGCTTTTTGTTTTGTAAGTGAACAGATTTTGAAGTTTGTTTTGAATTCCCCAAAAATTGGGAAAATCCTAACTGTTAGTACTCTTTCCCTTCATCAGGTTGCTCATCCTATAAATGAATCCAGTACCAAAGTGTGGACACTAAGACGATTTGTCTTCACCCATTATAACTTCACACTAGAACTTTTTGGGAGCACCCATTTGGTTAGAGCCGAAGGTATTGAACCACATTCTGCGGCACCCATAGACCTATACTTAGATGAAGCTGATCAAGCCTGGGCGAGTAAGATTGCCAATTTCGACTACGTAATCATCTCAGCTGGACATTGGTTTTCTAGACCCAAGATAAGATACCATGAAAGTCATAAGGTCGTTGGGTGTAGCATGTGCAACGCAAAGAACATGACGGACCTTACCAGGTAATTCACGGGCAACGTCACGTATAAATTGGTGCCCGGTGGCGTTAGCTGAACACGTACATCCCTACTTTGATGAGTTACATTTGGTTTATGTATGTGCTTTCAGAACTTGAACTTTACTTTTCAATGTCGCTGATGACCGAAATCTCTTGGTGCTGCAACTTCAGGTTCTACGGATATAAAAAGGCCTTCGAAACAACATTCAGGACGCTTATAGATCTTCCGAAATTTAATGGGACGGTAATCCTGAGGACGATCTCTCCAACACACTTTGAGCCCGAGTATTGGGAAGGAAGAGGGAATTGTGTGAGGAGGAAGCCATTTTCTAAGCAACAAGTACAGTATGATTGGTTCCTTCAAATGCATAAAAAGATACAAATGGAGGAGTTTCTAGCAGCAAAGAGAGAAGGGGAAGAAAGGGGTTTGAAATTTAGGTTATTAGATATCACTGAAGTTATGCTGTCAAGGCCAGATGGGCACCCAAATAACTATGGGCACCCACCAGGGTTGAAAAATAAGTTCTCTGACTGTCTACATTGGTGCTTGCCTGGACCTATTGATGCGTGGAATGAGTTTTTGCTTCAAATGTTGAAGAATGAAAATGGAGGGTCAAGGGAAGGTCTTTGAAAAGTTCGGCCAGAGTATCATCAATTATATTAAAAATCAAGTTGGTCGGATACTGATGAACATCAATTGAAAAGTTCGGCCAAACTAATTTCTTTATTTGGCTATATTGGCAATGATCTTCAGGAAAGAATAAAATCCAACATCGACAATTGCTGGGCTGCAGTTGGAGTTTGACAATTGCAAAAACAAGATTGTTCATCCACTCCATTTGACAATCACCCTTTCACAAGAAGATTATGGGAGGGGGGGAAAAAAAAAAAAAAACCCATGAAAAGAGGCATTCTCTTGCCAAGTTTTGGTTTTGAATTTGTGAGCTCGAGTTTCCTCTTTCTCTTTGTTGACATTTTTGTCAATTGTAAAATGGAAAAAATACGTACATTTTAATTTCAGAATACAGTTTGTCTCGACTTCATAAAAAGAGAATGTTATATACTAAAAAAAAGGAAAATTTGTCTAAGAAAACAAGTTCGACAAGTATATGTAAAAGATCAACTTAAACCACACATAAAGAAGCTAAATATATTAACTAAAAAGCCAGTAAAAGCATATCGATTGAATACCCACCTCAAATCTTTTGAGAACCTCTTTTTAGTTTTTCCCTCTTTTTCATATTTTCTTTTCTTCTTCTCTACTTTTTCCCCCCTTAATGTCTCTTCATAAATCACTTTAATTTTTTGGGGACTAATTTACCAGGAAAATAAGAAAATGCAGACTTTGACATGTAGTGCTGGTTTTCTATGTACTTTTACTTTGTTGCACGATAGAATATTAGTACGTTAGTAAATTAGGTTACTACAAATAGCTTGATCCTAAAATCTCAATCTCGGAAATCAATCTAAAGTCCATGATCAATTTTCTTCTTCAAAAGCCTCCCCGATTGTCAAAGAGGCATTTGACAAAGATGGAGCCTAGCTAGCCAGTTTTGAGACAAATCAACTTGATTGGTTCAATTTTTACTTTTTAATGCCGATTTTGAATAAGGTGAAAATAGTGCATTCAAAAGACCTAGTCGAGAAACTCTATTTTTTTATTCAAAAAATAACATTAACAGGATAATTAGAAACACTTTTATCCTGAAATAAATGAATTCTGATAAGTATTTTCCTCAAGTATAAGATTGCTCATATTTTTGGCATAAGAATTCTATTCAACAAATTTACAGAATACAGAGTAAACAATGGAGATAAACCTGAAATCGATCGGAATGGTCAAAAGTCGACCCCTCCCATGTTTCTTAAAGAGGAATGAGCTCCGCAAAAGATTTGCGAATGATTTGTTCTCGCTCTATTTGTAAATAGCATAAGTTCTTTCCAAAATACTAGTCTATTGTAATTTTGAGGAACCCTGGTATTGGCATCCAATAGAATAAGGGAAGGAATAGAAAAGGTATATATATATTATCTATTGTAAAATCTTATGTATTGTGGTCATTAATAAAAAAACTGCTCTTTCGCTCTCGTGCACGTATTCGATTTTGGAGAACCACGTCTATTGTTATGTCGATTTTTTTACTGCTTTATACTCGTGAATCGTGTGAGTGTGTGTTTCGATTCTAACATGATGGGCACACGGGGCCCATTCCAGATTTTGCATGGATGATCAGAGCTATTCAATAATTAAAAAAAAAAAAACAAGTGACTATGTAAAGAATCAGCTCAATCTAATATGTGTAGGTGCTCGATCCAATATTCCATTTTTCATTTAGATTTCAAAATTGAGCCGAATTTAGGCAAACCCACTCGGAATTTTAAAAAAAAATTATTGAACAGCACGAATTATCTGTGCAAGATCCAAAATGAGCTCGGCGTGCCGGTCGGTCGGTATCCTATTGGTACGGGGTCGTCGGTCCCCTTAACTTTACTGATTTCCGTGATGAATGCCCAGATTCAACCGTATCGGTATGGCTTATCTCAGTAGCCCAACGCCAACGGCCAAGAGCCGGTCGTAAGTCGTCGTTTACTTTGACTTCGGTCTTCTCTCTCTCTCTCTCTCTCTCTTCCCGGACTTGAGGTCACTGCAGTTACAATCTCTACAGATACACTCTCCTCCGTCCTTCTCTTCAACCGAATCCCCTCCATCGGACAAAACTTCTTCTTCCCAATTCCAATCTCTCTCCACTTACCCATACATCTTCCAAATCCCAATTCTTCCTCTACATCTGATGGAGAACAACTCTAGGGTTTCAGACCAACCCGACTCCAGATTCCCTTACCTTAACTCCAAATCATTCCACTACCACCAACTCGAATCCCACTCCCCGCGATCTATCAACGATCGCAGGTTCGCATTCTCGCGCCAAACCTCATTCCAACAATCCACCGAAACCAACAACCCCAACACTCCCAGATCATCGGTAATAATCTCGAACGATTCGATAAAGCCCTTGCTTTCTCGTACCGCTTCGAGCATAGACATTCCTCCGCCTGCAGAGGCTCACGAAAGAGAGAGCATATGTAGGAAGGATGATCATAATGACTTGTTCTTGGGAGAGTGGAATGGTGTTTCGAGAGAAGACAAGTTTTCGGTTTCGTCGTTTGTGGTATCGGGTTTTAGGATTATGAGGACGGGGAACAGGGTGATGAAGAGATTGCTCGTGTTGATCTTCCTCAATGTGGCTTATTCAACTGCTGAGTTGTTCATTGGCCTTGTCTCGGGTCGTGTGGGTATGATCAACGTCTTCTCTGTGCTTGTGAGCTACTATTTTAATTCACGTCTTTTTGTATATAAAACTTTTTTTGTTGGAATCAGTTTAAGTAGTGTTTTGTAATTGAGGAGTTGATATTAGGGATGCTAGACGTCCGGCGCATGCGATGGATATTCAAACTGTGTTATGCAAAAGATGAATAGAGGAAAATCTTGAATTTTGATTAATTTCTAATGAAATCTAGGATGTAAAAGTAGAAAATTGAAGAGGAAAAAAAGGTTGGGCTGGCAGTTTTTTTCTTCCGTCTTGGCAGATTTTATCTAGGCAACTTAAAGGAGTAGTTTGGGAAAAACAGTGTGAACCAGCCTCGAAACTGACCGGCATACCATAAAGTGTGTTCCCTTTATAGTAGTAGTAATAGATAATAGATATATAGGTGTGCAATGGTAACTTCGGTCAGTGGAAACTCTAGGAAATTTTGTTGGTCATTCATAAAATCAAATTCTAGCAATTCTAATATGAAAAAAGATTTGGATTATTTAACATGTCATCTCAAACCCGTTCCACTAAGGAAAACCAGTACTTATTTTTCAAGTAAGTACTTATTTTTTGAATTAAATGTGATGTATTGTGAGGCAATGACATGTCTCGTAAAACAGAAAATAAATACTTGAACAATAAGAACCTTAGCAGAACGGGGGTGATGCTGTATGTTTGGTATGTTTGTGGGTGGAACTGGGAGCATTGGACCTTGTTCGAAGTTGCTACTTCATCAGTCCAATGATGTAAGTGGAATTCATGATCCTAACATTTACCTGAAATTAGCAAACCTATCCTCTAAGGTATCTTTAGTATGATGGTGTCAATTAGACCATCACACCCATTCTTTTACCCCATTACATTCTTTGGTCACACATAATGGTTCAGGCAAACAAAATTGTATTAGTTCAGCTTTATTTTTATCCTTGGACAACTACTAGAGTTCAATCGTTGAGTCCGTACATGCTCAAGATTGTGAATTATTGCAGGTAGTATTGGTGATCTGTAACTAGTGAACTTCATTACAAAACCATATATGGCTTCTTTGCTGTATACTCATTGAATTGGTTAATCTCTGTTTTTCATGCTATTCCAGGTCTGGTGTCTGATGCTTTTCATTTGACTTTTGGATGTGGACTCTTAACATTTTCATTGTTTGCAATGGATGTGTCACGGAATAAGGCTGATCGAATCTATACCTATGGGTGAGATACAAATTTCCATCTTCATTGTATTTAAGGTGACATAATTCTAAATTGCCTCCTTAATTGCCTTGGTTTCTGTGTAATCTATAGCTGTCAATGTGCCACTCTGTGGTTGGCAGGTTTTATTGTGGAGAATATATAGATTTGAATCCTAAAATTGTGTTTCTCAACTGAGACTGAAGTTGTTTGATATGAGATGATTTCCCCTACTGCTGCAATACTTAGATTTTTCTGTATTGGTCAAGTGTGTTTTGGTCGACCACTCAAATGTTACACAATGACATGTTGAAGTTTGCTGAATAAATATGACTAATGAGATTTCTTCTTGGAAAATAGGTACAAGAGGCTAGAGGTGTTATCTGCTTTCACCAATGCTGTAAGTATATCCCATTCCGACATTATTACTGTTGCTTTCCTTTAGTTGGTAAATTCATTCTCTTGTTTTTCATGTGAGATGCAATTGAGATAAATTCCATACTGAGAACTTTGCTAACAAGTAATACCATTGCCATCTCTCATAATGTTCTTTTGGCATCATGATGGCTGTTTTTGCATCAGATAGTTTTCTTGTTCATCTGTTGCCTGGGCTAACAAGACCCCATTTTCATTGTGCTGCATGTGTAGACAGCTGTTTCTTTTGTTTATGTCCTTTTCACTAGCTGTGGAAGCGCTTCATGCATTTATCCAAGATGAATCTGAACACAAGTAAGTTGTCCTGGCACTCTTTTTACTCACGTCCTATTTTTTCTGCATGTCCCTGTTGCAGTAATTACATTGGCTAGTTATCCTTTCTTTTTGTCTGCTTTAATGGACACAATTGAGCTGATTCATCTCGTTTTCCCATTGTCTGTAAACTGCCATATTCTTATCTCATATGCCTGAGCCTTACATTTGACTGCTTTTAATATGGTTCACGGATCTAATATGTACACTTGGAAAATTTACCAAGTACCAACCAATGGGTCAATCTGCACTCCTCTTGGCGTCATTTGTCATTTGATACTTTCAAAAAAGACTTGATTCTCCTCACACACTCACAAACCAATTTATGATCTATCGAAGTTTTTAAGGTGTCGTTCTGCTTTCTTTTTTAAACCTTCTTTTTCAAAAAGAAGGTTATTTTACGCTCAAATATAATGAAAATGAAAAATAATTTTTTTAATTTTTTTTGCACCGTTTAAAAGATCTCTTTGAGATCTATCAAACAAGATCCATATTGGCAGAAAAATTATTTACGTAAACACATGATTTTTGAGCTTGAAATTACCTTTCTTTTCTAAAAGTTTCTTTTTGGAAAAACCGGAACACCCCCTAATAGTTTGGGGAGATGGGGTGATCGGTTGTCTTTTGATGCTTGTTTTAACAAGTAAACTTGTTTTACATGTATCAGGACTAGAAATTATAAGCCAAATGCAAATTTTCTTCATGACAACTCTTTATGTCTCTTGCTATCATAGCCTGGTCTCTCATATGAAACATAAGACAGAGCATGCTTGCATGTCCCACCCTCTAGATTCGAATCTTGTGTGGACATATATTTTGTTGGTTTGGCTATCCATGTGTTCTGCATCTCTTGTCAAATTGTAAAAGAATATCTTCTGCTCGGTGCTCACAATCCCATTCTCATGTTTTGAAATTTGAACTCTGAGTATGTCAGTGACAGACCGACAGTGCACTATGTAATGATAACTTTGTCAGGCTTTTGACTTTAGTCCTTTGTAGTTGGGTATCACATTCATTACGCTTTTTACTAAAATTTGGGGGTTTCTTTCCTTTTCCCGTCTGTCTAAATGTTGTATTTGGATATTTGCTGCTTTCAGGCATTACTTGATTGTTTCGGCTGTGACAAATTTGTTGGTGAATCTTATTGGTGTTTGGTTCTTCAGAAACTATGCTCGCGTCAATCTTGGTTAGTTTTATATCTTCTTGCGGAGATAAATTTTGTTTCAACGTTGTGTGGATAGGGAACAATTAAATGGCAGTGACAGTTAGATATACGGAGTATGAGTTTTGCTTTATCCCCATGTTGTTCATTCTTAAGATAAAATTAACCACCACTGCTTCTTTTGGTTTGCTGCACTAGTTATAAAACTTGACAAATAGGTGGCAGGAGAACTATCTGAAACATCTTTGTCTTCTTTTATTCTTATGAGTTTTTGCTGTTAAGAAAATGTTGTTTTGTGGTTCTTTTGCTTGTATGACTTGGTATTCAAAAGTAAAACCTGATGATTTGAAACGAGGACTTTCCCTGCTCTCTTCTCACTTCGCAGTGAACATAGTTGTTTAATTGGATGGTTTTGTGCCGTGACAAAGTGGGCTCCAGCCTCCATGTTACTCTAAATAAAGTGAACAATGATTCCAATTCTAGATAAGTAGATTTCTTAGAGGTGCTGAAAGGCACCCGACTTGGAACACAGGACTCATTCTAAGGGATCACCACCATGTAAGGCGCATTCTAAAGTACAATCGAAAGAGTAACAATTTAGGAACGAGGAAACTCTGATTGGTGATGATGTCTCTCTAGCTGATTGTTACAGTCAGTGCTATATACAGTCAGTTTGGGAACGAGGATCACCTCTTGTGCTGTATACAGTCAGTTTGGGATGCCCTGGCTGATTGTTCCTCATTCAGTTTGACATGATTTCCTCTTTTTTTGTTTACGTTACTCTATATTCCTGAATTGCCATGATATATTGAAATAATTCAATGCAAATTGGATTTCTGATATGTCTTTCGCGGATTACATTTGAACCACTGAATCTGTACTAGCTAGGATCTATTTGGTGTGATGTGTTACTAAATGCTGATAGTAAAAGGAGTTAAAATTGTAGCCCATGGGTCGGCGTAATGGATATAAGGAGAACCACTTTAATGTCCTCAATTAAGCTTGTTTGTTTAGTACATGTGCACAAGGGGTGGTGGTTGCGGCAAGATTTGTTGAATCTTGTTGTCTTGTTGATTCAAGGCAAACTAATTCTGAACGGCATAGATTGTGGCAAATAAAATGACTTCAGTAATGAAAACTTCTTATGTTGCATTGTTTCTTGCAGTTTATAGAAAAGCAGAAGATATGAACTACCATTCGGTATGCCTGCATGTTCTTGCTGATTCCATACGCAGGTGAGAAATTCTCTCTCTCTCTCTCTCTCTCTCTCTCTCTCTCTCTCTCTCTCCCAACCAAAATTACAGGATGGATTCATGCATGATATTGATCCGAAATGTACTAGGTCATTTGGATCCTTTACTTCATATATGCTTCTCCATATCTTTTCTTATACATCCATCTTAATCTGGTGTGTTCTATTTGTTTCTCAGTGCAGGTTTAATCCTGGCATCTTGGCTCTTGGCCCTTGGGTAATCCCTTCTTACCTTCTAATTGAAGACTTGCTTTTGCAAAAGCACACCAAAGCTCTTTCGCTTCTGCTCGGGTTCATTTATCTGCTTGTTTTTGTTTTATCATGTTTCAGGGTTAAGAATGCTGAAGTTCTGTGCTTGGGGCTAGTTTCAGTCACAGTTTTTATGCTTGTCATGCCACTTTTTAAAGCAACTGGCGGTGTCTTGCTCCAAATTGCCCCTCCCAGTATTCCATCTTCAGCCTTGAGCAAGTGTTTGAGACAAGTAATAACACTTCCTTGAAACATGCGCGATTTTTGCTCTATCTTATTATGAATCAACAATTGTTTAATAGTAAATCAAATATGTACTAATGTTTGTTTCGTTAGGTGATGTCTCGGGAAGATGTTTCTGAAATTTCACAAGCGCGTTTTTGGGAGCTGGTGCCAGGTCATGTTGTTGGGTCAATCTCACTGCAGGTAATATAATATGTAGTACGTATAACCGGGTTCAGGGGTGGTTACAGGTATTCGGGGGTGGGGATTGCAAAACCATACCTGCTCCATACCTGAGCAGGTTTTCTTTGAATCCTACTATACCCGCTAATATTGGGGAAATTTTTGGGTAAACCCCACCTCCATATGAGCGGGGCGGAGCGGGTATCCATTGGATATGGGGAAGTTGCCATCCCTATATTCAATTATAGTGAATTCCCTTCTTCCTCTTCAGCATGCTCCAAATTTGCACTTCGGTTACTTCCTCCGCATATTAAGTGTGTGCTTGCTTTTTGGTGCGTAAAATTAACAGGTGAAGACAGGGATGGCTGATCGTCCAATACTCCAATATGTGCACGGTTTGTACCATGATTTGGGCGTGCAACAATTGACAGTACAAACTGACCATGCCTGAGCGCTGCCCTATCCCATTCTTCTCTTGGGTTTTGTGGTACAAACGAGCTTTATGATTGAGTACTTCATCTTGGTTTGCTATCACATGCTCATTCAAAAAAAATGTATCACCAGTACAGATGGATTCCGAGAATGTCCACCAATTAAAGGGAGTAATATCTTTATAGTTATTGTAGTGAAATTTTGGTTATTTGTAGGCTGCGATTCTCAGGTTTATCTAATACGGATTCTCAGGTTTTTCTAATACGGGGATTTTGCTGCTTAGTCAGTTATATTGTTTACACTTTGTCGGCTGTCCTTTCATATTTCAGCTGCAAGACATGTAGTTGGACAAGATTACCTCATTCTTTAAAATAAATGTAGATGTAAACTGTGTGAGGCCGGGTTTATGCGTTTGACAGTACTTGTTTGAATGCTGAGAGGAAAACTAGAAATGCTTTGTTTATGATGTGCGTTGCTTTGTTGTGTTGTTTATTCATGAGAATATATTATGCTGGGTTATGGCTGTAAATGACAATGTGGGGAATGTAGTTATATTTTGCGAAGTAAACTGACTGGTAGGTTTTCGCCGAGTAAATTGAGTTGTATGTTCTTATGATTGACAACGTTATGAGCAAAATGTCCATTCTATAGGTGAGCTTGTTTATTCTTCTCTAGCGAGAATAAACTGGGAAGACCATAAGCAGAGCTTGTCTGTATGTGGAATTGAAGAGTTACAAGAATCTACGGAGTTGTTCAATCATAGGTCAAGTAGGTTGTGGTTTTATCTGGCAATAAACTTATTGAAGAGAGTTCGACTCAGGTTCGGAGAGTTAAAAGCTCCAACGGATTCCAAGTTTGGTTTTTTACAGTTGAAAACAATTTTCTTTTAACATCGTGTCACCATATTCAGATGACATTAACTTTCAAACATGAATGAGGAATGTTTGAACATTTTAATGTTTGAATGGTTATCTTACCTTACTCAAAGCTCGGGAATTCTTCCACACGATGCTCATAGTTCGCAAGCAAAACATCGGGACCAAAACATAGATCAATTATATTTCCAGACCTTCATTGAACAGATGACCAAATCGTAATTTGTTACTCCCCACGAGAATCGTAATTTGGTCATTGAACAGATGACCAAAACATAGATCAATTATATTTCCAGGCTCGGGAGTAACTGTTTATTTCTCACTGCAAGCAGAATAACAATGAGTCAAGTTAATCACCCAATCTCCCCACGAGAATCTGTAATTACATTGAAAATTTGTAACTAAGAACTCTCTGAATTGCACAACAGGAACAACGTTTGGGGAAATTAGCGCTTGACCCTTGTCCTTAACCTAAGCAATGTACAGATAGTCAACTACCTAAAGCTTGTGCCAATACTCGAAAGCAATCAATAGGAACTAGAAACACAGAATATTTTCGCTTGATCTTTTCGGTATCTTGGAACAAACATGATCTCAGGGATTTGAATCAGGTTGTTTCTCAGAAAGTTGATTCTTGAGAAATTCCAAAACTGAAAGGCGCTGCATAAGGGAACATAATTATCAGTTTCTCAACATACACACCAGGAATACGAATGAGCATGCAACCATTTGGAAAAATCTTACCCTTTGCTCAAGACCAACTTCTTCAGGTTTTAGCGTCAATCTATCCAACAACTTTATGGCTTCTTGAAATTCATCAACTGCCACGTCCTCATTTCCAAGATTACGATCCACGTCAGCAACTTTTGCAAGAGATACAGCAACATCGAGAATCTGGGATCACAAAAAGTTAATGGAACAGAATTAGATGTAGCAAAACGTGGCCCACAAGTTCTTTTGGAACATGAGAAATTTCACAGCCGTAAAGGTATCGATCGGTACTAATGAAACCATATGGCATTCCTGTGGGAAACCTGTGAAAAACACCAGAGACAAGTGAAGTCTTTTTTCAGAGAACCAACGAGAAAATTTGAAGATCTCATCTCTCAATAGTAAACGTCAAGAAGTCAGAACATTGGTTGCACCTGGAAAACATAACAGATTTAACAATGAAGAAAACCTCTAAAAAAGGCTTCATAAAGTTCATGGTCAACATTTTGCCCAAGAACACGATTTTTAATTTTTCCTCTGAATTACTCTAGACTTCTTTTGATACACTCCCACACTGCCGAAAAAGCAGTGAAAGACAATATTTGGCAACAAGGATCAGTTTTAAGTTAACCTCAAACAAACAAGAACATGGTTTTGTTCATTTCTGCAAACCACGATAACCAAAAACACGTTTAGCACAAAATACAAGGGGTTCACTGGCCGGAGACATGTGGGAATGACCAGCAGGGGGTTTAACAGGAGGGGGTGAATCTGAAGGGGTACCAGTTTGGAGAGGGGTTGCTGTGGGTTTGCAGGAGGGAGGGGGTCGCTGGCGTGGGGGAGGGCCGAGAGGAGTGGCCGAAGGCAGTGGGAGAGACAGAAAAAAGGAAAACTTAATTTGAAACAACCATTCTTTTCTGTGGAAATAGCACTTAGCATTGTTTTGGATTGAAAAAACTAGGGATGGCAAAGTGAACTGAACTGATGGGTACCCGAACCGTAACCGAAATTTTTTCCCGAACTATAACCGAAAAATTCCCCGTGGGTATGGGTATGGTTGAAGCCTTGGATAACCAAACAGGTATCGGTTCGGATATGGTTTAGCAGATCCCTGAACCGATCCCCGAACTAAACCGAACCGAACCGAAATATATATGTATAGGAGTCTAGTGGTCGAAGTGCATATGTCCAGAAATTTAGGGACCGAATTGTTGCATGTGTTATGGTTTAGGGGACTGGAGTGTGATAACTCTTTATTTATAATTAGAGTTACAATTGACAGCTACACATTCATACCTCAAACAATCAAACCCACCGCCTCCTCTCTTCTGCGTTGCAAACAACCCTTCGCGGCCTCACCGCCGCTCATTGTCGTCGTCCCCCCTCTCTCTCTCTCTCTCAATCACACAGACATGTGACACCCCCACCCACCTTCTCCAATGTCGTCTAGCAAAATATTCAGTCAAACACACAGATCGAAGGCTCCGGAGATGGGCCACTCCAACAACGTCGAAACATACGTACTCCTCTCTCTCTCTCTCTGTTACTCCCTCTTTCTTCTCTCATCGATCAGAACCCACCCTAAGAACTTGAAATCAGACAAAAATTTTAGATCCGCCTACAACAGTTGTCATTTGGTTCGGGTACCTGAACCCCGAATGGTTCGGTTATGGTTTCTTCTTGCTCTCCCCGTTTGAGTATCAGGGAGGATATGGTACGGGTTTAGTTTTGGGGATCGGGTATGGAATTCTCCATATCCGCCCCGAACGCCCCGATTGCCATCCCTAGAAAAAACAATAGTCAAACCTGCTTTTGCTGCACATGTTCATGTGTATTGAAGACAAAAACTAGTAAACACCATCACTTAAAAAGTTGTAACTCCACACTTCCTCACGCTTGCCACTGTATGAAGGTTAATTTTTTCGTGAGAATACCACTGGTAAATGGTAGTAATAAACTCTGATTTGTCACAAAAATGTCTGCTATTCCAGCATGGCAAGTAGCAAGACCACAAGAGTTGCAACTCGGACCTTACTTAAATTTCGGAAACTTCGAGTTTGGCTATGGGGCTAATAAAACTTGTCCTTAGCTCTGCTGATAAGTTGTAACAGGATCCATAGATTGTGCTATCGGTGCTATTTTTACACTACTTTGTGTAGTTTTTGCGAGTCTAGAAAAATCTAGGTAAACAATTATGTGAAACTAAAGAATAGCTGCTGACCTGAGATGGAGAACTGGGATGATTCTTGATTGCATCCCGACGAACATTCAACGACTGAAAATAGTAACTTCTTGCACCTTGCAAATCTTCATCATAATACTTGAGATCTCCGACTTTATTAAGTGAAACAGAGAGCGTATGTATGATCTGTAACAGCTCCAAGAACATTAGAAGTGGAACGGTATACCATACCAATGCATGCTTATAACACCTCATCAATGTTGCCAAACATTAGTCTCCAAATCGAGACGTAGTTTTCATGATACATCATACTGTTACATTTGCAATTACCTCCAAATCATCAGTTGGCACTTTCTTAAGGAAGTTGACACTCTCTTCAAAGTAAGTGATTGCAGAACTAGCATCTCCTAGCGCTCGACTGCAATATAAAAAGGTGTATTAGATGTTTTTGCAAAACAGACGTCAGAATCAGGATCAAGCTTTGAAGACATCATTAACGCTCTTGTATGTTAAGATACACATTATCCTACAGAGACAAGCAGTTACTGGGAAGTAGAGAAACTAACGAGCCTTCTCTTTACTTTGCCTACAGGGAAATTGCTCTTTAGAATGCCAGGCCATTTACAGTTTCATTCTTGTAAACATGAAAAATCTATTAAATGACTCATTTTCCCCTTCAAACAGCACAGTTGTCTTAATACGCAAGGGTATACTGTCAAGCAGAGCCATACCCTCTCCTAAGTCCTACGTACTCCCTATTTAGCTCAATCAAACACGCCAGATGGAAACAATCTTTCCTAGGGTACAAATATGGGAGCAAATTAATTCAATTGTTATCCCTTGGCTAGCCCTTTGGGTGCTGCTGTTCTACTTATGAACTTTTGAGCCAACCTGTGCACGAGCCTTGGGCTTGGAGGCACTGAAGTGCAGGGTCACTATGTTCTGAGCTCACCCAAAGATGATGATGGTATTCTACTTGAATCTGGACCCTTCATGAGGCGGTGACGGAATAAAGTGGGGTGCTTGTAAGACCCACTTCGCTTTGTTGAGTCCCACTTTGGAAGCTTGGGTTGGTCTTGGGATAGAAGGAGGAGCCAATAGAGTAATGAACACGATTGACGAGATATCAGAGCCTTTTCAGGAAGAACCCTCCCATTACAAAAAATATGTACATAGTTCAAGTTTCCACGCGATTCCACATGAGTTCTTCCACTGGAGACGGTAAAAACGCATCTTTCGTG
The DNA here is from genome assembly GCA_019656275.1 of Rhododendron kiyosumense. NCBI lineage: Eukaryota > Viridiplantae > Streptophyta > Magnoliopsida > Ericales > Ericaceae > Rhododendron > Rhododendron kiyosumense. The sequence continues at coordinate 86,076 of BPLS01000236.1, forward strand.
CTTAATTCTGCATGATAGCAAATTTGTCCCCCCCACCCACCCACCGACGCAAACGGAAGGAAGGAAATTAAAAAGAAGGGAACCCTGGTTTCAAAGTTTTCTCCCCAGAGATCAGGGTATATACCTCTTGATTATCTTTTACAGAGAGTTTACAGGATTTTTTCAGCTTTTATTACTGCTCTTCTTCTTCCATGCACTTAAAGCCTTTTTGATGCCATAACCACACTCAATCTATCCCTTCCTATGAAGCCTCGACATGCCTCTGGACACGCCTGGGACATGCAGGGTCGTGTATGGGACATGCCAAGTGGGGTATCCAATTCTACACTCCTACAAAAGTTCAAGAAGGGGACATGCTAGGAACATGAGTATCTCAATTGGGACATCTTGTAGTGTCAATTCAAAATTTCAAAAACTGATTTCAAGAATTGAAAATTACAACTTATCACTTGCGCCTTATGGTTTGTCTTTTCTATTAATCATCTCTTAATTATGTAGAACCAGTGATAGTTTTTTGAATTTTTTTTACTGTGCCAAGGTAGCGTTATTTTCTATAGGTTTGGGGGATCATGGATACCATATTTGTACTAATACTAACTAAAGATAACCTATATATGTCTTTATTTAATTTATGCGGTGTCTCCCTGGTGTCTGTGTCCCTATTCATTTGGCATTGTCATGTCAGATGTCTGTATCCATGTCCATGTCTATATCTATGTCCATATCCGTGCTTCTTATGTTTTATAAACCCTACCTCATAAGCCCTAATCCTTTTTGCCTTTTGATAATTGCCTTTTGAATCACAAAGGAGGAAATCTTGCCTCTAGTTGTTCACGGGTTACTGTTAACAGCTCCTACGCAGCCCAATAAGTTACAACATACAAACACAAAAAGCCCAATAACTCACAGCCAGAAAAGCAATCAAACTCTGCCACAAACACTACTAGAACCTCAGTGTTCCTCCCATTCATCCTACAACATCCCATCTTTGCTATTCCTGAATACGCTTCCCAAGTTAGCTTCACCTTAAAAACTAGCCTAGTCCTACCAATTCAATCAAAGAATATTGAAGAAGCTTCATTCAGAGAAACCTTCCTTTACCTTAAACATACAATTCTCACCAAATATGTGATTATTTTCACAGCTGATTTCCAGAAAGTTATCGCAATTATTTTCACAGCTGATTTCCATCATATAAAACCAAATATCGTCAGAAGAATGTGTGATTTATCATTTGGCATTACTTTCAATTTTTCCATGCGATTAATGGCAACTGAGAAACAACAGCATTCCAATAATCGAATGCATACTGTCAAAACATATACATACGTTACAAAGGAGAAGAAAGAAGAAAGAGGACAGACCAGCAGTCACCAAGCATGCCCAGAACTGCTCCCAACTGTGAGCACAGCTCGGATGTAGCACCCATTCTTTCTAATTGTTCTCGAATGTCTTCCGCACATATACCGAGTCTTGATTTCGCACTTTCTATATTTTGGGCACGAAATGCCTGCAAAATGAAACAACCAAGTAACAGGGTTATGGAAATGCAACTACTTGAGGGAATAGCAGAGCAGAAGGACGACACCAGCAATACAAGGAGGGACGAAGGCAGAGGGGGGCCATTACCTCTCCTCAATATTCTAGTCATCACCCTATCAACCTAAACAAATAATTTAATGAGATTCTCACTTTATGGTCATCACCGTAGCTTCGTCCCTCAATAAAAAGAAAACACGTTCACTGCAAGCGCATAACAACGAATTAACAATTGTTCAGCAAACTTACTCTCATGGCTTGCTGCACCAAGAAAGCACCTCTCTCCAGAGATACATCCTCATATATGACTGTCTTCTTCTCACCTACAGCTTCCTGTTGGTCTTTGTCCACCTGTGACCTCTTTATCCTTGCATGACCTTCAATGAATCGATCAACCACATTCTGAAGATTTGTGTCAGGTTCTATCTTCTCAATGTCAGCACCGCATAGAGGACAATCCTTAAAGCGTGATATACATGCTCTGATTCAGAAAGTAACAAAACATTTGGTATATCAGCACAGTTGGAGGATAAAGGGTATGTTCCTAGCAGAAAAATGAGAAACCATATACTATATATATTCCAATGTAAATATATACACATGTAAAGGACTGGCATTATCTGCTTACTTGCAATATACATGGGAACAAGGCACACATTTGCTACTTCCATATAGAAGTGCTTGGCATATCATGCAGCTTAAGGGGCCAAGCTTAAATGTTTCAGAATCATATCCAAAGGGGCACTTTGGAGATATGGTGGCAGATTCCCCCGATTCTTGCTTTACCTTGACCTCTTGTCCTGACTGATGTTTCATTTGGCTTTCACCAGTTTTTTTCAAAGAGGCCTCGTCAGGACGAGCAGCCTTGACAAAGGGACAAACAGGTGTCATCTTGATCTTAATCAGCACCCTGTACCAGAAACATTAGCAATACTTTCTTCAATTCCTTTTCGATAAAGACAACGCAAATGAATGAGAAATTCACACCAGGATTCACAAAGCCTTAGAAATTTACTACCAAAGTTCTAAACAGTTACTTCAAGCACTCATAGGACATAAAAAGTCAATTAGAATATCAACACAATCGTATGATGAATATGTACATAAGAAGTCTTCTAAAATGCCTATCATTTTTCACAGGACCCAAAAGAAAGCTTCCACTTTCCCGCAAAAAGAGGAGGTATAAAATCTCTTATCATGATTTCAGCTCTAGCCAAAACAAAATCCATATTCATGCACCTCAAAAACTAAACTAATATATCCGTTGGAGTTGCTAAGATGGCTTTCTACTCAACATCCATGTCTTTCCTACTCACTTTCCCTTCATTAACTTTACATTTCTATAATGCCAAAAAGTTGTATTTTTCGGTTCTAAGAGCATCTCCACTCTTTAAAAAAAACTCAATTTTTTTTAATCAATTTGAGTAAACGATTCATTTGAAGGGCGGGCTTGGCACAACGGTAAAGTTGCTCCATTGTGACCTGGAGGTCACGGGTTCAAGTCGCACAAACAGCCTCTCTGCTTGCACGGGTAAGGTTGCATACATCAACCCTTCCCTAGACCCTGCAAGGAGCCTTGTGCACCGGGTTAGCCCCTTTGAGAAAACGATTCATTTGATATGAAACACTCCAATGGAAAAACGCAAATCTAAGCATCGAATTCAGTATAAGCTTCATTGATGCCATGGTTCTAAATTTAGGAGACACAAAATAGCTTTCTAAAATTTGAGTCTCCCTTGATTTAAATTAAAAAATAGAACAAAATTACTTATGATATAAGTTTGAGTCGAGGAGTGGAGTGCGTCTTGAGGGTTTTTTTTATTCAAAATTTCAGTTTTAATTGAAAAAAAAGGGTATGGGCTGGAGAAGCTCTATGCCTTTACACAAGTATTACAATAAGAAATAACACACGCTAGAGTTTCTTCATAGCACAATTAAGTATTCCATTGAATAAACAACCACCAAATCGAGCAATTTGTAACCTACACCACAATCCTAAACTTAAAGAGTACGACAATTTTACATAACATGTCATTCACGAAATGAGAGGGAAAAGAAAGATTTTCTCCCCCCCCCCTTTTGTTTCCCAATGGGGATTGCAGGTGGAAAATATCCCATCAGTAACCACTACGTTGTACGATATACTCCCTCAGATCCTCTTCTATGCATTTTACGGTAAAAGAAGCAACTTTTAAGACTCATTTTCTCACTTACCAGAAAAGAAAAAAGAAGCTCTTTTTAAGTGGACTTTCCCAAATGGTTGCACCCTTGCAGGAAAAAAGTATAACATTTGTTATTATTGTGTACTCAATTTCTCTCAACCACCACCCCAAATTGATAAGATCCCGATTACCAATTATTGTTGATCTACTTCCTGAATTTCTAATTTTGCAAATCACGCTATGAAAAGAAAAAAAAACGCAAGCTTTCAAGCCACACGATCAAGACCAAATGGAAATTTCCCCAAATTACAATTAAAGTTCTACCATATCACCTCAGGAAGGGGGGAAAAAAACCCGTGATCAATGCCACAAAGTTCATTAGTGAATAAACGGACGTAAAGAGAAGAAGAATAGAGCAAAAAGACAGGAAAAAAAATCGTGAATTAGAATCAAATTGAAGACAGATGAATAAGAAAGAGGCAGATGAATTCAAGAAGATACCGGTGTATATGACGTTTTCAACACAAATGCCTCTGGAGTTTCTCGAAACTTGTCTGTAAAGACCTCGAGGGATGAGAGAGAGAGAGAGAGAGAGAGAGAGAGAGAGAGAGAGAGAGAGAGAGAGTGAGTTTTGTTCGAGGTTCTGTGTTAGGGCTTCAATGGCGAATGAGAGAGAGAGAGAGTGAGAGAGAGAGAGAGAGATAAGAGGAAGTTTGGCACGTGAAAAGGGCGTGGGGGGTTTGTGTATACGTGTGCGTGGTAGCGCTGTGTTCTCATCAACTCATCGGTCATCCCCCACAAATTTGTATCCTGAAACGAGCGTTCCACGTGCTCACATTCAGCGGTGGCCACCAGTACAAAACTGATTCAACTCAAGGTTAAAACTTGCCCATCAATTATAACTGGAAGGTTAACTCTCTCTCTCTCTCTCTCTCTCTCTCTCTCTACGCGTCCAGACCTAATCTCACTTCTAGAATTGGGGCAAAATTTCATAACAATTGTCTCCAAAATGAGTTGATAACATCTTGTAGATTTCGAACCTAAATTCTTTTGGGTAGAACCAAATCTTTAAGGTCTAGGTAGAGATGAAGACGGTATAATTCGGTTTGGTTATATTGGTAAAACAGAAATTTTTACCTAAAATCGAAATTATGACCAAAATTGACGATTTTCTTTCATAAATCATAGTCAAAACTGTCAATTACCAGTTTTGTTATATTTTTCACCAGAGTCAATGACTAACAATTTAATCACTCGTTAATGTACCCATTGTGAAATTTTCCCTAAATATTTTTGTCGTATCAAAAAAAAAAAAACATTTTAATCACTCTACTTAACATCTCTGCCAAGATTCCCCACATTCAATTTTGTTATATTTTTCACCAGAATCGATGACTAACATTTTAACCACTCTTTAATGTACCCATTGTGAAATTTTCCCTAAATATTTTTGTAGTTTAAAAAAAAAAAACATTTTAATCACTCTACTTAACATCTTTGCCAAGATTCCCCACATCCAGTTTTGTTATATTTTTCACCAGAATCGATGACTAACATTTTAATCACTCTTTAATGTACCCATTATGAAATTTTTCCTAAATATTTTTGTCGTTTCAAAAAAAAAAACATTTTAAACACTCTACTTAACATATCTGCCAAGATTCCCCACATCAATCTTCAGCCCCTAACAGCAGAGGGGAAAAAATTAAAAACCTTAAGTACCCTTTGTGTGGGCCCTAGAGTAGGACATGAAGTCCCATGGGCCAGCCACGGCCATAGATCCACCAAAACAAGGTAAGTGTGCATAATTTATTCCATAACAAATACGGTCCTACTTTTTACTAGTAATAATAAATAATATTTGAGGTTGGGAAAAAGCTTTAAAGTGTAACATCAGCATATTTACTATTTAGCAAGCTAGCTACCACTTATTTCTTCTTCTTTCACAACGGCTTAAATGTGATTTTCTACCCAAAACCATAGGTCACTTGTCATTCGTATGCTATTTATTGTATTTCATTTTGCTTAGGAAACGAATTGATGCTAACTTGTCATTCCTAATTTTAGAGCAGTATTTAAGGGGAAAGTCAAGCTAGCAGGTCCAATAATCAATGGTGAAACCATATATACTACCAAACCCAAGGGTTTGGCCGACCTTGGTTGTATCTGTTGGGACAGCCGGTTGTGCCTAGTGGCTAAGTTGTTCCCTGCTTGATTTCTCTCCCCTATCTTGGTTGTCGACCACCGCTCCTTCTCTGAGGTTCGATTGGTTCCTTGGCCTAACGGCTTGAGAGGCGTCGGCGAATGTTGGTTGCAGCGGCGGGCTTGCGGCCGTGGGGTGTTTGGCAGTGTTGGTGTTGGCGGCAGTTTGTAGGTAGGGTTTGTTGTTTTGTATGGGTTTTACTTGTTGGGCTTGTCCCATGTTATTCGGGTATTTACGCCTCTTGGGTGTTGTTTTGACTATTTTATTTGGGCTTTTAGGCCTTAAGGTGTTTGAGCTTTGTTTTCATTGGGTGTTACCTTAGTTGGCATCTTGCCAATCAAGGGTTTTGATCTCGGATTGGACTTTTCGTTCTCTCCTTCTCCTATTAATCTTTATAATATAATTTCAAAAGTTAAAGAAATTTCTTTTTCGCCGTTCAAAAAAAAGAGAAAACAATAAATGCTCCTCAATAAAGTCACATGTTTCATTCTCACGGAGGGCGAAAATTCCGAACCTTAGGGCCACCGGGTGTTATGCTCGGTCGTTACTTTCAGGTTTCCGAAAATTAGTCGAAGTGCACGTAAACTAGTCCAGACATCCGGTCATAAAAAAAAAAAAAAAACCATATATACTATCATTTTCTTGTTTAATTGTTTGAAAACAGAAATAATTTAAATTACAGTTAAAATAATAACTGAGTTATGACGTTATGCACAAGAAACTTATCAACGAATTGCCATTCAAAAAAATCTTTCACTAGGAGGAGGGTAAGGAAGGAGAAAATATATAGGAGAATATGTTTGATGTCTGTACGTGGGTGAGCAAGATAGACTAGGCCTAAAGGCGGAAACAGAAGTAAAGGGGAGGAGAAGTTTGGGGGGAAAACGTCAGACCCATAGGTAAAATCTGTAAGTTTTGAAACTGTAATTTTTGGTCTAATTTGTACTAAATTGTTGGGAAAGGAAAATAGGTACTATGTCTTTATTATGATTTTGGTGTAAGTGAGTGGATGCAATTGGCCCCACTACTTTCAATGGCTCCATCTGTGCATGGAGCTAGCTAGAGGAGGTTTTAATGTTTGAATTCAAAACACCCAAGGTGCCAAGCTAAATTTTTAATAGGCGCGGCCCCATTGGCCAGCCATTGACTATCTCAATATAGTAGTACATTTTTCTCTTATGTCTTAAAAACTAATCAAAAATATTAGATGCAATATTTAAATAAAATACTCTACCAGAGAATAAATTGAAATAATCAAAACTTGTATAAACAAAATCGGATACAGCATAAAAATGAATCGCAGTGATCATTATTAAGCACAAAGAAATTAAAGATAATGGCACGAGTCAATATTTTAGGTCCATCCCCTTGTTTTTTCCTAAGCGAAAGTGAGCTCAGAGGCTATATATCAATGATAGCGATCCTCTTGCGAGCATGAGTACCAAAGGATCCTCTCTATGGATTTGGATTTTTGGCATGTATAGACCAACCAAGCTAGACCAAGTAAACCAACAGAAAAGGCAGTTGATAATGCAATTTATATTCGAGGGACGTCAATCAATATATATATATAGCTCATCTAGCTAGCCCACAACAACCTCCTGAAGTCTAAACCATGTGGGGAGTGGTCCAATGACCATTAGCTAGCTAGGCTACCACTTCAGATGTTTTTTTTTTTAGAGTGGTTTCTGAGTCAATTTGTGCGTACCAAAGGACTAATTGCTTTAGCTCTCCACAAGCCTTTGCATGTTAACCCAAAGGGGTTTTACGCATGAGATGGCCCAAGGGCTTTTCGCAGTGTATGAGAGTCGAACCTCGGAGTAGTAAACCTCTCCATCCCGGCTGATCAACCAACTGCACTACCTGTTGGAGTTACAATGTTCTGTCTCTTTTTTCATAAGTGGTCTTAATTTTGATTGTTTCAACCAAAATTCCATTGTTAGCTAACATTTTAAATGTTTGTAATTAATTCGAAGATTTCTAGCTACCGTCTTTTTTAGGAAACACGGAGGTTCAAAATGATGATAATAGATGCATACGAAAGTTCGCCAAACTTTAACTTCACCAAGGGATCTTCCACGGCGTTGCAGCCTGGTCTGGCGTTCTTATGGCCAACCTCAAGGAAGGTACCTGGGTATGTTAGTCGCCCTCTCATCCACTCTTGTTTTTTCCTCAGCAAAAAAAAAAAACTTCATTTTCTCCTGCCGTGAGGTAAAAGAGTCATGCTTATACCAATCATCTCCCATAACCAAAAAGGAAAAAAAGAAGAAGAAGGAGGAGTTATGCTCAAGTAATCATAATTGCAAGCAGTTCATGTCTCACCTGTGAGCTATATATATATATAGACACACACACGGTCAGTTAGGGGAAAAAGATAATAGAAATAAAAGTGAAAAAAAGAAAAGAGAAATTATTTTCTAGCATGTGTTTGGTTATGTATAAACTTTTAAAATTATTACAAGTTTAAAATTTTTTTACATGTTTTTATAATGTTATACCTGTATGAGAGTATAATTATATCATATTTTTAACTCGTTAAATTTTGGCTCAAGCTTGGCTCGTTAAATTTTCATTGGGCTTGAGCTTGCTAATCTAAACATTCCAAAACTTTGGCTTGATTCAGCTCATTTTGCAACCCTACTTCCCATCATTATTAGGCGTACAATACTGTTATTTCCACAGCTTGTTTCGATTTATCCACTCCCATGAAAAATCAAAGACAAAAATAAGAAATCTCCAATTTTGTGTCTATATATGCTTTTCCCATATACTCCATATTGTATATACGTACGTGAAATAGCAGAAATTCCAGAAAAAGACCGTGACGATAATAAACCTAGCTTGAATAATAATAGCAAGTAGGAATCAATTAGTTTAGGGTCACACTCAAAAACATTCTTCAATTAAAGGAAACCAAATATCTCACAAATACAAGGCCCGCATTAAGTTGAGCTGGTCATAAAATTAATCTCTATTCATGATAACCTTACAATTAAGTTTACAATCGTGTACCTAAACTGTCACAAATCTTATTATGTGTTTTATCCTATATTAATTGCCTATAAATATAATTTATAATGCTCATAAGCTTAATGCTTGATCAGATTTAAGAAAATCATAAATAAAAATTAAACAACCAATTACGAAGCTATCAATAAGCCAAGAAAATGACAAACAAACAAATACTCCGATCCATTACCTTTTCTTAATTAAATTTTTCATCCACTTTTATATACTTTTTCAATCTTAAAAATAGTCCAATGGGTTATTTTTAGTGTTCTACACCCGAAAATTGAATTGGACATTTGATTTATTTATTTTTAATCACCATTTGATTGGAGTATTATTCCAGGTACATCTAGCCATAGATATAGAGAAGTAATGAGCAGCATCTCGGTCGCTGTTGAAAGTGGGACCCTCCTTTTTCTAAAAAGTATAAACGATTAAAAAATACAAACAAAAAAAAACTGCTCCACACCCCTCCGAGGCCTCCCATCATTTTGTACTCTCTCTCTCCCTCTCTCTCTCCACCCTGTCACTTCCGTACCTGTCCTCCTACTCCCGGATTCCGGTTACCGGTCAACCCCCCGCTCCGCCTCACACGTGCTTCTCCTTCTCCATTTCATGACCCTCCCACGTGCAAAGCCACAAATCCCATTTCTCCCCTTGCGTCCTGTGTGTGTGTGGTGCAACAAATAAAAGTTAGAGAGAGAGTAGAGAGTTGCTAGTTGCTACTATAATTAAAGCATAGTTTTTCTTGGGGGTTGCAGTATCTGATGGGTTTTGCACTCTCTCTCTCTCCTCCCCTCCCCCTCCTCTCTCTCTAGAAATCTCACCTCCGAGACAATTTCTTCAAATCTAGTGATCACTACTCGAGCTTCCCTTCAAATCTCTCTCTCTCTCTCTCTCTCTCTCTCTCTCTCTCTAAATACATCTCTACTTTGAAAGATCTTCCATGAGGATCAGGAAGCGTTTTCTTCTATCATCTCTCTCTTCACTCCCTCTCTCAGATCCCCAACTCAACCGATCATCACCACTCCAGCTACTGGTGCAACAACAACCACAGCAAGAGAGCAACACTCGTTCTCAGCCGTCCGATTCTTTTCCAAATCCGCCCCCCTCCCAGCCGTCCGATGGAAACCTCCTGATCAGGAGTGCAAAGGCCAGTTGGCTTTCCTCTTCTAGACCAAAGGTGCGTATTGTTGGTGCAAAAATGGATAATAATTTCAGTTTTCTTTCCTTTATGTATTTGCACTCAAGAGCCTTACATTTTCACCGAGTCAGCCATTTTTTCCCATATCAACCGATATATGGTCGTATTATCGGTAATACCATTTGCTGATATTGCGATTTAAAACCCTCGTAAGGATATTTATATGTGTGTGTGCTTTGTGCAGGATGTAGAAGGTGGAGTTGCTGAAGAAGAGGGAGAGAAGAGTAATGATACCAAGTAAGAAATCAAAACCCAAAAAAATGGAAAAGTTAGTCTGTATGTTGTTTGTTTCCCTTTTTTTTCTTGAATTCTTGTAGTAAAAAAGGTGAAAAAGAGAGAGAGAAACCCATAAGATTTTAATGATTTAACCCACAAGAAAAGAAGAAAAATGCTGTTAGTGGGATTACTGTTCTAGTTGTTGTTTTTTTATCAGAGCCAACCATATATGCCTTCCCATCCCATCCGATCTAGTATATTTTTTCTAGACTTTAATGTTAATTTTTTTCTGAATATTTTTTCATTGTTTGGTGCACGTTAGCATTTTATGCTGGTCCCCAGCTACAATACATCATGCTGTATGTGCACCACTCTATACGAATACTCGTATTTTCTTTTTTTTCTTTCCTTCTTTTCTTTCCTTACTGTAAATTTGTGTATGTTGCTTATTTATAGGAAAGGAAACATCTTAGGTTCAGGTTTACTGCAAGAAACAGGTTCTTCTCATCAAGGTAAACATCGTTTCCCTTCTCTCTCTCTCTCTCTCTCTCTCTCTCTCTCTCTCTCTCGTGTAATGCTGTTGTTTGGTTGTGCACTTCTACTATAACAACCAAGAATATATCTTCTCTCTCAAGTCTCGTCTCTCAGTACATATAGCAGCATATACTATACACATAATAGTCACATGCTATCATGTTTTATTTGTTTGTGCACTTGGGACTATAGAAGTTGGGAGGTCGTGTGAAGGAGATAAAGTACTAGTTCCACTCCCACCAAAGAAGAGAAGAGGGAGCTTTGAAACAAGAGGTGGTGATAACGAAACTGAGAAGGAGACGAAGAAGACGAAGACGAAGGGGAAAATGAAGTCGAAAACTAACAAGAAATGCGTGCAATTATTACCAAATGGTGATGATCAAGAAACGAATGAGGGCAACACTGGACATAGCGATGATGGTGCGATCAAGAAGAGGAAGGCAAAGAGAGGGAATGTGATAATGGAGGGATCACGGTGCAGCCGAGTTAACGGGAGGGGATGGAGGTGTTGCCAACAAACCCTTGTTGGTTATTCTCTTTGTGAACATCATTTGGGTAAAGGAAGGCTTAGAAGCATTGCTAGTGTTCGAAATCATGCCGTGGCTACTGCAACTATTGCACCAAAAGAAGACGAGTCTTCGCAATTATCAACCTTTGCAGGTATTGTTCTATGAATATCATTGTGTATTGTATCCATTTGAGTAAAAATGAATTCTTAGAAACTATAAAGAAAAAGTGTATGTTATGTTGTGTTCTAACTTAGAATGAATTCGGTCCGCATTTACTTTTCTTTTTACTCCTACTTTCTAGCACAAAGTGGCCTACATGGTCGATGTTGTAATGGGTAAATATATATCGTTGTACTATCTCATATTCATATGAGCAAGAGCATACCAAATTACTTTCTTAAAAAAAAAAAGGGTGAATGGCATGGTGTGTAACACAATCAGAATGAATTTAGTTACCATATTACGTTTTTTGATGCTTTCTGAATAGAAAACATTTAGCGTTGTCGACTTCCTGGGGTTTAAAACCTTTTCTCTAGGCATTTTATGTTATGTATGCCATGGACGTTATTGTGTTCACTCGTCATGATTGTATCTAATTTTCCGTTTTTTTGCTTATGTAATTATTATTTATTGGCGGTGCAAGAAGGAAAGCTCGGGCGAAAAGTGGTAGACGAAGAGGACGAGGATGAAGATAATGACGATGAGGAAGAGGAAGAGAAGCCATTGATGATGACAAAGAAGAGAATGAAGATTGGAATGGTGAAAGCTAGATCCATAAGCAGTTTGCTTGGCCAGACAAACAATGTTGCAGTTGTTGTAGGAAACGATAATGACAAAAAGATGAGCAGTACTGTCATGTGAAGAAGACAAATTAATGAGTAGTACTGTTATTTCATGTAAGTAGTTGAATGAATGTAAGCAAACTCGAGGTTTGATGTTTTGTTACTTACGCCTGGTGCAATGCAACTACTATATATATATGTGGAGATTTTGTGTGAAGAAATATTGGGCTATGAGTTTAAGTGTTTTTGTTGCACCGTTTGTTTTCGCTTTTGGATTACTCTACGGCTCGCTTTCGTCTTGGCTGAAAATTCTATTCAATGTTTCTGAAGAACAATATTCAACTAGCGGTACTACTTCTGTTGGTACAGGAATCTATACTAATGTGTGGTGAAAAGACTTTTAAAGCATTACATATAATCTCTCAGTGTGATGGGTAATATTAAAATGATGAGACGGCCTTATTATCTTTGCATTAATTTTTATTATAATTTGCTCTAGTGCTCAAAGCTTGACTCACTTTTAATTTAGCACATTTATTTGCAAGAGCCAAGAGCTCTTTTTTTTCCCTCTCTTTTCGGTGAAGCTATAGAGTATCACTCAATCTCAAATTAAAACGTGCGCGATGTGGTGGATTTAGCGCCAAAAGATCACTTGTCTAAATCCGGATGTACATGCAATTGTGCATTTGGATGTCCAAGAGACAAATTAACAAACTCAAAAAAAGGTTGAATAAACGCACAAAACTAAATCGCAAATTATGTCACTAGATTTTGGATACCTTGTAAGTGGCTCCTTGCAGAGTTGCATGCATCAATATATGGCACGTGCTTTGTCAGGGGTATGATGTAAGTAATATGCTGTTAGTGCCACGCAGTAATGCATCAGATCAATAGTACCTGGCAAAATGTGGTATCAGATTGACTTGGTCAATCACATATATAATTAGTCTCTTTTCTTAGGCGTACGTTAACGTTGTTTTTCGATGACGGCTTGAAAAATGCCTAAGAAAGGTTAATCTCAAATACCTAAGAAAAGTCATGCACTACTTAATATTTGTCCTTGAATGTAGAAATATCGGTGGTTGTCGGGTGCGGCCTATATATTTGAGAATACATGACGGTGTCACCAATGTCGGGCATTTTATCAATTTGATGGCTACGTATCATGTGCTTCGATCCGTCCAATTTGTCTTTTGTTTTACTATAATTGGATGTTCCAAAATACTTTTTCTCGTTTTGAAAAGTCAAGTTAAAGAGTGTAAATTTTCGCAAATTAATAAATATAAGGCTCCATCTCTGGATTTTTCATTTTAATTTTTCCTTATTTATTTGGTTGTTGGATGATCTTATATATATTTAAAAAAAAAAAAAAAAAACCCGGTTGCCCAACACATGGGAGATGGATTTTCAATCAAATGATCGATCGAACTACGGCCGTCCTGAGACAAGCCAGCGTGGCTTTGTTTAATTTATTCGTGAACCCAACATCAATTGAGTGTTTGATGTCGTTTTCCAATCACTTTCGCTTTTTGCCACTTTATACTATGCTATACTCAGAGGGGTTTTTTTTTTTCCCCTGATGAATCTGCTGAAGAAAACCAAAATGTGAGGTACTTTCCTGACAATACTATAACTCTATAAGGTCTGCATCCATTTCTCTCTAGAGAGGGGGAGATGAGGGAGAAACTGTTTGGAAAATTTTCAGATTTTATGAATGATAATTGGGACGTTCGGAGGGTCTTTCGAGATAACTAAAAGGACTTCCGTTGGTTCATTGAATCTGGACGAGGCTATTCAATTTTTCAACAGTTTTTGGCTGAATAATACCCCATGAAAAGAGGTTAATGCTAGCATTTACACTTGCCATTCATTGTGATAGTTTTGTGTATTGATTCTCCCCTATTCAAGGCTGAGAATTCAATTCCCATATTCATTTCCTGGCTGTTTTCAAAGGCTCCTGAGCAGTATATAATGGGCTGCTCTCTCTTCATTCTGCACCAGAAAATTCACCATCTCTGAGAGCTCTGAAATTCGTTCTTTGTGTGAGAGAGAGACAGACAGCAATTAGTCCGCTAAGGCGGTCGACAGTGGTGTTCCAATGGCTTGCGGTTTAGCCGAGCCAACTCTGGGAGGAAGACGCCGAACAAGATCCTACAACACCCACGGTAGATAGCAAATCTTTCTTAAGGATACTGTGGTATCACACAGGACTCGATTTCGATCTAAAAATTCTATTTGTATCTCGTTCTCTGTAATCTGTTTATTACTTATGTAATTTGTAATTTGTTCAATCATGTAATTGTATTGCTATCATTGGAATTGTTCTCTGGAATTTTAAGTGATTGTCGAATTTTTTCCAAATAGAAACAAGTTAAGGAGCTTCGGTGCCGAGCGAGAGAGGATTCAGATGCGTTTGAGAACCATCCAATATATGTAGACTATGAAAATAATGACAGATCTAACAAGTCTGTGTTTCAAACTATTCTGATCGAACACATCGGAATCGGATATTTGCGCATCAAAACTATATGTGCATGATCAAGCTATGGAAATATATAGCTAGCTAGCTAGACGTACAATTATACCTGGGTTAATCGAAACTTAAAAGAATAGACTTCATCTCGATCACTCCTAATTACTAGATCGAGTTTTCTATGATGGCTGGAATTTGCGTCAAGTCGGTGTGTGCTTAATTGATAAGTTTTTGAATTTGGCGCCGGAAATAATTTCAAAAAAAATTCATTACAACAATTGTAAAATTAGATGAACTAGATGTGTACGTGTGTGTGTATGTATATATATATATATATATATATATATGTCTGGTTCCTATCAGGGCGACTTGACAGGAGCTTAAGTTAGGACTATCACTCAGCCACTGGATTGTGTTTTCAATTGTCCAGATTTTAATGAAATTTTTTCGGGGAAAAGTTAATTAATTATGACCGGTCATAAACCTTTCGCAAATCTGAATCATTGAAAACACAATCCAACAGCTGAGATCAAAAGTCCAGACCTAAGCTTATATCAGGGAGTCCTGACTTAATCCGGAGTGTGTGTGTGTATATGTGTGTGTATATATATATATATATATATAAACTAAAATAAGGATCTTCTCATTTAAAAATGACTATATGTATATATAGCGCTATTCGTGATGATCTTTTTTCTCAAATAATAAATATAACCTTTGCAGTACACGATCGAATTAATGACTTCATTTCCTAAGACTTTGATTGGTCCGAGTCGTCCGACTAAGGAATGAAAAATAAATTACTTTTAGGAATGTGATTTTACAACACCAATGGTGAAGAAAATACTACGGAGTAATATATACGGCGGGGTACAACCGTACAAGTATGGCGAATTTCATATGTTACGTGGGTTTGGACACTGTTATAACTATTTACTTTAATTTTTTTCATCGTTGCATTAAAACGTCAAAAATAAGCTCCTAGTGAGATTTGTGACGTAATTTGAAGTATAATTTGGTCCATCAGATAAAAATTGTTACCACACATGGAAGAAAAAATGTAAATAGTTAGCTAGCTATGATCTAAGTCACATAATTCGCATGTACATGCATGCATGAGTAGAAACGCGGGTGTGAGCATGAAAAAGTCTTTGAAATACATCTCTACCTACTAAATTTGCGAGAGAAGAGCTAAGAGCACGAGCGCAGTGCAAGAATTGAGAACAGAAGCGCAAAAATGATAAAGCTAACTAGGATCCATAAGAGAAAAGAGAATCGATTTGGTGCAATGGTACTGGGGTGGCCGGGTGGGTTTATATATGTATATATAGATGTATTCTCAGTAATTAAAAAAAAGGGTTATTTTTGTTATAACTGGGAGCAGCAACCCTCGCATCCCAACGTGCACCCCAGAAGCTTGAATTGATTGATAGTGGTTCTATTGGGAAATGTTACGATGTCCACCCGCTATTTGAGGACACCGTAATTTTTGACATAACTGACCATTACAGGCATAATTAAGACCAGTGATGTGTATAACCAATAACTTACAAACGCATAACTCATAAAATCTCCAAAAATTATCTCCAAAAATTCTGGGGATTTTGGAGGTTATGCTTTTGGAAGGCCTTAGTTATACATATTACTGGTTTTTGTTATGCTTGTAATGGTCGGTTATGCCAAAAATTATAATGTTCCCAGAATGATTGAGGACACTATAACATCATCCTTATTTATTTATAGGAATATCTAGCCACTCGAGTTTAATTTGAAGGATGATGTTATGGTGTCTCTGGTCATTTTGGGGACACCGTGGCATAATTTCATCATTATGAGTATAACTAAAATCCATAATAAATATAACAAAACTCAAATAAGACATAACCAAGGAATATCCAAAAAATCAACTAAGGCATAACCAAATCCAACCAAGGCATAACAAACAAGTTATGCTTTGTTATGCCTTGTTATGGTTTTATTATGCTTGTAATTTGGTTATGCTTATAATGGTTTTACTATGCCAAAAGTTACGGTGTTTTCAAAATGACCGGAGAAGATGCTACGGTGTCCACCGGCCGTTTGGGGATACCATAACTGACCATTAAAAGCATACCAAAAATCAGTGATGTGTATAACTAAAACCTTACAAAGGCATAACCTCCAAAATCTCCAAAAAACAGCGGGTGGACACCGTAGCATTTCTTAATAACCGGGGACACCGAAATCATTCCCTAATTTGAAGTCAATGTTATTTTAAAAAAATATATATTTTGATGTCAAAGTTCAGTTTTCCGGGTTAACCACAAGTTTGATTTCATCAGTCTTGATGCCAAGTTTGTCAAAGTCCAGAAGAGTTCGGCATGTCAAAATTTATGGCAAAAGTTTTTCTGAAAATGTCCCCAATAGCGAAACGAATACCTCCAATTCACTTTGCGGTTTGAGTCTACGTCAAAGTGAATCTCAATTATTAATCATTAATTTTTTTTAAATTTTTTTTGCATTTGTTTGTTTTGCAACAAACATGTGATTGATAGATTTGTCTCGACGAAAGGAATCAGAAAAGTAAAAAATTTTGATCAAAACTCATAATTTTTTTTGAATAAAAATAAGTCAAAAAGACAACTTTTTTTTTTTGGTCTTTTTTAAAAAAAATTATGAGTTTCAATCAAAATTTTATATTTTTCTGATTCTTCTTACCGAGACGAATCAATAAATCATAAAAAATTTGACGCAAAACTACTAAATATGATTTTTTTAAAAATAAATAAATAAATAATTACTATTTAACTTTTAATGCCAAATCTACCCGGAATGCAGTGAATAAGTTGCAGGTGCAGCACCGGATCGAAAGAAACAAGGTGGAGTAACAAATGGCACAAAGCTAGGCTTCTAGGTAGGTAGGTTGGCCAGCTTGACCGGCTACCGGAATCGGGTAGAGGACAATAGAATGGATGGGGATGCCATGCCAGGTTGTTTTTTTTTTTTTGAATAAATCAGCCTGAAAAAAATATCAGGACAATAGTACTTTCTCTTTTTTTGGTAAACCAAGAACATAACATAAATTAATTAATTAAGAGTCATACAAAAGTCTACGGTACTCGATCTCATTTCGATTGTTGCAAAGATGCGAAATAATACAATATGGAGTAACATCGAAAATACGTAAGTATAAGCCATCATTGAAATCCATATTAGCTAATAAATCCGCACACTTGTTTCCTTCGCGGTAAACATGATCAATTCTTTCAACTCCCAGCTGTCTCATCAAGTACTTGCAATCATAGATAATATTTCTTAAACTGTGCCACAGTTGAGTCAGTCCCATAATGAGTTGGATGGCTGCCAAAACATTTATTTCCACGCAAATTGGAGCAAACTGGTTGTTGATGGCCAATTGCAAGCCATCCCTAACAGCCCATGTACTTTCACTTAACAAAAATTGGAGTATCTCCGGAACGATGGAAGTGGATACCAGGAGACTTCTCTTCTGAATCCTTTTACGTACCAGTTTTTGGAGTACCTCCAATGATTTTTGTAGGATGAGTTCTACCTCCCACGAACGGAGGAGCCGTGAATAAATCGTGCACGGAGCTGCGCAATTATACTGGTTCATTTCAGCAATTAATGATTGAGATACATTTTTCAATTTTGACCGATAAAAATAATAATTTTTACTGGTCATAATTGGTTTCAATCCGGATCGTTCAAAATCCTTTTGAACGCATGCAATTGAGCACCGTAAATTTTATTTACAAAAAGCTCCGTGAAGAAGCTTTTTCATTTTTGAAGGATCTATTCAACTACCCACACGAGCGGGGTCCAACTGATCAAGTCGCAACAAAATCCCATAAGAAATAAATCTAAAATAATTGATGGAGCCACGTAAAAATTTCGAACTTTAAACCTCGTGAAACAAACCTCTAAATACTGTGCCTTCGATTACCCGACCAACCCTCTCCTTTGGGGGTGTATAAATGCATAAATTTCGACACACGAAGTTCGACTAATAGAGCCGTTGCTTTGCAGTATGTGCTTATTTCTCGGTGGTAGAGTTTAGGCTCCTACTTGTTGCTTCTGTTTAGCCTGTATCTCTGTATCCTCAGTGGATTCCTGTATTTGCCCGATGGGCACTTTTATTGAAATGAAACTGATTGACTTGTAAAAAAAAAAAATGCATAAATTTCGTACATCTCTACAGAATATGTAAAAAGTCATACCAATTCAAGTACTAGTGGGCCTAAGTTAGAAAATTCTCATATAAACAGGAAGGGGAAAAAAATATTAGGGAGTGACGTATTGTGCATCAACCAAATAGTAGTAATTTAGCTAATATCTGAAGCAAAATATCTACAAACTTGAACTTTTATCTGAATATCAAATTATGGTTCGATTAATACCCTTTTGGTTTGATTTTTGAATTTGTTTAGTTTAATTATGTATTATATATAACAATTTTGTTTTAATGTGTTTTGGTCCACATCGAAGATTCACTCTAGCATCCAAATTAAATGTTAAGGCCAGCATTATTGAGCAAGAATTCTCTTATTTAATTCTTTCTCACTAGGACCTTACTGTTAGGAATTGAACTCATTGTTCAACTCACAATGCCCTACGAATCTTAGAAATTAGAATCACAGAAATCGCAACTAAACAGAAATGGTGTGTAACGAACAAGAAAAGAAAGAACACAAGATATACGTGGAAAACCTCAACGCGATCGAGGAAAAACTACCGGAGCCATACCAGTCTACTATGAAATCGAATCAAGAGTACAAGTCTTTTCGTAATCTCTCTGAGACTTGCGTTTTGTCTCGCATCTCTGTTTTTCTCTAAAAAAACATGTTTAATCTAATTACATACAAATTATAGTGTAAAATAGGTCAGGTCCTATGTGGAAATTCAGAAAACCTATAGGTACCGACCAAAACTGTAGGAAAATCGTACCAACGGCCGCGCCGGGCCATCTCCGGCCACTGAACGGCCGATCCGAGCCGTCCAAAAATTCTATAAAAAAAAACGAGGCCCACATATACACACGAAATTGAGGCGTTGCAAGGCCTTGGAGACCTTGGGATGGACTGTAAAAATGGATGGCGGTAGTATTTTTGCAAACCGAAATTAAGCTTTCTTCATTCTCTTATGCTGATTTTAATAAAATCTCTCAATAACTAGTAACAGGACTCAAGGCCCCTGTTGTCATCAGTAATGAATAATCTCCACAATACACATAAAATAGGCAAGTCTTCTCTCAAAATGGAATCTATTGGAAACATATATATATTCTTTGGAGAAACCAATTCTTCACAAATGTTGGAGTCTGAAATCTACGGCAACACTGGTATGCCACCCTTCTATCGGGTGTATCCAATGCCGGTGCTATGGGAAGCTTCTCGGCCTCTCCTTTGCCGAGTGAAGGTGATATGGAAAAAACTGGGAGCGTCTGGAGAGAACAATTACAAGCCCTTGGAGGAACAAGCTGAACAGGAGACGAGAAGAATACACTAGAACGGTTCTAGTAGAACCAAATAGATACCACCAGAGTACTAACATCATCATAATACACTAGAACGGTTCTAGTAGAACCAAATAGATACCACCAGAGT